>OX383928.1:3602500-4202500 GCA_947532085.1 Elegia similella | reverse complement strand
GGATTCTGATGTATGAGTACTCATACAACCTCTTCCAAGCGATCCCTTTTGGGTTCACCAAACTCTTTCGAGCCCTATTGTTTTTAATGTGGTTTGACATATCAGTAAATAACAGCAACATAAAGCGAATTGAGAAAAATGCCAAAACATACGATTCTTGTATGGGACCTTTTTATTTTGAAGTACTATGTAGTAAGCTCCAAGTGAGCTTTCGCTACTTCACCGGGCAGAATGCCCTCAGCCTTTATATACAACATAACCAAAGGGCCCCCAAGAGGGACGGACCTCGGCTTTGGGCGTTGCCAGAGACAGCAAACTCTCATATTGCCTTATGGGCCGCGTATACGTACATGCAAGCCTGAAGGGCCAATCTAAGAAACAATGGCAAAAGCCTTTAAAGAGCAATAACTCTCATCTTTTACCTCTTATGGGGCAAAAACTACGTTGCCAGAAGGGCCTATCCTGGGTGCAAGTCACCCGGGATCGCCGGGCGGTCACCAGTAATCGGAGCTAATCCTTCTCTACGCACTCTGTTCCATTTTATTTTGTTTTTATTATTAGTAGATATAACGACAGTAGATATACACATTCTATGAAAATTTCAAGTCTCTACATTCAGCGTGATTTTGGACTTCTAAACTATATTAAAACCTTGAATCAAAATTCCTTTAACGACTACCATCTGGTAGTCGTTAAAGGAACCACGTCAGAGGCCGAGAGGCGGTTCCGAAGATCTCTGACACCAGGGTGTGCATGGTCGATTGACCGTGACACCTACTCGAAATGATGATGATGATGAATCAAAATCTCTAATGGAACGCAGAATTGTAAGAAAATCAAGGGTTTTTTTTTTTCTTTTCTTTCACGTTGTAACTACTAAACCGATCATCATAAAATTTTGCATACACGTTATCTGGGGTACGGAGAAGGACATAGAGTACATTTTATCCCGGGAAAAAGTACTGTCCCCGAGGGATCGATCGGAGCCGCGGGCGAAAGCTAGTTATCTATTAAATATTCTGTGTAACTAACTAAATATTCTAGCGAGTCTAGCTCCGTGGCGCAGCGGTCAACACGCCAGCCTGCGACACGGAGTGACCGGGTTCGATCCCCGGCCAGGTCAAGATGGAAAATGATCTTTTTCAGATTGGCCTGGGTCTTGGATGTGTATCTATATATGTATTTGTTATAAAATATAGTATCGTTGAGTTAGTATCCCATGACACAAGTCTCGAACTTACTTTGGGGCTAGCTCAATCTGTGTGATTTGTCCGTATATATTTATTTATTATTATTTATTAAATATTCTGTGAACATTTCAAACCTGTTGCCGTTATGAATATCGAGCAGAAACGAGCAGAAAACACAATTGTTGTATGGGAGCCATCCTTAAATATCTATTTTATTCTGTTTTTTACTATTTGTTGTTGTAGCGGCAACAGAAATACATCATCTGTGAAAATGTCAACTGTCTACTATCACGGTTCGTAAAATACAGCCTGGTGACAGACGGACGGACAGACAGACGGACAGCGGAGCGATAATAATAGGGTTCCGTTTTTACCCTTTGGGAACAGAACCCTAAAAAAGGGTATCTCGTAAACCTAAATTCGGCTGACAAGGCAAAAACCAGCTCGTTTTACAAAAAAGAAAATATGTCAGAGCCTTGGCAATCGAGTGGTTGTGGTAGGACAATGAGCGAGTGTCAATACACAAGGTTAACAAGTGATCGGCTGATTTATAGCTCATGGACGTCGACGAATGGCTACGTCTGTTACAAATAGATATAATGCTAGGTTTCGAGCACATTGCTATGGTTTTCGATCAAATATAATGGTAGATACACGATTCGCGCTCGAAAAGTGGCACCGACAAAACAGCGCACTAATCGAGTTTTGGAGCTGTTTTGTCCACAGTTTCAATATAATAATATAATAAATAACTTTTATTTTTCTCCAAAAAATCTTATAACTATGACATGTACTATTAGACTTTCAATAAACCGCGCTAGCACTCACACGTCTCGCGATGACGAAGGTCAGTGAAAAGATGCAAAAACTACGCGTCAAAAGTAAAAAAGAAAGACGGAGTGTCATACTTTTAGTATGTACCGTTTTTGGTACGCATGATGTTTTGGCTCTGTGACATTATTTAGGCTTCTTTATGAGCCTTGTGGTATCCGGCAGAGTAGAATAGGACCACTCCAAGTCTTCCCGAGGATGTCGTAGAAGGCGACTTATGAAATACAAGCTAAACAAAGCTTTTAAACATCTATGCAACCTCTCCAACCCGTCTGGCCAGCGTGGAGAGTGTGTGAAACATGCATAACAAATAGATTCTAAAAAAATACGGCGACGTAAGCATCTAGCTGAAAATACTTTTGAGCACACTTTTGTTAGATATCGTTACGTGAAGTGGACGGACGGCCTATGGAATAGAAAGGTTCTCGAATGGCAACCATGTACCAGCAAGCGCAGCGTTGGACACCCACAGACCAGGTGGTCTGACGACCTGAGTTGACCTTTCCAATTATAGTACTGGAAATCCTTGGAGAAGGCCTATGTCCAGCAAAGGACTTTTTGTGGCTGAGGTGATGATGATGATGATGACGTTAATTTTGGAATAACTTCAATGGGCAAGTTAAAAATTAAAAGAAACAATACAACCATGACACTTGTTATTCATAGCAATTTACAACAATGCAATATTTAACAAATTGGTCATCGTACTCAAAGTATGCTAATGATGCTCTACTAGCTATGCTCTTATTAAAAACTGTAATGCAATAAATAAAACACAAACAATAATGTTAGTTTGGGCTATGGCTATGGAGCGTACCATAAAATGTATAGATACATCCGTACTATTACATTTTTATTCCCTCGCGAGGTAGACAGGTCTAACCCAAAAGCCACGTTCAGCACGGAATCAAAATATTGATGGGTTGCTAGCTGCATCTCCTACTAATATAATTTATCAGATTTTTGCCCATTTCCTAGATCGGCTTTTACAAGATTTTTTTGGAAGAGAAGCAGTCTGTTCATTCTACGTTTTATTCTTTTCTGTCTGAGCAGTATGGAAGAGTGAAATAGCATACCATACATATAAGTACGTGAAAGCTACAATAAACCTGCTCCGGATGCAGTCGGGTAAAATATCAAGTAACAATATTTCAGTGAGTGCAATCGAAACTATTGTCGATGTCGATAAAATATGAATAACTTCAAGCACTAGTGTAAACGTGTGCGAACTTTCTTTACATAATATTTTCGCTAATTCTCGTTTATGATTAAATGTTTTCATTTTCCTATCAATTATGAAGCATACTTAACAATACTATCCTAGTAGAAATCAAAACTGTTCTAGTTTTTTTACCGAAATTATACCGGTGACAAAAATGTATACTTACTGATGAAATGTATATTTGCTAGGATTATTCCTACGGGTTGTAGTGCACTCGACAACCGCACAAGACACCATGTTGGTATTTACCTAATTTTATTGTGTAAGTTAAAAGATTATTTATATTTTAGGTAAAATAATTTCCTTTTCAAATTCAGCGGGCCTTGTTGTGCCCAGGTAATGTCAAATGTCATTAAAAATGGGCCTGCTGTCAGCAGTCTTATCTCTCTTTCTAAAGCACAGTGAAGCCGTATAATGACGTACTACTCATTTTCATTTTGAAAGTCTAAGGTATGTCTATGGCTCCGACTCATCACACTTGAAAACAACAGGGAAAATGCGTAATACCATGTATATTGTCAATAACTAAGATTTTTTTCACATACTAAATCTTTTCATAACAATTATATCTTGTCCTTTCAGCTACTTGGTTGACTGGAAGTAATCCCTTCAGGGATAAGTCCGCCACTGTACATTTTTATCCAAGAATCTGTATTTTTAAATTGTATCTTTTGTATGTGTGCAATAAAGAGTATACCAACAAACAAACAAACTAAATTGATAGTATAGGTATACACAATTTGCCTGCGACATAGGTACATATCATTATTATACTAGTAATAAATCTGTAAGGGTTGGTCATGGAGTAAGTTACTTTGTTTCAGATTCAGAGATATCGTGTTTATAAGCTCTATACATGATACTGAAACTAAATTGAATATATATGACTTTTTTCTGTATTGTATGTTTTCCATTATTCTTAAAATTAGTAACGAATTTTAAGAAACTTGGCAGGTAAACATTTAGATGTACAGGACACAGGATAGGCTACTTACATTTTTTTCTCCGAGACAGCTCCGTGGCGCAGTGGTTAACACGCCAGCCTGCGACACGGAGTGCCCGGGTTCGATCCCCGGCCAGGTCAAGATGGAAAATGATCTTTTTCAGATTGGCCTCGGTCTTGGATGTTTATCTATATATGTATTTGTTATAAAATATAGTATCGTTGAGTTAGTATCCCATAACACAAGTCTCGAACTTACCTTGGGGCTAGCTCAATCTGTGTGATTTGACCGTATATATTTATTCCGTATATATATTATATATTCTCCAGTTATGATAAGACGTGACCTCCATACAAATGTACGCGAACGGAGTACACAACACAGTCAAGTGAAAAATGGCACCCAACGTGGTATTTTTGAAAAAACTTTCTCGCAGTGAATTAACCTACTCTTCTACTCTAATATTAAAAAGAGGAAAGATTTGATTGTATCTTTGTTTGCATTGAATAGGCTCCGAAACTACGAAACCTGTTCGAAAAAAATTATTTTTATTATTTATTAATTCTAGCCGTGTGGTTTCCGGCAGAGTAGAATAGGACCATTCCTAGTCTTCGAATGGACGTCGTAAGAGGTGACTAAGGAAATACAAGCTAAACAAAGTTCATAAACATCAATGAGACCTCTCCAACCCGTCTGGCCAGCGAATAGATGATCAATGATTAATTCTTCCACAGAACAAAATAATGAAGAGTTGGAGACTACAGGCGGAGACCGAAGTCGCCGCGACAGCGCTTGGGTTGGCCGTGCCACGCCACCTACAGCTACGTTCCCCATGCAAAACTCAAGCCACGTCAAATTCGAGCCGCCTAATGTTCCTGTTATATTTGTTTTGGGTAACTCCTTTTTTTTTTTATTTATTTATTTATGGCTTTCACGCGTTACGTATTTAGCCAGTATCAAGTATAAATGAGTTTTCCCGCGCTTTTTTCTAAGTCTTGTTATCAATGAAACGATGGTGTAGTTCATTTCATTGACTCTACGGAGCCCCTGGCGACAATTCCCACGAATCCACTGGCTTGATCACAGACGCAACGAGGCGAGGCGGTCCACCAGCCCGCTAAGTAAATCTCACTACAGCCGCACCGTGACAGTTTATTTCGGTTATTCCATACATTGTTCATAAACATGGGCATTTATAACACCAAATTACACCGATTTCACATTATAAAGTCCACTAGAAACAATTTACAAAACAATCCAAAACACAAGCCGTGCTCTCCGTCGAAATTCCCGCCAAGAACTCCCTGGGTAACTCCTTGTTATTTATTCTTGATGGACGGTATATTTTACCTTCTTTAAACACTTACAATAAATTGAAAAATGGAAAAAAAGTTAAAAACAATCTTTTGCGTACATTAATTTTCAAGTTATCAGCGAGCTCTTTCATATCTATATCGTCGGAGTGCATCAAAAATAGCTAGTCCGCCATCTTGGGTATTCCGCCGAGTTGTCTTTAGAATGTCGTCACACATAGCTAACTATGCATTGTCGTCTAAACTAAACGAGTATACAAAATTTCACCTCAATCAGTGGAAGATATCTGCTTCAAAATTGAGTTGCAAGTTTCCAATCGAACGAACATAGTCACATTGCAAGTTAAATAAAAGCTTGGAAAAACTAGGTATATAGACACATACAAAAATGATTATAAGTAGATATTTTTATGTAAGAAATCTACATCGATGCAAAACCAACAAAGTTATGTCATTATCGTTATCATCATTATTTATTATAAACCAAGATTGCATGGCATAAAGTCAAATTTTCTAAGCTCGCCGTCGTCAGTTTTTGGAATACGAAAATTCAAATTTAAAGGTTAGGTTGCTGTTTATTGCGGATTGTGTATCTGGTTGTTTATAATGGGTTTACCAATGAAATTGACATTTTCTTCTGCTTACCATATGGCCGCTGAAAGAATGCGATTCTAACAGGTCTTAATCGAATCGACGATGTTACTTTGTAACGGCGTCAAACATAACTGAGTAATATTTATGTTGTCTATTAATAACCCTACCAACAAATAATACGTATTAAACAAAATTATTATGTGAACAGAATATCAATAACGTAATTGTGTCAATAATAAAAAAAAAAAAACAAAGATACAATATATTTTCAAATCTATACTACGCTGTTACAAGGTTATGTCAGATCTTGGTTTTGTAGTGATGTGACCAAAAATAACAGATCATTTATTTTAATCTGTCGTTATTCTATCAAAATAGTATCTCTTTAGATTTTATTTATTGGTTTTTATTCATTTCTGTTCGTATTTCTTTTTAATTATTTTAAAATAATGGCTAAGTACAACGTGTACGTAGTATTTATTTACTCTGTGATACAACCATAGGTACTAACGGCAGCGACCCGTTCACCCAACAGCTTCACGCGACTATACAATTTAAAAAAAACTTTAAGATATCTATAAAATATATTTGACAGGTAAAACTTTGCTTTATCTTAGTATCCTATGACATAAGTTCACAACATACTGTGGGGCTAGCTCAATTAGTGTGATATGTCCCTATATATTTATATTTATCTTATATAGTTGTTACTCGATCTAATAACTACTTTCGTTAAATGCTTTTGTTAATATCTGGCGTTTCTTTGCCCATCATTATGTATGACCAACTGACAGGTGTCAGAATCGCATTCTTTCAGCGGCCAGACTATAATGACTATGATTTTTTTTATTAAAACTTGAATGTGGACCATATTATTAACATTCAGCAAGCATAATATATTTGTTTTTCTGAATTTAATTATTGAAAAATGCTCATGAAAAGAATTTATTTCAGATGTTGTCTGTTTTGATCAAAAATGTCGTAATATTTCTATGATTTTTCTAATTTTTTGTAAATTTTATAATGCGTAAATCAAGCTTGTTGTTGTCCGTAAATACATGCAAAATTTCACTTGAATTTTCGATTTATTCCTATCCAGTACCACGAACGAATACCACTGGTATTACTTTGAATTTTTAATTCTATTGTATTCCAAACGGATACCACTCTTAATTTTTTTTAATTTTGTCTTAACGAATACCAAAATTTGAATTTGGTACAGTCAGCTCAGTCATCGAATTAAATTTATTTTTTAATATTTTTAATGTCATTCAAATATAATGCTAAAACCACAAAGTAATTTAATATTACTTTCCGAATTCATTTTAAAAAAAAGATTGGTTTATTAGAATGTAGGTGTCGAACGACTGATTTTATTAAAAATACGTAGATTTTCTTTGATTTTTTACAATTATTAGATTATTACTATTAGTTAATTATTCATATTCTATATTTCTGAAAAAAAAAAACATTGAGTCATTACTATAAAGGTGATGAACGAGTGATTTTAATATAAAAAAAGTTACTTTTATGTCATATTATATTATTATCAGATAGTAAGCAAATTGTTCTTATTTTATATTTTTGAAAATTGTAATAATTAATATTATAACTATATGTATAATTGAACTAGTCGTGTGCTAACTAAAATTGTTTATTAATATCTTACACATATTTTTGCAAATAAAAATTTTGTAATCACATACAAAGCATTTTTACTGACCGTACCTTTGAACTTGTTTTGGTATTGGTTTAAACAGTGGTATCCGTTGGGAATAGAAAATAATTAAAAATTCAAAGTAATACCAGTGGTATTCGTTCGTGGTATTGGATAGGAATAAATCGAATTTTCAAATCCGAATTGATCTTAAAAACGTTAGTAATAAAAATTCAATTTATTCGAAATTCTCTATAGAAAACGACGATTTCATAAGTAAAGAAAAGGCCCAATATTTATCTTAGGATTGCATGAAAAAGCAAGGTCAACTGCTACACTTCGTAGCCAGCTACGAAAACGTCGTAGAAGTCGCGCTATGAGTCGAAGCTTGCTACATTGTGTCGTACAATACATACTGGAAAAATGATTTCCATTGTCCCACCTGTTCTTTTGTTAACTTAGGTTAGTTATAAATTAAATAATTAAGGATCTCTACCCAAAGGGTAAAAACAGGACCACTAGTGCATTAGAAACTACTCGTATTTGCAAAACAATCCAAAACAAAAACCATGCAGTCAGCAAAAATTCCCGCCTAGAACCCGCTTTTAATTGTTACTAACATTATTTTGTAAGTTTTATTTTTTAAATATTTGTAATAAGCACATATTTATTTATTTTTTATATATTTATTCATAAAAGTACTCCTAATTACAAAAATTATGCTATTGCCAAACTGCTAGGCTGTTTAACGGCAAATCATATTTTAACATTATTTTTATTGTTATTTAGCCTATTTCTACAGAACCATGACATAGAATATCTAAGCTCCTATTAATAATAAACATTTACAAAAAATTGCAAAACATAAGGACTTATCAATAGTATACGTAGGTAATGGATAAGAATAAAAATGACACAGCTGTCGAGTTGCTACGATTATATACAATGCCGGCAATTATCATCTACATATCACACATTTTACCACTTTGGAAGTTTCTCTCGCACAAACCACCCAGTCAAGAAAAAAATGATATTAGAAACCTCAATATCACTTTTGAAGACCCATTCATAGACACGTATACCCATACGATGATGAAAAAAAAATACTTTGTGTGAAAATCCCAATGCGGTTCACAGAATACATCTACTCACCAAACTGTTTTTGCAGGCGGCCCAGGCAGCGGCAAGGTGACACACTGCGACAACCTGATGCAGGAGCGGCGTGGCGTCGTCCACATCAACATGACGGACCTCCTTCAGCAATACGCCATCGGCAACGGTACATCACTTCTCAATGGTTTGCACGACACTCTGTAGTTACACTATATGGTCACTTGAACGGAAATGACCATGTTGACCCCAGGGTCAACATGGTCATTTCCGTGGTCTCTTGTCACAAACTTATGCAGCACCGACGTGGCGTCCTTCACATCAACATGACGGACCTGCTCTAGCAATACGCCTTCGGCAACGGTACATCATTTCTCAATGGTTTGCATGACACTCTGTAGGTAAACTATATGGTCATTTCTGTGGTCAATATGGTCATTTCTATGGTCTCTTGTCATAAACTCATTCAGGAGCGGCGTGGCGTCGTCCACATCGATATGACGGACCTCCTTCAGCAATACGCCATCGGCAACGGTACATCAATTGTCAATGGTTTGTACGACACTGTGTAGTTACACTATATGGTCACTTCTGTGGTCAATATGATCATTTCCGTGGTCTTTTGTCACAAACTAATGCAGCAGCGGCATAGCATCCTCTACATCAACATGACGGACCTGCTCTAGCAATACGCCTTCGGCAACGGTACATCACTTGTCAATGGTTCGCACGACACTCTGTAGTTACACTATATGGTCACTTTTGTGGTCAATATGGTAATTTCCGTGATCTCTTGTCACAAACTGATGCAAGAGCGGTGCGGTGACGTCCACATCAACATGATGGACCTGCTCCAGCAATACGCCATCGGCAAGGGTACCGTCACTTGTAAATGCTTTGCACAATACTCTGTAGATATACTTTATGAATATTCCCATGTCAATATGGTCATTATTAACTATTTAATAACAGGAAATAACTTGTATGGGACAAAAACTACCTATTAGCTATCAAGACCTATCTCAATAAACTGCCGTCAGAGAAGTACGTAGTAATGTAAAACAATAATTCTAAAAATCTCAAGTTTAAATTGAAAGACTTTTCTACCCAAACGTCGTTACACCGATTCGCTGAAGACAGGTTGCTAGGTTTTCGCGGTTCAGTAACTGTTGGTTGTATTGAGTGTTTATTTGTGGAAATTGAATAAATGATAAAAAAACTGTACTACGCATCAAGAGTAAGAGCCACGTCCATCTTATTAAATTTTAAAAAAAGAGGTTCATTTGTACTTTTAACGCGACCAATTGAAAAGCACCCTTAGAATGCTTTTCAATTGGTCGCATTTAATTTTTATCAAAATCGGTTCAATACTGTGATTGAAGTAGGTTTTTTTTTATATGAAAGATTATTATCGTTAGAGAAGAGTTGGTTTTACAAACAGACATGTACCTAACGCTCGCGCATTCCTTGTTGGGCTGTCCCCATTTTGCAAGTAAATAAAAGCTTAGTAATTGGCAAGAAGGTTGTATAGTATCATAGATTGGAGATATTGATTTTTTTCGTATTTCATCCGATTTCATTAAAATGTTATTTTGCTATTCACCACACCACAAAAAAAAACACACCACATCAAAAAGAATACCTTTCTAACGAAATTTAGATCAGAAAAATATCACGAGAGATTTAAAACTAAGGGAAAAAGGGAGTCGAGTTAAATCCTACAAGATCTTAACATGAGGGAGGGGTGGTCAAATTGTTGATTGAATTATAATTTTGTTAAAGCGGCAATACATGCTGTAAAAATTTCAAGTATGTACCTATTACGGTTTAATAGAGACAACCCTGTGACTGACGGACGGACATTGTAGACTTAGTATGGATAGCAATAGGGTTCTCTTTGGCAGCCTTTAGGTATGGAACTCTAAAAAGTCACTCTCTGTATATAAATCTTCATCATTATCAGGTCTTTTTAGTCTCCACTGCAGGAGCATGACCCTCTCTGTACTACCGGAGCCATACTTGGCCATAGAAAACAGAGGATTTGGCCTACACTCTCCTCGCTGGCCAGACGGGTAGGAGAGTCTCATTGATGTTTATGAGCTTTGTTTAGCTTGTATTTCCTAAGTCTTTCTACGTTATTTCTCCGTAACATAAATTTATGATAAGTAAATCAGTGACAATGACCACACGCTCAATGTCAGCGCAGATCGATTTCGTGCCCATTCGTGACACATAACATGTAAACAACGGAAAGGGACATGTTTTTTACACAACTGTCCGAAAAAAGGGGTGTCAAGTTTTCAGCTGACACACAACATGCTAAACAACGCAAAGGGACATTTTTTTTTACACAACTGTCCGAAAAAGAGGTGTCATGTTTTCAGGTGACACACAATATGTAAGCAACGCAAAGGGACATGTTTTTTATACAAATGTCCGAAAAAAGAGGTGTCAAGTTTTCAGGTGACACACAATATGTAAGCAACGCAAAGGGACATGTTTTTTTACACGACTGTCCAAAAAAAAAGGGTTGTCAAGTTTTCAGGTGACACACAATATGTAAGCAACGCAAAGGGACATGTTTTTTTACACAACTGTCCGAAAAAAGGGGTGTGAAGTTTTCAGGTTTTGTATTTAAACACAACATGTTAGGGTAAAAACTGTTGTCCCTCAAACCACGACATCAGGGCGTCAAAATAAACAACTTTTCCTTTGAGAACAATGACGGAAATTAAAAATTCAACATTTTCTTATAAAGCGTTCGGCTGGCCCGGCCAATAGTATGAAAATGTCGAGTGTTTTTTGAGTTCCTTACATTGGCCCCTAAAAAAAAGTTGTTCATTTAGATGGGCTGATTTGATACTTTTGCCCGGGCGGCTGCACACTTTTGTATGAAAATGCCAAATTTCTTTCTTGTTTTTTAGCTGTTATTTTAATTACGTTATATTATAATGATCTAGTATAGATCATGGATCGATTTATTACGGGTGTTTCCCTACCGCGTTGTTTAAGACGTTACGCTAAACTTCTCACATAACCCTAAATCTAAGGCCTTGATGACCGTACCCTTGTAGTTCATTTATTCACCACTAAACAGTACTGCTTAGCATAAAACAGTGGTTCTCATGCAATTACACCATACAGTAAAACACGCGGACACGGCAGCGTCGCCACTGTGTTGGACCTAATTTTACAAAAGACAAATAGCGAGCACTTTTTATTATTTCATTTGCATTATATAAATAAACTAGCTGTTGCCCGCGACTTCGTCCGCGGTAATTTCTGTTGTTATGATTAATTAGATTTTTATTAGTATAGATGTATCATTTTCCCCTGATTTCAAAATATTTTTATTAATGCTTCGCTCGTACTGGTCGCAGCGTGATGTTGTATAGCCTAAAGGCTTCCTCAATAAATGGACTATCCAACAAAAAATAATTTTCCAATTTGAACCAGTAGTTCCTCAGATTAGCGCGTTCAAACAAATAAACTTTTCAGCTTTATGATATCAGTATAGATGTGTGCAGTAAATTTACAAGCCTGTTTTGCCAACGGGTGGCAACTGTCAAGAATTGCGTCGTTTGAGGTGCTCCTACATAGCAGCTGTATAACGTCGTAAAACATTAAATACCGTATTAGCTTTGCGTTGCTACCCCTATTGCAACATACATATTGTCACGTCTCCATCCCATTTAAGGCGCTGTATCCTTTATCCGTTTGTAGCAAACATCGCGCGATATATTATCTACTCGTGTCATACCTGTCATCAGTCTCAGTTCAAACCCGTGTCTGCCATTTCTGTGTTAATTTTTACTTTTAATTCAATAATTATAACCGAATATTGTGTTTTTTTAGGTATCCATCTTGCTCATTTAGTTATACTTTTTATAGAAACTTGACGAATGGGTTGCTAGCCGCGTCGCCTATAAACATGATTCTTTTGATTTACGCCCATTCCCTTGGCCGGCTTCTACGGCCTGCGCGGGTAGAGAAGCAGCTGGTGTATTCTAAGTTGTTTCTTTTCTCCCAGACCAGCATGGAAGGAGAATTTAGACCTATTTTAAGACAGTCATAAAACTTAAATAGAAAGAAGTAGGTACACTGAAATAACAGCAAGACAACTGTCCCACAGGCAAATTAATTGATTGTTCAGTATATTATGCTTAGTTGTTATTTTATAAAGAACTAGCTTTCGCCCGCGGCTCCGCCCGCGTCAATGTCGATCCCTCGGGAATAGTACTTTTTCCCGGGATAAAAGGTAGCCTATGTCCTTCTCCGTACTACAGAGAACTTGTATGCAAAATTTCATGCTGATCGGTTCAGTAGTTACGGCGTGAAAGCGTAACAAACAAACAAACTCACTTTCGCATTTATAATATTAGTAAGGACTAGCTGTTGCCCGCGGCTCCGCCCGCGTTAGTGTCGATCCCTCGGGAAGTAGAATTTCCCGGAATCACACATACCCTATGTCCTTCCTCGGGCCTATCACCTCCATACCAAATTTCATCCAAATCAGTTCAATGGTTGAAGCGTAAAAAAACGACAGACAGAGTTACTTTCGCATTTATAATATTAGTATTAGTATGGAAGTATGGATATTATTTATACTACTTAGTCCAGAAATTAGAAAATTTCCATAAAACCTTTACCCTCCCATTTTACCCCTTTAGGGGTGAATTTTGTCCATTTCACCCACATATATCTTTTTAAATTGTAATCGAGAACATACCTATTTATTTTCATACTTCATAGTCCAGAAATGAGAAAATTTCCAATTCCCAAACAAACTTTACCCCTTCTGGGGGATTTTTTTCCAGTTGACCTACACAGATCTTTTTCAATTGTAATCTTGAATTGATTTACCTATTTTCATACTTCTAAGTCTAGAAATAAGTAAATTCCTATACAATCTTTACCCCGCTATTTTACCCCTTCAGGGGAAAATATCGTCCATTTTACCTACACAAATATTTTTAATAGTAACCTAGAACTTATATACTTAAATTCATACGTCTAAGTCCAGAAATGAGAAAATTTCGATACAAAGTTTATACCACCCACCCACCCTTTATTTTGCAAATTTCATCTACCCACACACATCTTTTTTAATTTTAATCGAGAACTTATATACCTTCTTTCATACTTCTAAGTCCAAAAATGAGAAAATTCCATATAAATTTTACCCCTTTAGAAGTTAAATTTCTTAAAAATCCTTTCTTAGCGCTCACTCACACACATCATTGAAAGAACCCTTGTACCAAATTTCAAGTTTCTAGGCGCAGCAGTTTCGGTTGGTTTGCCGTTTGCCCGCGGCTACGACGCCGCCGTTAGTGTCCATCCCTCAGGAACAGTTTGGACCCTTAAATTTTTCAAAAAAAAGTTTTATTATATGTATATAGATAAGGATAAGAATAACATTACAAGAATAACATGCCCTTGAACACCTAAGAGGCAGACAGCGGATTTGGCCTACACTCTCCTCGCTGGCCAAACGTGTTGGAGAGGTCTCATTGATGTTTATGAGCTTTTGATGTTTATGAGCTTTTGATGTTTATGAGCTTTGTTTAGCTTGTATTTTCTAAGTCGCCTCTTACGATTTCCATTGGAAGACTAGAAGTCGTCCTATTCTACTCTGCCGGAAACCCCACGGCTAGTAATACATACATACATACATATCACGCCTCTTTCCCATGGGGTTTTTTTTTTAGTTTTCTTGAGGGCTTACATCACCTCTCAAAGGAATTTATTGTCAATTCAAAATTAATTCTTACAGAAATTCAAATGTAGGTTTCAAGTATAAATTAAACAGTTGCATTATATACAGTTATTTTATATCCTGCCATTTGATACAGGATCGAATTTGTGAAGTTACTACTAGGGCATGGAATTCTGGAATATCGTAATACCGGTATCTCGGACAGATTTTTTCGTTACGCGGAACTTTAACGGGCTATATCTTTAACAATTTTTGTTTAACTGAAAAAATAAAAAAATATGTATTTAATATTTTTCGATAATGTATAAGACGGACTAATTTTAAATGTTATTTTTTTAGGAAACCAGGCCATTCGGTTACTCCTAACTTGCCCTTCGTCGAGAACGTCCGCAATTTAGTCACGTTATGTGCGTCGAGGCTGGCCCAGTCCAACTCTTCCAGCCACATTTTATTCTTCTTTTTTTTATATTATAGGGCGGCAAACGAGTAAGCGCGTCATCTGATGGTAAGCGACCACGGCTGCCCATGGACAACTGCAACACCAGAGTGTAACAGGAGCGTTGCCGGCCTTTCAGGGAATTGGGGAAAGGACATGGGGGGAGGATATGGGGGAAGGATGGGCCTCCGGCTCTCTCACTCACCGAACGAAGCATGGAAGCGGTAAAGCTCCTACTCAAACGTCGATTTTCTGTGAGAGTGTGGTACTTCCCCGGACGAGCCGGCCCATTCATGCTACTAGCAAAAATGAATTTTGCCGGTACCGTGGCTCTACCACAACTACTCTGCTTTCATTCGTTATCTATACATATAATAAAAAAAACAGTAAAAATATTTTGTCTGTACATTTAGAATTTTTTACTGAAATGGATAGAGGGACACTTAAAAGGAATAATAGAAAGCAAAAAATTTTTTTGGAATTTTTTGTCTGTCTGTCTGTCTGTCTGTATGATCACGATTATCTCCGAAAATACTGAACCGATTTACTTCAAACTTTCACCAATTGCTTTGTTTTAACTCAGCAAAACATTTAAAGTTTGTTTCATCAAAGTCGGTTCATTAAAAAAAAAGTTATCGTCATTTTAATGAACTCAAGGCATGAGTTTGCCTACAAATATATAGCAAAAAAAAACAAAAAAAATTTAAATAATAAGTGACATAAGAAAATTAAAATCCAAACTCAATTCATCATCATTATACGACAGCATTATACCTAGCCATACTATCCATAGTAATCCATACTAATAAAAAAGGAAAAGCTGCCTGACTGACTGACATATCAACGCAGGGCCTAAACTATAAGGGTTAGAAACTTGAAAATTTGCACAGAGGTTCCTTTTATAACGTAGGGAAACACCAAGAAAGGATTTTTGGAAATTCATCTCCTAAGGGGGTAAAACAGGGATGCAAAGATAGTATGAAACTTTCCGTTTTAGAAGTTATTCAATTGAAATTCAATATTAAGGTGTTTCATTGAAAGTCATGAACTAATGTATTCCGGGTAATTCTACTGTTCCTGAGAAATCAACACTTACGCGGGCGGAGCTGCGGGCCTAAGGCAAACCTGACTTATATATCAACGCACACCCGAAACTACTGTGCCCAGTGAAATTTGGCACAGGGATTCTTTTTATGGTCTAAATGAGCACTAAGAAAGATTTTTTAGAAAATTAAGGGGGGTGGAGTTTATATGGAATTTTCTAATTTCTGGACGTTCTGGATTGCAATTAATAAGATGTATGTAGGTAAAACCGACAAATTTTCGCCTGAAGGGATAAAATAGGGGATTAAAGTTAGTATGGATTTTTTTTCATTTCTAGACTTAGAAGTATGCAAATAGGTATAGAAGTCCACGGTGACAATTAAAAAGATCTATGCAGGTGAAATGTATAAAATTCTTCCCATAAGGGGTAAAAGCAGAGGGGGGGTTGTATGTAATTTTTCTCATTTCTGGACTTAGACGTATGAAAATAAGTACATATGTTTACATTACAATTAAAAAGATCTGTGTAGTTAAAATGGACGAAATTTCCCCTTGAAGGGGTAAATAGGTGGGGTAAAGTTTGTATAGATTTTTTTATTTTTAGACTTAGAAATATGACAATAAGTATATAAGTTCTCCATTACAATAAAAAAATATCTGTGTAGGTGAAATGGGCAAAATCCCCTCCTTAAGGGCTTAAGATCTATGCAGGTGAAATGTATTAAATTCCCCCTTAAGATGAAAAAGCAGAGGGGGAGGTGTTTGGAATGGAATTTTTATCATTTTTACTGTTACATTAACGCGGGCGGAGCCGCGGGCAACAGCTAGTTCCATATAAATGCCAGTATTTGTTTAAACCCATAACTTGTACCTTCGCAACTGCACTGAACATTAAAATTCAACAAACAAATTATTTAGCTATGACCGAAGGTGGTACATACGAGGGGTGTCGTTGAAAGGCAAATTACAGGTTCTGTACATCATCTATAATCAAAGCTTCTATGAGAAAACACAAGTGTACAGTTTCAAGGACTTGAATATGTTACAAGATATCGACTACAGCGAAATATCTACTTTATGCGTAGTTAATAACGTAGGCTTTCGCGTGACCGGTGTTATATTAATAAGATATTGTTAAGGAATAAATAAAATGTGTCGTCCGATTTGGAGTGTCTCTTTTGGGACTTATTCGTATTTTAATCTAGAAGGTATCTTGCCGATCGATACTGTAAATCAATATAGATTACGTGTGTATCACATCTGTATATAAGGGTGTCTCAAATTTTACGCACGATATAAATTAACTATAAAACTGTTATTTTCGTCATCATATTTGTATTGAAAGATAAAGTAAATAAGATGGGGTTATTAAGATCACAGTCACGTCCAATATGCAAATTTCAACGAAATTATATTGGCCTGTTAACAATTACATACAAGAAGGAAACAGTTTGGCACCCCAAACTGTTTAATAAATCATAGACATTAGAGCAGCTAAGAGTTTTAATATTTTCAAAAATAGGCTTTAAATATACATGGGGAATTTTTATCGTTTTGGACCCTTAAAGGTGTGACTCAGACCATCAATATGAACAACTTTTTCTATAGGACCAATGCTGGGAACTCAAAAAAAATTCGTCATTTCATACAAGAGTTCCGCCGCCTGGCCAGTTTGTATAGGAATGTCGATTTTTTTTTGAGTTTCCAGCATTGTTCACATTGGAAAAGTTGTTCATTTTGATGGTCTGAGTAACCCAAGGGTCCAAAACGATGAAAATTTCACCATGTATATGTCATAGAAAATGTATAAATCATAAATATTTCATTTTTATAATTTAATGCGAAGCTGAATATAATTCAATAACACTAATGATGTGAATGAAATATGAATAATTATACCTGTTCTCAATTTTGTAAACAGTATTATAATTCTTCATGGTCAATACTCGTAATTATAAGTATATTTATTGTACAATATTGTAATGTGTTTATAATTACTATCTACTAATTTGAAATTGTACGTTGTCATTTACTAAGTGAGCAATATATTGTTCTTTTGAGAAATAAATGCTTTAAACCTGATTATGTGTATCAAAATTTTTCATATAAAAATACCGTCCAATTGCGAGTCGGACTCGCGCACGAAGGGTTCCGTACCGTTATCTATAAAAGCGGTACAAAATCATGTCTGTTGTATGGGAGCCCCTCTTTAATATTAATTTTATTTTTATTTAATTATTTATTTTTAAATTGAATATTTATCTTAATATTCTGTGAATATTTCAGGCGTCTACCTGTTGCCGTTATCAATATCGAGCAATAAAATCACGTTTTTTCTATGGGAGCCCCCTTAAATATTTATTTTTTTGAATTCTGTTAAAAATAAGATTTTCTTCTCAAAAATGATAAGAAGAAGAAGAAGAACTTTGTTTTCATTCAAATGATCTATTATTTTAATTAAACACAAAAAATTAAAGATCTCTGGAGATGTTATCTATATTATTGACAGCGACAGCTCCGTGGCGCAGTGGTTAACACGCCACCCTGCAACACGGGTGCCCGGGTTCGGTCAAGATGGAAAATGTTCTCAGATTGACCTGGGTCTTGGATGTTTATCTATATATGTATTTGTTATAAAATATAGTACTGTTGAGTTAGTATCCCATAACACAAGTCTCGAACTTACTTTGGGGCTAGCTCAATTTGTGTGATTTGTCCGTATATATTTATTTATTTAATTATTTCGTTTGTTCCCCAGACATGCAAGACTTCGGCACGTTGTCAAGCAAGACAGTGACGGAGGTCCTTATGCTGGAGATGAAGATGGCGCCCACGGCCAAGACCTACCTGGTCTCCGGGTACCCCCGGTCCATGAGGGACGTTGCCGAGTACTCTGATAAGGTGAGATTCCCATCTAGTGAAATGAGAAGCATTTGAAGCATTCTAGGTACAAATGAGAAGCATTTGAAGCATTCTAGGTTGTGGCACAGAATAAGTACTAGTACTTACGTACATAAGTAGCATTCGGCAAAGGTATTTAAAGAAATATCAACTCAATGCAGTTAGCGATACGGTGTAATTTAGCTCGCGTCAGAACGCAGCAACTTTTAGTTTAGATACCTACAGCAAGCCTATTTTATACTTATAGCTCTGAACTAATGATTCATAATTCGTTGAAATCGGTGAATACATGTGACCAAACGCGCGTCGTTCCTTCCGGATTTGTTCGGTTTTCCCCTTCGAAGGTGTCGCAACGCGTAGGCATGTTTTCGATACCAACACGAGGACTGAGACAAGGCCAATTAAGGTTCCCTCTGGGATGAGTGATCACAAAGGGCATTCAAGTGTCTGGAGCTCCTATCTTTTATACAGCCTCCATGCTCCAGTGGTTAAAGCGTTTGCCTGTAGACCCAGGGGTCGTGGGTTCGATTCCCACGGGAACCATACTTGGTTTAGTTGTTTCCAGTTTGGTTAGGACATTGCAAGCTTGAATCACCTGATTGTTTCGTAATAAAGATAATTCCGGCACGTTAAGCCGTTGGTCCTGGCAGCCAGCTGGTAGTCGTTAAAGGAACCATGTCAGAGGCCGAGAAGCGATCCCGAAAACTCTGACACCAGGGTGTGCATGTCAATGATGAATGATGATCTACTTTGGAAGGCACGTTAAGCTGTTAGTAACGGCTGTCATCCTTAAATAGCAGTCGTTGAGCTATGTTAGATAATTTTAGGCCAGTTTAGTGAGTATTGACTACTAACAGACGAAAAACAACAAGAGTAGACGGTGAGGTGACCCCTTATCTACATCTACAATAATAAAGAGGAGAGATTTGATTGTTTGTATGAATTGAATAGGCTCCGAAAGTACTGGACCGATTTGAATAATTCTTTCACTATTCTCCTAAATTATCCCTGATGAACATAGTCTATAGCATATTTTCAAAAAGTTAGGAATCCGTATGATAACTTCGATAATGTAACCCAAGGTGAGTTTTTTTTTATTGTGTCACTAAATCTACCCGAGCGAAGCCGGGGCGGGCCGCTAGTGTTGTAAATAAAGATGGCGCCCACGGGAAAGACCCAAAGCTATATTATCATGGAGTACCTAACAATTTTTTATTGCGTGTCTACGTCATCATTATTTGACAGATCGATAACGATTTTAACAATGTAATGTAATTAAGCATAGGAATATTGCTTTATAAATCTTACATCGGGCAATATTTCAAAAATTCATGAAAAGATTAAAACTGTTTTGTTGCTGAATTCAGGTTTCACCGCTAGTATTATAGAAAACTACACAACACCAAACAACATCAACACACAAACAGCCATCGTATATATTTGTATAATCGCGATCACGCTGCGGAAATGAGATCATCATAATACAGTCTTTCCCAAAGTGGGCGATAACGCCCTCTTGTGGGCGCTGGAGGCTTAGAGAGTGGCCGTATGAGGCCCAGAAAAAATTGAGGGCGCTGATGTGATTTAAAGGGGCGATGGGTGATTTGTAACCTCAGCTACTTCGTATGCACTAAAATTTAAATCCACCTACTAAAACTTAATTTATTAGTTAGTTTTATTAAATATTTATTATTCGCCGTTCGTATTATAGTCAATTGGAACCTTATATTAAAGGATTATTAAAAACCATCAAATTCATCATCAATTTATTAGATAAATTTAATTATTATTAGAAAAAATTTAAAAAAAATGATTATTGGTTAATTTTAAGTAGGTAAAAGATACTCTTAATACTGCTCTCTCTGGCAAGAAAAGTCTCGTTTAGAATATAGGTTTAAATAAACTCCAGGCGAGAGTAATATGTTACTGAGCTTTTAGAGGTTTAAAAAAAGTCGGGGGCGCTACGAAATAACTAGCGTTAGACGAAAGATTGAGAACCTCTGTTCTACTAACATGGATTGATGGTAATTCGATCTCCATCTCATAATTAATATCGAGTCCGAGCAGCACACACGGGTGTGTTTGCTGCTCGGACTCGATTTTAATCGATTATGAAGACATTCGGAAAATACAGTTTGTCTCAAGGCCATAGGGACTGCGTCCTTTATGAATACTAATAAACTTCCCTGGCTTACATAGAAAATCTTTATTTCAACATGTAAGAATTAAATCCCAAGAAAAAGGGGTTTTTTTCTAAAAAAAAAAATTTTTGTAACGAGGTTATATATAATGGACGTTTGTCTTGATACAACTACTACAACTATTGCTACAAAAAAGTAGCTCTCCTTAAAGAGCTACTTTTTTGTAGCAATAGTTGTATACAAGGTCCATTTAAATTAAGCGCAAATATTGTAAGGGCTGGGTCCATAGGTCAAAGAAACACTTTAGTAGCAAATTTTAAGAAACCGACACGCTAGATTTTTTTTTCATACTAAATAATTATATTTTTTATTAAAATCGATAAATCAGCTGTTTTGATCGTCGAGGTCACTGACCTAGTATCCATAGTAGATAATAGTAGAAAGTTGTTGGCCAAGAAAGTATTTATTTGTACACAGGGTGATTTTTTCATTTAAATGTTCAGGTCCAGATATCTCAAAAACTAGCGTGCCGATTTTTTTTATTTTGCTTCTAAAGCATTTTTTAGCTTATGGGAGACAGCTTTTAAATATTTGCGCTTTATTTAAATTGACATTTACATATCTCACATTAATAAATGTAACTGTTGCTAATTCCCAAAAAAACAGATTTTTTCTAGTTTGGGAATTATGGAATACATGTTGGTAATACCTATCTTGTTACATTTCTTACATTTCTTTTAGTTTGAATTATAAGTACAGTTGCAGCAAACTACTCTAGCTCACTTCACCGAATCTCTCGTAATGCCTTCTGCCACTCGAGATACAACGATAATTTTATTACCTAGTTGCCAGCTTTGGCCCGTGAACACTGTTTTTTATTTCTCGCGGTGGGGTTACATTGACCAAACCGAAGCTCGGTGTCAGTGTGGTCAAGTCGATCAGACTATGCTGCACCTTCTCTCGTGCCCAATGTGCCCAACCAGCTGCACAATACACGACCTATAATCAGCGACGGAGTCGGGTATAAGAATCGCCACATACTGGAGGGACAAAATTTGATTTTAAGTTATTTGAGCTAATCGACAAAAGAAGAAGAAGAAGTTTACTTTGAGATAATTTACTGGCCAGCGCCCACCCACTACTGTTAGTCCCTTCATGCCTGCCAACAATAGTTGATGAATGCAATGGTCTTGTATGCCTGGTCGATACTGCTGTATCCGTTGAGGCTTCAGCAGTATCGACCAGGGTTCACAGATCTCAAAGTAAATGTAGCTTTGACTTCCGCAAAGTAACACCTGAATATATTAACTTTATTACTTTATTAGTAAGAAGTGTTATTAAAATACGCAAAGAAAAATGAAGAATTGCTTGTATTGTCAGTCGATAAGATTATCTATATATATGAACTATTTATCGTCCCTTTAATGTTTAATATGAAAGGCTACAAATTAGCTTATGTCATGGGCGTCGTGAAATTAGCTATTTGTTTTATTGCCCAAGGAAATCGATATTTCAGAGCGAGCGAGCGCGAAACGCGAGCGAAGCGTCTCAGTTTCATTTTGGACAAAAAATCTTTCATATGTCCCGCTGTCCGGTTATTCTCTTCTACTCTAAACCGGTACCCGTAAAATTTTATGAAAGGGTTCAATAATTACATAGTTTTATTGTCGATTCAGTTTTTAAATAATTTTTAAAATGGCGTCATTGGCATAAACGACTAAAGCGCGATTGGTTGCTAGCTCAAGCGATGACCCCATCTATTGTCTGCTGAGCTACGAGTTCCAGAGTGTCAGGCCTTTTAGGATAAGATACATTTGCGAGGTTGTTAGTTGATAGGTCATCAGTATGCCCCCCAACGTACGCGAGGCCCTGGGCGAGTGTCCGGTTTGCAACTGCCTGTGAATATGGAATACTAGCTTCCTCCCACGGGAACAAAGGTAGCCTATGTGGCAATAACCTACCTGAATAAAAAAAATCGCATCTTTAGCATTAATAGGATAGTACGATTCTCCTGCGCTAGGAATTGAATCCATAGCCGCCGCGAAAAGCGTTATATCGAAGACATCACGTGCAAATGGAGCGAGTTTGAATTTCTCTACGACTGTACTAGCTGCAGATGCAATAACTCTGCGAGTTAATCCCATACAGTTTGCTAATTGCCTCTGACAGAGACAAGTGGTAGTCTTCCAGTAATTGTCCCCGTGAGCCTTCCTCGCGGTCACTAGAACGTACTCTCATTGCTTCGTAGAAATGGGGCAAACGTAAATGTTAAACGTAGAAATAGGATTTACAGCACAACGTCTATATGAGACGCCAGTTTTTTTAATCTATGGTCTTTGGCGCCATTTTTTCAAAGATCTACATATTTTTTAAATCTATGGTCTATACCATGTCTGAGGTCTATCTATATTCAATCGTTTTCAAAGTCGTGCGATTCGTATAGTCGGCGACGAGATTCTTGCCGGCCGTCTCGATCCTCTGGCTCTGCGGAGGGATGTCGCATCCTGGTGCATTTTTTATCGCATATATCATGGGGAATGCTCCGACGAATTGTTCGACCTAATGCCTGCCGCAAAATTTCACTACCAGGCGACATAAATTAAAATCTTAACGCTAAAACTAAATTTAACACTACCACCTGGTAGTCACCGTACGTTTAAGTACAAACTTCTTGCCACGTGTGACCAGACTGTCACACGTCAGAAGCTGAGAGACGGTCCCGAAGAACTCTGACACCAGAGTGTGCATGATTGAATGCCCGTGTCACCTACTCGAAATGATGATGATGATGATGAACAGACTGTGGAATAAACATCCTGTGGCGGTATTCCCGAACCATATTTCATTGGAACAGAGACGAGTTTTTGTTTTCTTGATAGGCCGACAACGTTCCTGTCACACCCTGGTGTTGCAGTTGTCTATGGGCAGTCTGTAAAGTCGGTTTACGAACGATAATTTTAAGTGATAAGATAACGGTGGAAGAGAGATAGATGCGTCACAAGCCGAACTTAGGCCTATCCTGCCTCTCTATTGCTTGTTCCGCGCTTTCACTTGCGCACAGAACGTGACACTTTTTCGTGCGTGCAGCCAGCGTTCATTTATTTATAAAATGTCACGTCAAATATTTTTATAATGTTGTTCGTACTAACTGAATCGTGAATTCTCGAAATAAAGTAGACTAGACTGCTATCATTGCAAAAATAATGTTCCAGATTTCACTAAAGAGCTTTTTATTTTGCTTCTCAAGAATTTTTATAGCTTATGTATGTCAGCCCTTTATTTAAATTTACCTCATACATATATATTATGTGTAATAAATAGATCACTTTTTGGTTGATTGGGAGATAATGGTTAGATTCAAAGATTCAAAGATTTATTCAGAAAATAGGCCTATTTAGGCACTTTTTCACGTCAATTCACATTTAAATAATAGTTATTATATTATATTCAAATTATTAATTATTATTCAAAAGCTACAAACTACTAGCGTTTCGGAACCGACCACTGCAGAGAAGAAGACGCCGAAAGAAACTCTTTTCAACAGTATTGGTCCTACTTGCCTGAAGAGCTTTGTATGATATTTAATATTTTTATCTATTCTTTTTTTTCTGATGTCATGTTATATACAATTTTAATTTACATATTTTTGTGGAACACGTTATGTTAACGATCGAGCGTGCAACAACAAAAGATATGATAAAAGTCTCAAAGATAGATAGAAGTTTCAAAGAGGCTGAGCAGACCTGTCCCCCCCCCCCCCCTCCCCCGGCAGCAACCGTTCACGAGTTGACGCATGGATCAGCCATCGTTATAGCATTAAATCCGCAAATTGTAACAAGTTTTGTATTCGGAACAATAAAGTTTATTAAATAAATAAATAAAGTATACTTGAAAATAATCAGTACTCGTGTTAATATACAAAATAATGGTTGAAACGTAGAGATCGTCTGTAGCAAGCTACGATTCGTAGTATTTCGTAGCACTGCCTCTACAACTCCACTATATTCTCGTAGCTAAATAATATATGTAATATTTTGTATTCAGCATCATCATTAGGTCTTTTTAGTCTCCACTGCAGGAGCATGACCCTCTCTGTACTACCGGAGCCATACTTGACAAGAGCAGACAGAGGATTTGGCCTACACTCTCCTCGCTGGTCAGACGGGTTGGAGAGGTCTCATTGATGTTTATGAGCTTTGTTTAGCTGTTATTTCCTAAGTCGCTTCTTACGACATCCATGGGAAGCCTGGTCCTATTCTACTCTACCGGAAACCACACGACCAAAACTTTATATTCAACCAACCAAGTATAGAGAACCAAAATATTGTAATCAATTGCAGCTTATTTTTAAAAAATTTTGATAAGTCGTAAATATGTCTGAAGCAATAAAACTACTTACCCAAATGCTTACACACACGAAAACCGACCAAATACCTAAATCCTATAAGTTATCGCGGTTCCTACCCCATTGCGTGAACGTATGACCATTCTTATTATGAGAAGCATATAAGGAAGCTAATACTCGTAAAACCCCATTTCAATTATTACCACGAGTATTCCTTTTTTCTGTTTTGTTTTATAAACCTTCATCTTGGTTGGTTCTGATCTTTAGAATTTTTAGAGTAACTTTTATCCTGAGCTTTTATCTACGCTCGACAGCCTCCGTGGTCGCGGCGTTTGCCTGTTGACCCGGGGGTCGTGGGTTCGATTCCCACCGGAAGCATACTTTGTTTAGTTGTTTCCAGTTTAGTTAGGACATTGCAGGCTTGAATCACCTGATTGTCTGATAATAAAGATGATTCCGTGCTTCGGAAGGCACGTTAAGCCGGTGGTCCCGGCTTCCATCTGGTAGTCGTTAAAGGAACCACGTCAGAGGCCGAGAGGCGGTTCCGCAGAACTCTAACACCAGGATGAGCATGGTCGATTGACTGTGACACCTACTCGAAATGATGATGATGATCTACGCTTTATGACAGTGACGGAAGAACGATTTATTTTTTCAAAAATTTCATTTTTGTCACAAGCTTTTTATGACCGATTCGTGCTGTAAAGTGCTTGCTAATACAAACCAAATGAGCCCAAACATGATGGGTATCTTCCTTAATTAAGAACCACCTTCCAACTCCATCATCAGACCAGCGCTATGGTATAATATTGCATTGTCATCTGACTTACAAGTATACAAAATTTCAACTCAAACTCGGGCTTTAAGACCGAGTTGCAAGATTTGACATAAACTCTTTATTTTCAAATTTTCCAGTATATATACTTACTACTAAATTTCGCCCGCGGCTCCGACCGTGTCAATGTCGATCCCTCGGGAATAGTACTTTTTCCCGGGAATAAAAGGTAGCCTATGTCCTTCTGCGTACTCCAGAGAACTTGTATGCAAAATTTCATGATGATCGATTCAGTAGTTACGGCATGAAAGTTTAACAAACAAACAAACAAACTCACTTTTGCATTTATAATATAAGTAAGGATAAGGATAACTAGCTATTGCCCGCGGCTCTGCCTCCGTTAATTTCGATCCCTCGGGAACAGTATAATTTGCCGAAATTAAAGATACCCTATGTTTTTCCCCGGGCATCAGACTACTTCCATACCAAATTTCATCCAATTGGTTCAAAGGTTGAAGCGTGAAATGGTGACAGACAGAGTTACTTTCATATTTATAATATTAAGGATTACATATGTTGATAGAAATACTGATCGTAGTTCAAAGTTCGAAAAGCTGCTGCGTCACAATCCATACACAATATTTCTGCAATCTCATACTCTGATAAGCTCTTAGTCATCCCCTCTACGACCTATCATTTCATTGAACCCAAGTATTCATGAAGTTCCAATACTCTTCAAGCTGGTTGTAAACTATATAGTGTACAGATCCACAAAGATACCTGCAGGTCTCCATAGAATTCATGTCTACTATAGAATAGAGTGAGGGGGTGTCATTCTCAACTGCCTGTCCGGTGGTAGAAGATATGACTTCGGGTACGCGCGCCCGGCTCCCCGAGCTGCTGCTTGCTCATCCTCAATTCATCCGAATGAGTAGTATCCCATCAACCTTCTCCCGCTCCCCTATCTCAATAAAATCCTACCCTTCCCACGCTTAAAAGTGGTTTTGATGGGCAGCAACATCGGAACCTAGATTAGCCAAATAACTGCGCTCACCAACCCGTTTGCCAAGCGTGGTGAGTATGGCAAAACCCCCTCATGAAGATGGATAAAAATCCTTGGGGGAGACCTATGTCCAGCAGTGGACTTGTTGCGGCTGATATGATGATGATGACGATAGAGTAGAGTAGTAAAAAAACAAACAAACAATCAAATCTTTCCTCTCTCTTACTAATATTAGTGTAGAAGTGTATAGATTAGTGTAGATGTAGACGGCTACATATACACTCATCTATACACTTCTTTCTATTGAAGCTATCTACATCTACACTCATCTATACACTTCTTTCTATTGTAGCTATCTACATCTACACTCATCTATACACTTCTTTCTATTGTAGCTATCTACATCTACACTCATCTATACACTTCTTTCTATTGTAGCTATCTACATCTACACTCATCTATACACTTCTTTCTATTGTAGCTATCTACATCTACACTCATCTGTACACTTCTTTCTATTGTAGCTATCTACATCTACACTCATCCATACACTTCTTTCTATTGTAGCTATCTACATCTACACTCATCTATACACTTCTTTCTATTGTAGCTATCTACATCTACACTCATCTATACACTTCTTTCTATAGTAGCTATCTACATCTACGTAAGAGATGATTGTTTGTTTGTCTTTTTTTTTATGATGAGGGGCGGCAAAAATGGGTGAGGAAATGAGGTCGAAGGAAGGGCCTTGAGCTCTCTCACTCATTGAACGAAGCATAGAATTGGTAATGCTTCTACACAAACATCGATTTTCTGTAAGAGTGTGGTACTTCCCCTTTTACTTGTTTCCTGCGACTTCATCCGCTCATACTACGTGATCTCAGGTCAGAATTTGATCGGGAAGACGCTTAGATATCAGAGTCATCAATAGTTTTCGCAATACTAGCTCAATAATAACGTTTATTCAAGGATTAGCTCTTTGAAGTGGCAGTGGGCGGGGCACATATCACGAACCGATGGCCGATAGGGCAAAAATATTCTCGAATGGCGACCACGTACCGACAAGCGCAGCGTTGGACATCCACCGACCAGGTCAAACGACCTGACTAAGGTCAGGAAGACGCTGTATACAATTATTAACAATCTGTGGCGAATATTACATATTTTCAATTTAACCTTTATCTACATATCTATTTATTATACTGGGTATAAATTACTGTCGACATAGCCTTGAGGTGACTCAGACCATCAATGAAAACTTTTCCTATGAAATCAATGCTGTGAACTCGAAAAACCCATATTGATATACCCTTACAAAAGTTTAACCGGCCGGCAATTTGTATACGAATTATGTACTTAAACGGGACTTAGCACGGTTTTTAAGTGGGTACTGAATTTTAATTATAAGTGAAACTGCGTCCACCACCACAAGATGACACCGTACTCCAGTCTCGTTGCGACCACGATGGATGTAATTACATTGAAACGTCAACGGAAACAAATAATAAAAAGGTTCGTGCTAAGTCCCATTTATATACATAATTATGTGTTTAAAGCGGATAGTTTAAAAAAGAATAATGTATAGGAATGTTGATATTTTTCGAGTATGAGCGCTCGAAAAATATTAACATGGTCGCATAATAAAAGTTGTTCATGATGTCAAGCTAAGTTCGTCCCTTTGATGCTTAGTCCAAAGTAATATTACAAACACCCGCGAAACATGGAACGAAAGAGAAAAACGTCCGATGCCTCTTACAATCAAAGCTTGTCTCACTCTCACCTAACACTATTGCCCCACTATTACAAATATGGTATTTGATTTAACTAATTTTGCAACAAACCAATACATACATGGTACCACGTCTATTTACAGAGCCTAGTTCTATAAAACCTTATGGCCACATTTAGCATATTGAAGGGCGTGTAGATGGAAAACGGAATAAAATAGTGATGGGCTGCTAGCCGCATCGCCTATTGACATGATTCCGCAGGTTTTAGCCCAATCCCTCGATCGGCTTTTACGATCTGCGCGGGAAGAGAAGCAGCTGGCACATTCTACGTTTTTTTTTCTCCCAAACCAGCATGGAAGAGACGGAATAAACTAAAAAACCAATTTATACCTATGTAGGATACAATAGATTGTAAGGGATTTTAAGCATGAAAAATGCTAGGCTCTTAGTCTTATTATTAAAATCCCACGCAGTCGGGGTTTGAATGGGATATAGTGAAGATTTTAGAAGTACAGTATTGAAGCGCGGTAGCTCAATGGGCAGAGCGTAGAAAGTAACACAGATATTATAACATAGAACTAAGGTTATCGATTCAAATCTTGCCAGCGTGGAATTTTTTCACCTTATGAATCTTATTTCTAGACAGTATATTATGAATTCTTAAAAAACCCTTCTAATCTATCTTAAATTTCATATGAATACCTAATACCTAATCCTAAAAAAACACGAATATTTGCAGCATAACCAGCTGTATCTTTTGATTGCGTTGGCTTGGAAGTTTGATTTTTTCATAGCTCCAAGGAACAGTAGACATATTTGCTATCATCATCATCATTTCGAGTAGGTGTCACGGTCAATCGACCATGCACACCTATTTGCTATGAATTTCAGCTTGATACCTCGACGCGTTCCTGAGAAAAAGGGTCTTGACAGACAGGCAGACAGAGAACCAAGTGATCCTATAAGTGTTCCGTGTTTTCCTTTTGAGGTATAGAACCCTAAAAACAACAAAGGTTGAAATATGAAACAAAGTTTGTGTAGCACCATACGACAGTGATTCACACGTGTTTGTAGATTGGAGATAGCGGCGAGTACACGAGTCACGGCAAATATTTGGACGATTTTAATAACACGAAATGGAATAAAAACGGTTTGATTGTCCGATTTCTGTTGCCTATAATTATCTATTTAATAATTAAAACTGAATTGAATTGAATTACCGGAAAAAAAAAAGTTAGATGACAGGATTGGTACTCCATTATGTCTCCTAAACTTTTTTGTCCGAGTGTCATAATCCATAACAAGTTGGCTATAGGCATCAGAATCCATAATGTTCAAATATCCGTAATTTTGATTTACCTAAATATTTTGAATCATAACACTTTTGTGCTATAATATGTATTGCTAAAATAATTGAATTTTCTAATTTTGGATGCTATAATGTCACATGTCCTAGGTCTCGTATTCTGTAATGAATTTTAGTCCGCAAAAATACTTTGTGCGAAAAAAATAGTTTGTTTCTTTCTTTATTTCATTGATTATTATTTCAAAATGATTTGTATTGATTTTCTTCCGAAAAATATATTTTTATAAGTAGTTAAACTAGCCTTTTAGTTATAAATGGATTACAATTTACAAACATTACAATTTTGTTGTTAATACTGTGCTACTAATGTATTTATTAAAATACATTAGTAGCACAGTATTAACAACAAAATTGTAATGTTTAACTTCACTTTCGCAAAATGTCATCATGGCCGCTGCGAAACAATTTAGAACTTTTGCAGAAGGTCATATCAGCAAAAAGACACATTAGCACTTTAGCGTCTTTTTTTATTTCTTTGAATACCTATCTTTTTTTGAGATCGAGGACATGAAGAAAAAACAGTAAATAAGATCGCTATTTATCGATCGACACACAAATGAGAGCAAGTCTATTTTGCGCGGCAGTTACACCCTTGTATCTCCGGTGTAAATCGGTTTTTGTATCTGTACATACTTACTTGTTTGTTGTAGATCCAGACTATATCGGGCGTGGTGCTGGTGAGCTGGCGGCAGCGCGTACTGGAGCGGCAGATAGAGTACGGCGCGCGGCTGGGCCACGTAGTGCTCAGCCTGGCTCGCATGGAGCTGAGCAATTTCTATAGGAACGTCATGCCAGTCGCGGACTACTTCGACCAGACCAACATGCTGGTGGCAGTAAGTCATTCATATAGTTTTCATATAATAGTAATAAAGTTAGGCGCGAGACTATGCCAGGCCTGTGTCATAGTGAGACTGACTTGCACGCATGGAGCAAAGCAACTTCAACAGGAATGTCATGCTGGTTGCGGATTACTTCGACCAGACCAACATGCTGGTGGCAGTAAGTCATCCATATTTATTTTTCATATAATAGTCATAAAAGTACTGCGCGAGGCTATGCCAGGCCTGCGTCGTAGTGAGCCTTGCAGTGACTTGCACGCATGGAGCAAATCAACTTCAGCAGGAATGTCATGCTGGTTGCGGATTACTTCGACCAGACCAACATGCTGGTGGCAGTAAGTTATCCATATTTATTTTTCATATAATAGTCATAAAAGTACTGCGCGAGGCTATGCCAGGGCTGCGTCGTAGTGAGCCTTGCAGTGACTTGCACGCATGGAGCAAATCAACTTTTACAGGAACGTCATACCAGTCGCGGATTACTTCGACCAGACCTACATGCTAGTGGCAGTAAATCATCCATATAGTTTTCAGATAATAGTAATAAAGTAAGGCACGCGGTTAAACCACGGCCAAGTTGTATTGAACCTTGCTAGCATGAAGCAGAGCAACTTCTGCAGAAACGTCATGCCTTCTGATATTTATGATCATGCCGGGTGCGGACTACTCCGACCAGTCATACATGCTGGTGCCAGTAAGTCATTCATATAGTTTTCATATAATAGTGATATAGTACGGCGCGCGGCTATGCCATGGCTACGTCGTATTGAGTCTGGCTCGCATGGAGCAGAGCAACTTCTACAGAAACGTCATGCCTTCTGATATTTATGATCATGCCGGGTGCGGACTACTCCGACCAGTCATACATGCTGGTGCCAGTAAGTCATTCATATAGTTTTCATATAATAGTGATATAGTACGGCGCGCGGCTATGCCATGGCTACGTCGTATTGAGTCTGGCTCGCATGGAGCAGAGCAACTTCTACAGAAACGTCATGCCTTCTGATATTTATGATCATGCCGGGTGCGGACTACTCCGACCAGTCATACATGCTGGTGCCAGTAAGTCATTCATATAGTTTTCATATAATAGTGATATAGTACGGCGCGCGGCTATGCCATGGCTACGTCGTATTGAGTCTGGCTCGCATGGAGCAGAGCAACTTCTACAGAAACGTCATGCTTTTTGATATTTATGATCATGCCGGGCACGGACTACTTCGACCAGTCATACATGCTGGTGCCAGTAAGTCATTCATATAGTTTTCATATAATAGTGATATAGTACGGCGCGCGGCTATGCCATGGCTACGTCGTATTGAGTCTGGCTCGCATGGAGCAGAGCAACTTCAACAGAAACGTCATGCCTTCTGATATTTATGATCATGCCGGGCACGGACTACTTCGACCAGTCATACATGCTGGTGCCAGTAAGTCATTCATATAGTTTTCATATAATAGTTATATAGTACAGCGCGCGGCTATGCCATGGCTACGTCGTATTGAGCCTGGCTCGCATGGAGCAGAGCAACTTTTACAGAAACGTCATGCCTTCTGATATTTATGATCATGCCGGGCACGGACTACTTCGACCAGTCATACATGCTGGTGCCAGTAAGTCATTCATATAGTTTTCATATAATAGTGATATAGTACGGCGCGCGGCTATGCCATGGCTACGTCGTATTGAGTCTGGCTCGCATGGAGCAGAGCAACTTCTACAGAAACGTCATGCTTTCTGATATTTATGATCATGCCGGGCACGGACTACTTCGACCAGTCATACATGCTGGTGCCAGTAAGTCATTCATATAGTTTTCATATAATAGTGATATAGTACGGCGCGCGGCTATGCCATGGCTACGTCGTATTGAGTCTGGCTCGCATGGAGCAGAGCAACTTCTACAGAAACGTCATGCTTTTTGATATTTATGATCATGCCGGGCACGGACTACTTCGACCAGTCATACATGCTGGTGCCAGTAAGTCATTCATATAGTTTTCATATAATAGTGATATAGTACGGCGCGCGGCTATGCCATGGCTACGTCGTATTGAGTCTGGCTCGCATGGAGCAGAGCAACTTCAACAGAAACGTCATGCCTTCTGATATTTATGATCATGCCGGGCACGGACTACTTCGACCAGTCATACATGCTGGTGCCAGTAAGTCATTCATATAGTTTTCATATAATAGTTATATAGTACAGCGCGCGGCTATGCCATGGCTACGTCGTATTGAGCCTGGCTCGCATGGAGCAGAGCAACTTTTACAGAAACGTCATGCCTTCTGATATTTATGATCATGCCGGGCACGGACTATTTCGACCAGTCATACATGCTGGTGCCAGTAAGTCATTCATATAGTTTTCATATAATAGTGATATAGTACGGCGCGCGGCTATGCCATGGCTACGTCGTATTGAGTCTGGCTCGCATGGAGCAGAGCAACATCTACAGAAACGTCATGCCTTCTGATATTTATGATCATGCCGGGCACGGACTACTTCGACCAGTCATACATGCTGGTGCCAGTAAGTCATTCATATAGTTTTCATATAATAGTGATATAGTACGGCGCGTGGCTATGCCATGGCTACGTCGTATTGAGTCTGGCTCGCATGGAGCAGAGCAACTTCTACAGAAACGTCATGCCTTCTGATATTTATGATCATGCCGGGCACGGACAACTTCGACCAGTCATACATGCTGGTGCCAGTAAGTCATTCATATAGTTTTCATATAATAGTGATATAGTACGGCGCGCGGCTATGCCATGGCTACGTCGTATTGAGTCTGGCTCGCATGGAGCAGAGCAACATCTACAGAAACGTCATGCCTTCTGATATTTATGATCGTGCTGGGCTGGATATGTTTGCTTACGTAATACTTGAACGGTCCCAGGGGGTCAAACACTGCGAGGAATCGTCTTACGTAAGTAATAATTGCATGGCCATATTAAATTTCTCATTTTCCATGAAACTCAGAGTTCCGAACTAGTCGGAACCTTTTTATTATTACAGACAGTCTCGTTGCGTCCATGATGGATGTAACTCCATTGAAATGTCAACAAAATTCAAAATTCAAAACTTTTATTTAATATAGGTCATTTGTACACTTATTAATTGTCATATAATTCCAACTGAGAATTGTTGACGTCAGTAATTTAGTTATGGCTAAGTTTAATGCCGCTTGAGCCGCTTCCAAAGCGGAGTGCAGAAGAAGCAGCAACAAACTACACAGCGCATTTTCGTCAATCGATGGCAACTTACAATTTTAGTTTATCTTAAAAACTAGGTATGTGGACTGAGCATACAGTGTCCATATTAAAGTCATTATAAATTGAATTTTAAAAATGTTGTTTTAGAATATAAAATAACGAAATAAAAGAAATCAAAAATACTAATTGAAAAACCTCCTCCTATTTTTGAAGTCGGTTAAAAACGAAAAAAAGAATAAAAAGGTTTGCGCTAAGTCCCGATTACTAATAGTGTGTATAAAGTGCGTAAATTTACAAAAGAATAGTCGCGGAACAAAAATAGAAAAAAACATCTTGCGACGTTCTGTAAAGAAAGCAAGTGTACCTCGTCTGTTGAAGTGTAGATATCTTTAGGTACCATATAGTTGAAAACATGTTGAAACGATTGATTATTTTTATTGTTCTAGATAACAATTGAACATAATCATCAAATAGTAACGGGATAATTTGTTTTGTAGGTCATTCGTAATCCAATCCCAAATTTCGCTCCTACACCCATCGGCCCATTAGCTCAGTTGGTTAGAGCGTCGTGCTAATAACGCGAAGGTCGCGGGTTCGATCCCCTCATGGGCCACTATGATATTTTTTATTTTTATTGAAAATATTTTGTTTTGTACAAGTTCTTTCATACAAACATAGTTTTCGCCTTTATTTTTGTTACCAATCAAGGTGGGATCACCAAGATAATTTCATGTGCAGGTTATCAACACAAGTTTCCCTTAAATGAAACAAAGGAAATTGCACCTTACTTAGTGTAGAAACATTTCATATTTGAATGGCGTGGCGGAGCCGCCGTGAGCCGCTGGCAGCCGACTCTGTATTATTTATTCGATTTTAATACGGTACCCTCGATTCTCTTTCAATATGAACAACTTTTCTTACGGGACCAATGGAGAGAACAGAAAAAAGATTTGGACATTCTTATACAAATTACTCGGGCGGAACACTCAAAAATATTTTCGACATATTCTTTATTAGCCTGTGTTAATGTCGATCCCTCAGGAACAATAGATTTTCCCGGAATGATAGGTAGGTACCCCATGTCCTTGTCCGGGCCTAAAACTACTTCCATACTAAATTTCATCCAAATCAATTTTTTTCTTGCGGATGTATTTTCTATTAAGGATTCTGATTTCGTCATTAAAATTTTGCTTTATATCCCTAAATAGCTGTTGCCCGCGACTTCGTCCGCGGCAATTTCTGTTATTATGATTAATTCGTTTTTTATTAGTATAAATAAATAATTTTCCCCCGTTTTCAAAACATTTTTTTATGCTTTGTTCCTATTGGTCGCAGCCTCCGTGGTCCAGTGGTTAAGGCGTTTGCCTGTTGACCCGGGGGTCGTGGGTTCGATTCCCACCGGAAGCATACTTTGTTTAGTTGTTTCCAGTTTGGTTAGGACATTGCAGGCTTGAATCACCTGATTGTCTGATAATGAAGATGATTCCGTGCTTCGGATGGCACGTTAAGCCGGTGGTCCCGGCTGCCATCTGGTAGTCGTTAAAGGAACCACGTCAGAGGCAGAAAGGCGGTTCCGAATAACTCTGACACCAGGGTGTGCATGGTCGATTGACTGTGACACCTACTCGAAATGATGATGACTGGTCGCAGCGTGATGTTTTATAGCCTAAAGCCTTCCTCAATAAATGGACTATCCAACACACAAAGAATTTTCCAATTTGAACCAGTAGTTCCTGAGATTAGCGCGTTCAAACAAACAAACTCTTCAGCTTTATAATATTAGTATAGAAAATGCAATGCCTTGTTGCACTATATCAATTTCTAGGAAATCCATTAAAATCGTTATATCAACATTCGCATTGTCTACGATAAAATATTGACCAACTCAACACAGACAAAGACGATATAATACTTACTTAGTGTACCCCATGCTTATCTCATTAACTATGCACCACAGCAATTTGTCCGGCCTTCTTTATACCCGTAATTTACGCAAGAATACTGCCTTGCTCGGTGTTTACGCGGAGTAAATAAAATAGCAGTAGGGTGATCGAACTTTTTGAATTTTTGACTATTATTGATTTGATGGTAATTTAATGGAAAAATAAACGGAGCTTTGGAAATTGGACGTTGATATAACACTAGAGGTAAACAAAGGCATACAGGGTGAATAATCTAGCTGGTCAACAAGTTTCTTTTATCTGTTGACTAGCTTTCGCTTGCGGCTCCGCCCGCGTCAATGTCGATCCCTCGGGAATAGTACTTTTTCCCGGGATAAAAGGTAGCCTATGTCCTTCTCCGTACTCCAGAGAACTTGTATGCAAAATTTTAGGAAATACACTAAACAAAGCTCATAAACATTAATAAAATCTCTCCAATCCATCTGGCCAGCGAGGAGAGTGTAGGCCAAATCCTCTGTCTGCTCTGGCCAAGTATGGCTCCGGTATTACAGAGAGGGTTATGCTTCTGCAGTGGATACTAAAAACCTAATGATGATCATGATATTTGGCAGAAAAACATAAATAAATAAGCATTTATTGCTGTCCTTATACAATGAAAGTTACAATAGTGCCTTTTTTGGCAAACGGGCTTGTCTTCCGACAAAGGCTCCTCTAAAGATTTCCATTTAGTCCTATCTTTTGCTGTTCGAGTCCATGTAGGACCCGCCACTTTCTTAATATCTGCTTTGAGATAGGAGGATTCCTATCTCAAAGCAGAAAAACATACTGTGAAAAAATAAAAGATATTAGTAGGTATAAATAAACGCTAACCCCTAAATGAGTGTCGGAAAAAACGTAAACAAACCGGATAGACGCGTGTCGCATTGTCGCAACCGATAGCCGATCGATGCGTGTCGGTCAACGGACAATGTCACTCATGGTCTAAAAAGACAGGCCTAACCAATGCTCTGAAGCGGTTCCGTCCGTCCACCACCGGCCAAATAGTTGAGGATGACACACCTGGCCATATGGAATATATAATACTAGCGAACCGGACCCCGGCTTCACAAGGGTGCAATGTACATAATTCTAAACCTTCATCTTGAATCTATCTATTAAAAAAACGCAAACGGATTTCCGTTGCGTAGTTTTAAGATCTAAGCATACATAGGGACAGACAGCGGGAAACGACTTTGTTTTTTACTATGATGGATATAAAAAAGGCAAAATCATACTGTTCTACATACATGATTCACTTCATTAAAAGTATTAAATTTAAAATACTCCCTGGTATGAATTTAAATTACTCAATATCATAGAAGTATGAGGTATCATTTTTTTAAATCTAAGATTAATATCAATTATTTTAAAGTCGTGTATATAATATATACATTTCAAAATCATTATTTTAATTTAAATACCAATTTACAAATTGCAAAATACAGTCAGATTTTAGATTTATGTAACAATATCCTGAAATTAACAGTTTTAATTGTATTGTATGATAGTAACCTCTTTTTGGAAAATAATTATTAAATCTTGTTTTGCTGAAGGAAGCTATATCAACCGATATTTTTTCATGACTTGTGCTAAAAATATATTTTATAATAAGTACCTACTTTAGTATTATAAATGTCTTCAAAATATATTATTACACATATTTACAACAAATTTCAGCGTAAGATATTTGTGTAATATTTACGTTACATTTTAGGTTGTAATTGATATACAAATACCAAATAATACAAAATACCTTATAGTTTTCAATTAATAGAAATAGGCAGTATTTAATCAATAAGGTCAGGTAGGTACCTGCTTTAATTAAAATGAAACATAAAATAATACTAATTAACTAATAATAATTAAAACTACTTAAAAAATATAATTATTTACAAATTATACAGTCCCTGCAAACCGTCATTCTGCGGCAACGTGCCCAAAAGGCTGACAGCATTGCCACGTTGGATGGCAATGCTTATCCTTTGAGCCAGGTAATTGCCAGCCTTTTGGTCGCGGGATACCTCGATCAGTCTCTTTGACAGAAAGTCAAAGAGACGATGGGCTGATGGACCCCACGGACCCATTGTTTCTACCCCAAAAGGCTCAAATATGTAGCTGTCTCCGATACCTACATACTTGCGCCTTTTGAGGATTTCCGCTGTGGCTGCTGCTGTACCGGCCTTTGACTTGGTGACCTGAAGATGAGACAAATTCAAATTCAAAAACATTTATTTAACATAGGTCATTTGGACACTTATTAATTGTCATATATTTTCAACTGAGAATTGTTGACGTCAGTAATTTACTTATGGCTAAGTTTAATGCCGCTTCCAAAGCGGAGTGCAGAAGAAGCGGCAACAAACTGCACAGCGCATTTTCTCCAATCGACGTCAACTTACAATTTTAGTTAATCTTAAAAAGTAGGCATGTGGACTGAGTACACTGAGAAAAAATTCTCGTTTAGTTAACTAGAATATAGTTAATGTTACTAGATTTTATTGTAATATATATGACAGCTAACTGTTTTGTTGACTTTACTAGAAAAATCTGGTAATAGCTTACCAAAATATCTAGCACAGATAAACATAATGCTGGTACATATGAATAACATTTTGGTATCGTGCACATTGCATTCATTTGTATAAATTACATTTGTTTTATTTTAAACATAACAGAATGAGTATATTGTTCAGTTGAATATAATTTTATTTTGTGTTTACTTACATTTACTTAGCTATCATCATATGCAATGGTTAAGTTTACTTAAAAAAATGAAAAAAGATTGTGCAGTTTACTATATTTTTTTTTATTACAGCAATACTTTATTTTTTACTTTACCTACGTTAAGTAGTGAAAACGTGACAGATTTGTACGACTCGGGCTCTTATGACGACTTAGATGCCTATTCGCCCACTATAAAAAACCCGCCCGCGAGTAAGTCTCCAACATCAACAATTTTAAGTCACAAGTACAATCGCCCAGCATTGGGCTAGGATAAGGTACTTCTTAAATTAAGTAAGACTTAAAATTAATTAAGGAGGAAGGTCACCAGCCGGCGGCTTTTATAGGAGGTGAATTGGCACCTAAGCCATCATACGAGCCGAACAAATCTATCACGTCAACACACATATTTTAAAAACAAGACCAACGTCCCTTTGGGTCTCCAGAGAGTGAACTGGATTCATGGCACAATGCTGGTTTTAAAGCCTGGCTCCGATGTATGTAGTGCACAAAAAACAAGCTGTTTTATTTAAATGGTTACAATGTTATTCTGTAAGGTGTACCTATGGGTAGGATGCCTGAAATAAATTCAATGATTATTATGTTATTTATATACTATTTAGTCAAACATTCTCCTTGCTAAAAATAGTTGAAATATCTTGAGCGTACTGCAGCAGTGTTGAACTGGATGTCCTTTACAATAATGTTGAATATCTTTCTACGACTATTACTTGATAACATTCCACTTTCAGAATATAACTCTTTTAGTCCCTAGAAATAAAAAAAAATGTATTATACAAGGGTGTTATTAAAAAAAGTTTACAATTTATATTATTGTTATAAAGTGCCTATTTAAAAACTTACAGAATATATAAAAATCCAATTAACTGCTGGGTTTGAAGCATTGTTGGTACTGGTAGGTGAGTCAGTGCACATATTGTGGTTGAAGTACTTGCAGGTGATCCAACAATACTATAGTGTGGAGTTACGCTTCCTTTTTGTGTTGATTTGCTGGACGAAGATGAGAACCACATAAAATTATATAAAATTACGAAACGAGTTCAATTTTACTAAGTTGCACATTTAATTTCACATTAACCGCACAAAAACCACAAATTATAAAGAATATGTGCACAAAAAAGGCCCGCCTGCGCACACGACACACGATAAATAAAAAATGGCTCGAAAAGTGCGTAACAATCTTTTTGACAAACGTAAACAACGTTTCGTTTGATGCACGGTATTTATGTTACACAAAACCATTATATGATAACCTTTATTAATTTAAATAGTAGTTCCAACTTTTAGTACAATGGTTAACATAATACGCCTCATTTAATAGTTAGAACCATATTGCTGGTTAATACAAAATACATTGATAGGCACAGTGAAAAATAACCTGGTTGATAGTACTATAAGAATCTAGCATATTCTAGCTTAGTTAACCTTACTTGCATTATTTTAGAACTTACAAAAATATTGTAGTTTTCAATAGACAGCTAGTAAAAACAAACAAACTATACAGGTAGACTTTATAATTATTACAATTTTCTTTTTACAATAATAAAATGTACTTTTAAATAGGTTTAAGTATTGTTTACGAAAAATACGATTACTATAATATTCTGGCATACCCTACAATATGATTATTAGATGTTAAAAGTAAATCTGGTGAAAATAACATAATTCTGTTTCTTTATACTAGAATGATATTTACGATACGTTCTGGTAGTATTGTTAAAATTATTTTTCTCCGTGTATACATTGTCCTTATTATAGTCATTGTAAATTGAATTTTAAAAAAATATGTTTAAGAAAATAATATATGAATATATAAAAATAAATATGTCAAAATATTGAAATTATATAAATGTCATTTTTAAAAATATTTTGTACCGAATGTACCAAATATATAGTCATATATACAAAACTACGAGGTGTCTGCGCCAAGCTCAATACCAATATTATTGTCATTCAGGAAATCTTTAGTACTATAATAGGCCTTTTTACAAAGTAACTGTTTTACATAACCTTTGAATTTTCTATCAGGCATATCTAGGATTGGTTTTGATAACTTGTTATTAAAACGTATACAGTTCCCCATGAACGAATGACTAACTCTGCTAAGCCGATACCGCGGTAGAAATAGTTTATGATCGTTACGCAAGGGTCTATATCTTACATGACATTTTTTTTTGAATGACGAAATAATTAATTTATTAAAGAAGAATTTTTTTTTGAAAGACGGCGCTAGGGTTTCAACGCATGTAGCATCCCATACCAAAGGCGGCCTAAATCGCCAAGGCACCAGAGTCATTCCATCCGGTCTCTTGCCATCATCCCGGACCAAACCAGTGGGTTCCAGGTTTGCAGTATTTGAATAATTTGTCATTAAAATACGTCATTATGTCATTACGTCATATACAACCTTCTAAATTCCCTTAACAGCTCAATGAACCCGTTGCCTTATTTCAGAAAACCCTCGGTAAAAAAGACCATTTGGCACAACTGTCTATTTATCTTTATGATCAAAACAGACCTTTAATCTATTATTCAGCCTAGGGCAAAGGTATACCTATAGATTGCTCATATTATATTGTCAAAGACACCATTCAGGCTTAATTTACCTAATAGTCTTCAGTCAAACTCCGACAGGTATTACATCGAAAACCGGTTTAACAGATAATGGAACTAAATGATTTGGTAATAGGGTGGGAAGTCGTTTGGTCCGTTTCGCTTAATTATCCAGTTATGTATGGACCTTTTGAATATTTTACAACTTCTAGATCGGACTGCGACAAACAAAAGTATCGGTGACGCAGCTCGCATTGGCCGATCGAGTTTTTATTTGTGACCGTGGTTTGGCCCTAAGGATCGACAAACAAATTATTATAACAATTGATCATATGACAAAAAATTTGATGACCTTTTTTATTTGTTTTTCAAATAGACAGCGAAAATAGGGAGGACCTGTATATTTAGGATTTTTTAAATATTGCGTAATTATTAAAATAAAAATCTTAAAAAAAATTATTAATTTTTATTATTTATAGTTTAAGTGATAATTCAAGATATAGGCAGGAGGGCCTGGTCAGGTTATCTGTCACTAACTGTACATTGGCAAAGAATAAATACACATTGATGCGATTGAAAAACGCAGTAGTTCTGATACTGCGTTTTTCCATCGCATCAATGTAGAGTCAGCTTCAAAGGGCTACTTAAATTATTAAATAAATAAATAAATAATAAATAAATATATACGGACAAATCACACAGATTGAGCTAGCCCCAAGTTAAGTTCGAGACTTGTGTTATGATACTAACTCAACGATACTATATTTTATAATAAATACATATATAGATAAACATCCAAGACCCAGGCCAATCTGAAAAAGATCATTTTCCATCTTGACCTGGCCGGGGATCGAACCTGGGCACTCCGTGTCGCAGGCTGGCGTGTTAACCACTGCGCCACGGAGCTGTGAGACAAGTATTTTTTTTTCAACCGCTTATTATCGTTTGAGCTTTTGATCAAGTATAAAAACGTTTGAGCTTTATTCAAGTTCGCTGAAAGCCCTTCGCTTCGGTCAATTGCCATGCAAATCACTGCAATTACTTGCGGGGCCACTTTGCAGTATTAATTCATACGGACAGACCACGGACTGCACTTGACTTGTTCGTAATGGCGTTCATTACGAGTCAAGTTCAGGACTTCGGCCGGCTTTATATTGGTACTAGTTGTTGCCCGCGACATAATCCGCGTTGATTTCTGTTATTGTGATTAATTAGTTTTTTTATTAGTATAAGATAAAAAGCCAGGCTTCACAAGCAATATAAAGTAACTAAATCGCAACATGACTATAAATTATTTTCAGAAAAAAGGTCTTTGGTTAAACAGCAAATAACAGTAGCATATCAGCATTACAAAGAAAGATTACAATGTCATTTTTCTAAAGATCCTAATTCTTTTTGGAGTTTTATTAAATCAAGAAGGAAAACTGTTAAAAATAAAAGTATTAGGAAGGAAGGGAGGGATTTAAAAATAGAGGAGTGTGCTCAAAATTTTGCTAACTACTTCCATTCGGTTTACAATAGTCATCCACCAAAGTTGAATGTAACAGATGCATTGACGGCCGCACAGAGTATGGGCTATGTGGACTCGGAAAGGGTAAACATTGAGCATATAACGCTGCTAGAGGTACAAGATGCATTAAAGCGACTTAAACCTAAACATTCTGTAGGGCCTGATGGTATCCCTGCATTTTTAGTGAAGGATTGTGGACGTGTGTTAGCGCAGCCGTTGCAATATGTATTTAATTTATTTTTGAAAGCCCATTCTTATCCAGAGGAATGGAAACTTACCCGTGTTATACCCATACCGAAAGGTAGTAACGTATCAAACGTCGAAGATTTTAGGCCCGTAGCTGTAGCATCTCCTCTTGCTAAGGTATTTGAAATTGTCTTGCACGATAATTTATATTCACAGATAGGACCAAGGTTATCTGATGCTCAATATGGTTTTAGGCAAGGGCGTAACACAGATAGCAATCTATTGGGTTTTATGACTTATGCTACTCCAGTCATTGATGAGGGATTGCAGGTTGATACAGCATACTTTGATTATAGAAAAGCTTTTGACACTGTCGATAATGACGTGCTGCTTGTAAAGTTTGCTTTAATGGGATTTACTCCTGAACTATTATCTTTTTTTTGTAATTATCTGCGCAACAGGAAGCAATACGTAGAATATGACAATTATGAGTCTAATCCTTACAATACTTATTCAGGGGTAAATCAGGGAAGTACGACCGGTCCCCTAGAGTTTCTAGTAATGATTAATGATTTGCCATCTGTAATAAAGCACTCAGTATGTTTGATTTTTGCAGATGATGTTAAATTGGTATATGCAATAAGAGATAAAGCTGATTGTATTTTGCTACAAAAAGACATAGAAAGTGTACTCAGATGGAGTGAGCTGAATAAACTTTACTTCAATACCTCCAAATGTTATATTATGTCTTGTACTAAAGGGAAAAGTCCAATTAATTTTGAATACAGGATAGGCACAAACGTGATGACTCGTACTACATCCATAAGAGATCTAGGAGTTCGAGTTGACCAAGATTTGACATTTCGGAGTCATATTGCTGACATTTGTAAACGGGCATTTCAAAATTTAGGGTTCGTTCTTCGGCAGTGTCAAGGTTTTACTGATATAAAAGCCATCAAATCCTTATATAACGCATTAGTAAGAAGTAGACTCGAGACTAATGCGATGATTTGGAGTCCTCATGAATTGAAATACAAATTAATGCTGGAAAAAATACAAAATAAATTTTTGAGATTTCTTTACTTAAAACAGTACGGAGTATATCCTTACTTTCCTTTGAAGTATCCTACTCTTTTTGTAATGGGAATGGTGGGATATTTTAAGTTAGAGGTTAGGAGGGAGTTAATTTTATTAATTTATATATTTAAAATACTCAGAGGCATGGTCTTTAACCCTGGTCTGTTATTACGGTTAGAGTTATATGTACCCAACAATTACTTACGCGCACGCAGTCACAAGTTATTTGCAGTAGCTCAAGGTAGGACAAATGTTATTAACCAAGCACCGCTAACAAGAGCTGTTCGCATGTTAAATAAAATCAGCGAAGAATACTCGGATCTTGACATTTTCACTTGTCCGTTGATGAAGTTCGCAGATACTGCGTTGAAATGTATTAGTTCTAAGTAGTTATAAGGTAAGTTTACATTGTCGCATTAGTGAAAACTGTAATGGCTATGTAAATGGATTAAATAAATAAATAAATAAATAAATAAATAAATAAATAAAAGATGAATAATTGTCCCCCGTTTTTAAAACATTTTTTATTGATGCTTCGCTCCTATTGGTCGCAGCATGATGTTTTATAGCCTAAATCCTTCCTCAATAAATGGACTATCCAACACAAAAAGTATTTTCTAATTTGAACCAATAGTTCCTGAGATAAGCGCGTTCAAACAAACAGACTCTTCAGCTATATAATATTATTAGTATAGATTATCATCATCATTCCAGCCGTGTGAAGTCCGCTGAAGCCGTGTGGTTTCCGGCAGAGTAGAATAGGACCACTCCAAGTCTTCCCATGGACGTCGTAAGAGGTGACTTAGGAAATACAAGCTAAACAAAGCTCATAAACATCACCCCAACCAACTAAAAGCATCTGGAGTGATTTTTTTAACGAAAGACTTCGCCAATACGTGACATACAGCTTTAGAAAAATAATGCTCCTTTAATAAAATTGAGAAGTAGAACAAGATATTTTTTACAAATATTACATTCTTTGTGACAAGCTTTTATTAAAACAAATCCACACTGTAAAGAGATTTCCAAGACAAATCAAATAATCCTAAACACGATTGGTAATAATAATAATATAATAAAAACTTTATTTGCCAACACATTACATTTGTAGGTATTATAGTAAATATATATCTTAGAACAAACCGAAGCCACCCCATCTGGGTGACCATCCCTGAACTAGACGGTATGGGTCTGTATCTCAGGGAATAGGCAACCAAAAGGGTAATAGCGACTGTCTGATGTTCGTTACATGTTTACTAGTGTAGTGGCTACTAGATTAAAATACATTGTACTACTTCAAAGCCCAACTAGATTTGGTAGATTTGGTGTACCTTGTTTAGTTTAAAAGAGTTCTATGGCCATCTTCCGACTCCATCATCAGCAACGTTAATATTGTACTGTCATCCGATTTACACATGCGTGCAAAATTTCTGCTCAATCGGTAACCGGGAAGTGAGTAAAATTTAACTCGCAAGATTTGATAACAACATAGACAAACATCAGGACAAGTGAAACTAAATAAAACCACAGAATAAGTAATAGTAACAAAAGCTTGTAAAAAAAGCTCTCAGTCCTGTGTCTTTATTCAGCGCGCTTCTCTGACTACCTTGGTATTTTATGTAACAACACAGACGCAATAATAGGGTACCTATAAAGTATACTCGTAGTAAGTCCAGTAGACGACATTGTCCTAGCTCGTACATTAAATATAGCCAGTGTGAGAACTGGCACGTGCGCGGTATACGCTGTGAAAATTTAATGGCTTCGGATCAAACTCTCCATAAAACATCAAAAGTGATTCGTAGGTTCCTAAACTTTTTTGACGTGATGTCTTGTAAATCGATGAACGCCTACTGCACGCATGAAGAAGTGTCACGTTCCGTGAGCAAGTCAGAGCGCGAAATATGCGATGGAGAGGCACGATCGGCCTAAGCGTTCGGCTTGTGACGCATCTATCTCTCGTCCACCGTTATCACGTATAAATTATCGTTCGTAAACCGACTTTATAGACAACCAATTTTTATTTTGTATCTTTTACGACATCTTAATACGTAGAAGAGCTTACTATACCTAATACCAAAGTGGAAAAGGCTATAAGGAAGGCTTCTTTCGTTATGGCATACACTACGTGTCTTCTTCTTCCTTTACCTTATCCCATTTAATGTGGGGTCGGCACAGTATGTCAGTTCCCTCCATTTTGATCTGTGACCTACCATATCCTTTGTCGCTCCTTTCTTGTTCATACTCTCCTTGACACAATCCGTCCATCTTTTCTTAGGTCGTCCTATGTTCCGGGTTCCATTCACCTTCAATTCCTTGCGATATGACCTTCTTTTCTCCTTATCACATGTCCATACCAACTCAGTCTATGACTATGGAGCTTTTCTGTTACTGGCGCGACTTTCATACTTCCCCTTTTACATATGTAGTGAAATTTTGATCGTTTTGGACCCTTAAAGGGGTGACTCAGACCATCAATATGAACAACTTTTTCTATGGGACCAATGCTGGACACTCAAAAAAAATTCGTCATTTCCATACAAAAGATTCCCGCCGCCCGGCCAGTTTGTATGGGAATGTCGATGTTTTTTCCGTATTTCCGATTCCGTATTTTATCCATTCTTGTCACACCACACATCCATCTCAGCATTCGCATCTCTGGTGCAGTTTTCTTTCTTCCATCCCTTTTGTGGCACACTCTACGATACCTATACTTCTAAAAACGAAAATATTACATCGTGTGAGTCTACAACCAGGGTCCCCTACCGCAGAATTAATTCAAGTACTGACGTACGTATACGACCCTTCGCATAATGTTCGACTAACAACAGCTAACCCTATTTTTCAAAGGTATCGAAAACAACCAAGAACGGGCTAGGTAGAGGTGCGGGTAACGCTGCAAGTTTCTTTTATGTACAGTTAGATAAGAATGAATGAATGAATGTTTTTTTTTTTCAAGTAACTAAATCTCACAATTGGTTAGTAAACTTAATATCTATGTTAGGACTAATTTAATTTAATACACTTTAATTTATGTGAGCCATTCCTGCACCATTCCTCCTGAAATGGTACAACAGTGGATCACATAATCGCAGTCCAGGCGACTCGCGATCATGTTCAGGATATTGTTGCTGCTGCCCCGCACTCTGCGCACCAGAGAAGCGCACCTCTTTCGCATTGTTGTATAGAAACAATCCATGCTCGCTTCGGCGAACATCCCTGATGGGCTACAGACGCGAGGCAACCTCAACATCACCCTGAACGCGTTATTAAATTGTACTCTAAGGGCGTTGTAGGCTGTTTGAGTATATCTGGCCCATAGGCTGCACGTATAAAACGATGTACAGTATGCCCTGAAAAGTGTAGTTTTTAAGAGATACCTGACGAGGCCCTCTATCTATATCTGGAATTTTCTATTAAACTATGAATAAAAATAACATGAAAATGTACATTCAGAAAGATTTAAATGAAGTCTTTATCAATATACATTTTCATGTTCATATTACTTATAGTTTATGAGAAAATTCAAGATGTAGATGGAGGGCCTGATCAGGTATCTCTGTCCCTGACTGTACGTTATACTTATCCAAATATAAAATGTGTATCTGTCCCCCGACACTTTGAAGCATGACTGACCATTATTTGTAGTAGAGCCACGCTACCGGCAAAATTAATTTTGCTAGTAGCATGAATGTGTCGGCTAATCCGAGGAAGTACCACACTCTCACAGAAAATCGACGTTTGAGTAGAAGCTTTATCGCTTCTATGCTTCGTTCGGTGAGTAAGAGAGCCGGAGACATCCTTCACCCCCATTTCCTTCCCCTCATGTCCTCTCCCAACTCCTTGAAAGGCCGGCAACGCTCTTGTTCATGGGCGGCGGGTCGCTTACCATCAGGTGACTCGCTTGCTCCTTTACCGTCCTATATCACAAAACAAGTGAAGATTTTTTGTCACTTCTACCCACAGGCTCGCATGCTCACACCACCTTCTGTTCGATATACCAAAGTAACTTTCCATCAGGTGGCTCGTGTGCTAGTTTGCCGTCAAATGTACAAAAAAAGCAAGGCCTTAGGTTAGATGCCTTGGAGGTTCCCATGGACACCTTTGGAAACCACTGTTCTACATCAATACTGAGGCGTGGCACTGCATTGACATGTACATATTAAATGTAAAAAACACGTGTTACTGACAACTTACTTCAACTTCTTTTGAAATACATAATAAATAATTAGTTTGTCCTAGTTTTATTACTGCGAAAGATTAATACCTTGTTCCCAGCAACCAGTAATTTGCCACTATAGTGTACCTACACTTATAGTACTTACTCTACAAATAAAGAATTTAATTGATCGATTAATTGATCTTTCCTACTCTTCCATGTTGGTCTGGGAGAAAAGAAAAAACGTAGAATGTACCAGCTGCTTCTCATCCCGCGCAGATCGTAAAAGCCCATCGAGGGAAAGGGCAAAATTCCGAGGAATCATGTTCATAGGCGATGCGGCTAGCAACCCATCACTATTTTGATTCCGTTTTCCACCTAATGCCCACCAACATGCTAAACGTGGCGTTCGGGTCTTATAGACCTAGGGTCTGTCTACCCCGCAAGGGAAAGACGTGACACTATGTATGTATAGTGTAATATGTGTAGTTTTTTACAATCACAAACAAACATTATCTATTACGACATCAATATTTGAAAGTGGGAATATCAGGCACAGCAGATTTTAAAGTGATAACGTCTTATAAATCGATAAACGCCGGCAGCACGCATGAAAAAGAGTCACGTTCCGTATATTAAGAACGCGGTTCAAGCGATAGAGAAGCACGATCGGCCTAAGCGTTCGGCTTATGACTCATCTATCATATAAAATTATCGTGCATAAACCGACTTTGCAGACAACCAATTCGTCCCCATCTACTGCGATCTCTGGTCACTGGCAAAATTAATTTTTTCTAGTAGTATGAAGGGCTCGTCCCACACTCTCACAGAAAATCGACGTTTGAGTAATAATAATAATTTCATTTATTCCTAAGAACATGGTGGTATGATGACAATCACGATGTTACATGTTTATAGTGTACACATATTCTGCCATAGCTGGCGTAGGAAATCTATGAGTGAATTTAATTATATAATAATGTTAGTACAGTATATTTTATTTCACGAGATAGATTATAAATATTGTTAATTTTATCACCATTGGATCGTCAGTCCAGTTATCTCAACATCACACAATGTCAGATTTTCCATTAAATTCATTTGGTAATTTCATTGATATTATAATAACACTTTTCAAGAAGCCAGTTGAATAACATACATTTGAACTTATTATAAGGTGAGGCTTCTCTTATCTCCTGTGGCAACGCGTTGTACACTTTGATTGCCATACAAGGTGCGTTATTATTACTAAGCATAAGCCTACGCTTTGGTACGAATAGTTTCGTACGATTTCTACTATTATTTTTTCCGAGTACCGTGTCATTTAAAGGGAAAAGGTGTGGATGTTTTTTTACAAATAGGCACAACTCGGATATGTAGAGACAAGGAAGAGGAAGAATCTTAGATAGTAGAAACTTCACCGCTACCGTCCCCCCCCCCCCCTCCCCCCATTTCCTCCATCCCATGTCCTTCCCCCAACTCCTTGAGGCCGGCAACGCTCCTGTTACACCCTGGTGTTGCAGTTGTCTATGGGCAGCGCTGATCGCTTTCCATCGGGTGACTCGCTTGCTCGTTTGCCGTCGTATAACATAAAAAAAAGAAAAAAACTGTGATAGTAATCCGTGTAGTTTGATCGTCACATATAAAAAAGAAAAAAAAATAAACCGTGTAAAATTTCGCCGACAATGGTCTGCTTAAGGGGCTTCGACCAGCAAAACTAGCGCCCACCATCATTTTATTCTTTAACTCTTAAACCCGATCAAATAAATAAAAATCTAATTCTGTACTTTATTTTATTTTCGTTTTTTGGTAAACAAACAGCGTTACAATTTCTTTAATATATAGGCTATACAAGTACACAATTAAGGCCAAATTAGGTATGTTTCCACAGATAATAATAACAAATATAAAGTTATGTTGATTGTTATAACGGATTATATGAGAATAATATATATGAGATTAAATTTAACAGCCTCCGTGGTCCAGTGGTTAAGGCGTTTGCCTGTTGACGTGGTCGTGGGTTCGATTCCCACCGGAAGCATACTTTGTTTAGTTGTTTCCAGTTTAGTTAGGACATTGCAGGCTTGAATCACCTGATTGTCTGATAATAAAGATGATTCCGTGCTTCGGAAGGCACGTTAAGCCGGTGGTCCCGGCTGCCATCTGGTAGTCGTTAAAGGAACCACGTCAGAGGCCGAGAGGCGGTTACAAAGAACTCTGACACCAGGGTGTGCATGGTCGATTGACCGTGACACCTACTCGAAATGAATGAATGATGAGAATAATTATAATGAACTTTAAAGAATGGGGATAACATGCATAAAAACATCCTTGATGTTTTTATGCATTTTCCCGATTTCGATTTTAAGTTGATGCATAGATAAGTAAAATATATCTAAGAATAAAATTTGTTGTATCTATTTGACATTCGACACAGTACAGAGTTTTGTGTGTAGTTAGTGTTGGTATGAGGTGAGGTACGTACTTCGGTAGTATTTTTGACGACGCCGGCTGCACGCTCTAAAAAGTGTCACTTTCCGTGACGCAACTATCTCTCTTCCACCGTTATCACGTAAAATTATCGTCCGTAAACCGACTTTACACACAACATTTTTTTGTATTACGTTTCATTATTGTATATTGTGTAGGAAACTACTATTACCGCCGAAAGTGGCCGCGTTTGGCGATAATTAGTAGTTCTCTTAATTTATCAATTGCAAAATAATAAATAAAAAAAATACCAAAAATACTACAAGCAGTTTACTACCGAAGTACCTACAGGATTCGATTTTTTTGACGTAAAAACTTTTTGGCAGCATCGTGCACTTTTTGGGATAGGTAAAATATGTGAAACTCGCGTCAGGACAAGTGACCTGATCGAAAATACGTAAGATGGACAAGCATCCGCCTCAAAAGCGCGTTTTACTTCTGCCTGCGATCCCGGAGTGCAACCTGTTGATTTTTTGTTTTATTAGGTTTAGGAGTCATCATCATCATCATCAGGTCTTTTTAGTCTCCACTGCAGGAGCATGACCCTCTCTGTATTACCAGAGCCGTATTGGGCCAGAGCAGACAGAGGATTCCCTTGGCCTACACTCTCCTCGCTGCCCAGGCGGGTTGGAGAGGTCTCATTGATGTTTATGAGCTTTGTTTAGCTTGTATTTCCTAAGTCGCCTCTTACGACCTCCATGGGAAGACTTTGAGTGGTCCTATTCTACTCTGCCGGAAACCACACGGCTTCACGGCACGGGTTTAGGAGTAAGAGAATATAATGATTGGCGCTAGTTTCGCTGGTCTAAGCCCCTTAAATGCCACGACATGAACAGTGACTTGGTGCACTGCAATGCTTGGCGAAATTTATTCTTAGAAGTACTGAAGCGATCCATTTTCGTTTCGCTTGGCGTTTCCGACAGCTTATCTTAAAAGAATTTACTACTGGACGAATATTTTTTCTTTTTTTTTAAATTATTACCTACTTAATGTACAAACCTTATTTGAAGGCCAAGCTACCTGCAGATACGGAAACGATTTTATAGGTCAAAATTGAAAATAAGTTATGAACATAGAGATAAGTTATGAAAAAGAAAACACATGTTTAAAACAGTAAGTTTAAATTAAAACCCGTGTTCTTTATCACATGTTTAAAAACACATATTAAAACAAGTTTTATTAATATTACATAAGAAAAAACACATTTAGAACTATTTTTCATTGCGATTTTGAGTAGCATTTTCTTTAGGAATCGATGTTAATTGTTCCCAAATGTTTTTGCGTTTGTTCAAGAACAATGAATACAACTATCAAAATAATTCGGGTACGATAGCCAGGGATAACGAACATATATCAGAATCCCCAGGCTTTTTGTGTCTTTTTCTCCTTTTACATTTGATCGTTTACGATCAGTACGAGGATAGAACTAGCAGAAACAGTATTTTTTTTTATCTAGGTACTAGTACCATAGCCGTGTGGTATCCGGCAGAGTAGAATAGGACCACTCCAAGTCTTCCCGTAGAAGGCGACTTAGGAAATACAAGCTAAACAAAGCTCATAAACATCTGTGAGACCTCTCCAACCCGTCTGGCCGGCGTGGAGAGTGTAGGCCAAGTCCTCTGGCTGCTCTGGCCAAGTATGGCCCTAGTAGTACAGAGAGGGTCGTGCTCCTGTAGTGGAGACTAAAAAGGACCTGGATGATGACTAGTACCATCACAGATGACAAATTTTCCGCTCGATCCACTTAAATCCACTGCAAAGATCCATTTCACATATTATGTGTAACTTTTAGTTATTTTATGATTGAAACCGCGCGATCGGCCGTAGTTTATGAATTTTTATTTGCTCGACCTAAATTACATCGTCGTTTCCCACCATGAAATACCACACTTTCTTCGGGTGATTGGGACTCGAGTTGCTAGTATTTTATTTATTTAATAACCAGCCCCGCGGTTAAGCTCGCTTCTGATATGTTACAGAAACAGTATTATTTTTTTCTGGGTGTACGCTACTCAATTTCCTTCTGAACTCTTTTATACACCTTGTCAGAGTTATGACAATGTGTATAAAAAATTTCAAGATAGAATTAGTAGTAGTACAAACTGACAGATAAACAAATAAACAAACGTACAAACATTTTTTTTACTAAGTATTGAATTAGGCATTTGTCTCCCATCTCACCTGATGGTAAGTGACGATGAAGACGAGGATGTTACATGCCTATCCAAGAGGTACCCTAACTGGTATCTCTACTACTTTCGAATGTCCGGAGACTGTACTTGTACAACCTTAGCCTTATATAATAACAACAATGATATTATAAGAAAAAAAAATCCGGCCAAGTGCGAGTCGGACTCGCGCACTAAGGGTTCCGTACCGTTATCTATAAAAACGGCAAAAAAAATCATGTGTGTTGTATGGTAGCCACCCTTTAATATTAATTTAATTTTTATTTATTTTTAAAGTGAATATATAACTAAATATTCTGTCAATATTTCAAGCGTCTACCTGTTGCCATTATCAATATCGGGAAAAAACAAGCAAAAAAATCACGTTTGTTTTATGGGAGCCCCCTAAAATATATATTTTTTTATATTTGCTGTTATAGCGGCAACAGAAATACATCATCTGTGAAAATTTCAATGGTCTGACTATCACAGTTCATGAGTTACAGCCTGGTGACAGACGGACAGACAGACAGACAGACGGACAGCGGAGCGATATTAATAGGGTCTCGTTTTTATCCTTTGGGTACGGAACCCTAAAAAGGTTTTTTGAAGCGGCAAGTGTCTGTCGTGCATTTTGTATAAAATGACAGCGACACCGGTCCTTCCCTACCTGTCCTTTCATACAAAATGCCTTCTTTCTCTCTTTTTCCCTACTTGGATTCGGCTCTATATTTCCAAAGTTTTCTAGTCCCAATGATCACCACTAGCTCCCCGTTTCTCCATATAATTTCTCACACATTCTCGCCACGACTTTCTCAGCCTTCCCTTTATATACTATCACATCTAATTGAAGTATTATTTTACAGGTGTTATTTTAACGGCTAGCAGAATATTCGTATTTTTGTTAACAAAAAATGTAATCGGTCAGCTAAAATAGCTAGTTGGACAGCAAGACACTGGTGCGAAGCCGTTGACAGGAGCTTGTCTGTTCTATAATTTATTGATGAGGTCTTGTAAGGACCGCTATGTAATTAGCTTAATGAAAGCCTTAAAGCCCCAGTTACCGAAAATACCCTCATTATTAGAAAGCCATAGTTAAGAATATCAATGCCTTAAATTTAACTTTAAATAGTTAAATGATATTTATGGTAGGTAAGCAAAATATATTAAATCGAGAATTAAATCTGAAACTAACTAAACATACATATTATCACGTCCTTTTCCCTTACGGGGTAGACAGAGCTTAAGAATATATATTTAGCACGTTGACGGGCGTGAAGATGAGAAATTAAGGTGGAAAATAAAAAATGCTGACTACCTAAACATTAATATTTATAAATGATCTAATATTATCATTTATGCTTAATGCTGGTCTGGCAGAAAAAAGTAGAATGTACCTACCAGCTGCTTCTCTTCTCGCGCAAGCCCTATACTTCTGCGGTGATAGGAACCATCACTTTTTTGATTCTATTTTTAGACTTTAGCATACCCCCCATCCTAAAGGTGGCCTTAATTGCCTTTGAGGTCCAGTGATTAAGGCGTTTGCCTGTAGACCCGGGTTGTGGGTTCGATTCCCACGGGAAGCCTACTTCGTTTAGTTGTTTCCTGGTTGGTTAGGATATTAAATAAATAAATATATAGGGACATATCACACAGTAAGTTGTGAACTTGTGTCGTGGGATACTAAATCAACGATACTATATTTATAATAGATACTTATATAGATAAACATCCAAGACCCAGGTCAATCTGAAATACCTATAACGTTTTCCATCTTGACCTGGACGGGGATCGAACCCGGACACCCTCGTGTCGCAGGCTGGCGTTTTGACCACTGCGCCACGGAGCTCGCACTAACATTGCAGGCTTGAATCACCTGATTGTCTGATAATAAAGATGATTCCGTGCTTCGGAAGGCACGTTAAGCCGTTGGTACCGGCTGCCATCTGGTAGTCGTTAAAGGAACCACGTCAGAGGCCGAGAGGCGGGTCCGAAAAACTGACACCATGGTGTGCATGGTCGATTGAATATGACACCTACTCGAAATGATGATGATAATATAAAAGTGAAGATGAAGATTACAAATACACTGGGGAGTACTCAGACTATTTATTCCCCTTTCAGGTAAACGGAGAACGGAATCCTGAAGAAGTGTACAAGGACTTCAGAGCAGCTGTGCTTCAGATCCTGGGCGCCCTGGATGAGCAGACCACCGTCAACGGAGTCAGTGGGGTCGGTGTTGGCGCTGGCGGAATACCAGGTACATACTTCTTAAGACAGTACTGCACGAATTTACGTGTTTTTAAATCACTAGTACTATGCGCTGAATCAATTAAATACATCAAAAGTATTTGTATAATTTAGATCAATCCTTGAACAAGATAGCCCCCTTGTTGGAATTTGAAATAGATGCATATGAAATTTAAAAATTATATTTAAACGGTATGATATCTAAAAGCATTTTTCTTCGAAATCTTTAAAATTTTTAGGTCTAAAACAATAATTCTCACATGACAATATTTATATGTACGTCTCGGAGGCCGCCCCCTTTCTTATTTTATTTATAAAGATATAAATATAAAAATATTAAGACTTTTCATCTTTTTTTCTAATCGCCGAATGGTTCTGGCTTGCGCAGTAGCGACGTTTTTCGTTCGCGCGGCACCCGCGAGTCCCCAGGAGTCTCATAAGAGTACCCCGATGGTTTAGTGGGCGTGAGGCATTATTATACAAAGCTGAATTCAAGGGTAAACTAAAGACATTTCTGGACATGTGTTATTATTAACTAGACGAATTTTAAATTTATTTTGACAATATGACTTTATTGGACTAATTTTTGATATAACATTGTTTTTTTTTTGTTATGATTAATAATTCTCTTTAATTTTTAATGTTATGAACTTACTGCAATCATATTATTTAAGTGTTTTATGTAAATTAAATGATTGTATGGGAGACTATTTATTAATAATAATACACAACATTTACAACAAAGATAGAAAAAACATAATCGCTAAAACTATACCTACCAGAAAAACCATAAATTAGTGACAAAGTGATCATAAAAATATATCATGACTAAAACTACGTAGAAAGAAAAAATAAAAAGAGAAAAAAGTATTGCATTTTATTGTAAAATATATTTCAACAAAAACTGTTTTTGTATCGAAATAAATAAATACAATGAAAATGAGCATTACTAGCGCTTACGCTTTTTAAGCAAGCCTGGGTGACCGCAAGTACCATAAAAATGTCTCGAGCTCCACCTAGCTTCGTAAGGTACGTTAAGCCGTTGGTCCCGGCTGTCAACTTTGATTTTTTGATTGCAGTCGTTAAGCTAAATAAGATGCCATAAAGGAGCTTGAAAAATCTGACATCATGTTGATCACTTACACACACGAAAAACAATAAACAAACTTCTTAACTGCCATGAATAAGTTACATAATATTAAGTTTATAAGGCACTAGCTGTTGCCCGCGACTTCGTCCGCGGCAATTTCTGTTATTATGATTAATTAGTATAGATGAATATTTTTTCCCCGTTTTCAAAACATTTTTTATTGATGCTTCGCTCCTATTGGTCGCAGCGTGATGTTTTATAGCCTAAAGCCTTCCTCAATAAATGGACTATCCAACACAAAAAGAATTTTCCAATTTGAACCAGTAGTTCCTGAGATTAGCGCGTTCAAACAAACAAACTCTTCAGCTTTATAATATTAGTATAGATATAGATTTTGGAGCAAAAAATTGAAAGATGTTTCAATTCAATTCATTTATTTCATAACAAAAAAAAAATGTGTTGAAATGATTAATCTAGATTACAATTTTAATAACTATGATGTTTCAATCTTATTTACAATGTACGTGAGTAATATAATGAAGTTGAATCCTAACTAATATTATAAATGCGAGTGAGTTTGTTTGTTTGTTTATTTGTTTGTTCGTTTGTTTGTTACGCTTTCACGCCGTAACTACTGAACCGATCATCATGAAATTTTGTATACAAGTTCTCTGGAGTACGGAGAAGGACATAGGCTACCTTTTATCCCGGGAAAAAATACTGTTCCCGAGGGATCGACTATGACGCGGGCGGAGCCGCGGGCGAAAGCTAATAATTTATATAAATGCAAATGTCAAGTCATACAATTTAATGGCATCCTTTATAAAAATGTCAATATATTAATTTGCGGATATTAGGAAATCGTCAATACTGTAGAAACACTTCGTCAATAATAAATGTTTTAGTTTTTCTTTAAAGTTGCTTTTAAGTCTGTAGGCAGTTTATTAAAAAATTTAACCGATTGAAAGTAGAAACTGTGCTTAACATCATCATTTGACTGGAGACATCAGTGCTTGAACTAAACTGACCGGGGACCGATCTAACCTAATAATATACTGTTATCTATGTTTGAACCATAGAGATAATATGGTATGTCTATGGTTTGAACCTATCACAAATGTCCTATAATAATATATTTTTTATTTATCAGGAGAGATAGTAGGAGTAGAACCAGCGCCGCCTCCCGAAAGAGATAGAGGGACGAAAGAAGAACCCACAGCGTTGCCAATAGCCAATCCCATGGTCGTGCCTGCAGCCGTCCCCGAGAAAATGGAACGGATAGAAAGGATCGTTACTCCCAAGGTAAAATCCAGGATTAAAATTAATAAAATTATGGTTTGCTAAGCGAATATGACTTGTTAATTGACAGCTCCGTGGCGCAGTGGGTAACACGCCAGCCTGCGACACGAGGGTGCCCGGGTTCGATCCCCGGTCAGGTCAAGATGGAAAATAAATTTTCAGATTGGCCTGGGTCTTGGATGTTTATCTATATATGTATTTGTTATAAAATATAGTATCGTTGAGTTAATATCCTATAACACAAGTCTCGAACTTACTTTTGGGCTAGGTCAATCTGGTGACCCAAGTGCTTCTCATGAGTCTCTGTATATACATTATCATAAATTATGATAAAAATAATTTTTAGTTACTCATAAACCATATACAAATGACATTTATGGCATATCATCTGAGATCGCCTAAGCACCGCCATTTATTGATGACAGCCGGGACCAATAGCTTATCGTGCCTTCCAAAGCACGGACCATAATCTGTATAGATATAGATTATGCTCCGTGCTTTGGAATTTGGAATATTAGTATTATTAATATAATATTATAAAGCTGAAGAGTTTGTTTGTTTGTTTGAACGCGCTAATCTCAGGAACTACTGGTTCAAATCGGAAAATTCTTTTTGTGTTGGATAGTCCATTTATTGAGAAAGACTTTAGGCTATAAAACATCACACTGCGACCAATAGGAGATAGCATCGATAAAAAATGTTTTGAAAACGGGGGAAAATTATTCATCTTTACTAATAAAAAACGAATTAATCTTATCAACAGAAATTGCTGCGGACGAAGTCGCGGGTAACAGCTAGTATATAATAATACGTTAGATACTATAGATATAACTACGCCCGATATCACCATTTTGTAATCAATATCTGTCGGTGTAATTGGCACCACATTCGATTCAATAAAAAGTGTACCGGTGCAAGCCTACGCCATTCGTCGACTTGATGAACCAGATGATGACTTGCCGGTTACAAACTTTTGTTAGAGGGTTCTGTACCATTTAAGTTTAGATATTATATTTAGGGGTTAACGATCTCCACTTCAATCTGTTCGAATCATTTTGTTCTATTCCCTACGCAGGCAAATACACAAGTATTTAAATATATCTACATTTAGTACGGATAAGTTGCTAGAGAGCCTGATTAGGCGGACATTTTGGATTTCGCTAAATTTAATAAAAAATTGCTTATGAACTCCTCTAATATTGTCTACGGGACAACGTTGCATTTAGTGTCTTAGTTTCCACGGGCAGTACCCCCCTCCAGTCTTGTATCTTTAATCCTTGACCTTTTGGTGCTTTTTCTGGTGCTGAGACCATTATCTACATCCAATCTATCGTGCGTCAACACCCGCTCCAGTCGAGAAGGAGGACAAAAACTATGTCGAACAGTGAGTCAGTGAGTGGTATCTGTACTTTCGAGTTCGTGACACTCCGCCGCGCGTCCCCTACTCTCCTTGAAACTGGGCTCCGAAACTATGGTCAGTAATCCCGTCGAGATAGCACGTGGAAGGTGAAAACACGAGAAATGTTACCTTACGTTATCTCACGTAAGTTTCAAAGATAAAACAATACCAAGTAATTTTTATGCACCTTTAGCAACATTTACTTTGGAACTGCCGTGTGGTATCCGGCAGAGTAGAATAGGACCACTTCAAGTCTTCCCGTGGATGTCGTAGAAGGCGACTTAGGAAATACAAACTAAACAAAGCTTATAAACATCAGAGAGACCTATCCAACCCGTCTGGCCAGCGTGCAGAGTGTAGGCCAAGTCCTCTGGCTACTCTGACCAAGTATAGCTCTAGTAGTACAGAGAGGGTCGCGCTCCTGTAGTGGAGACTAAAAAAAACCTGATGATGACTTTGGAACTGTGAGGGTTTTTTGAAGTGGTTGCCATGAGATGGCGCCACTGAATCGTACCGGTGTATCGCTATCATTGGATAATATTTGAAAAAACAGCAAGAACTGGCACATTGTTGCCCAAAAAAAGTTCACCGGCTAGTTTTCTCAGCAGTGGTTGTCGCGACGTTTCGCCCCACCTGCTGGATCAGCTGCGGAGATCGGGGGGCCGAGGAAGCTCCGGCCGCGGACCCCGCCATCTACACGGACTAATACAACTACTTCGCTTGACCACCGCGGCTGTTGGCGCGTCGCATTAGGATTTATTCCCTAAATGTATTCATTTAATACACCAGCCTTGAACAGTCCACTCTTTTATTTAATTACCACCAGCTTCCCATTGGGGTTATTCCCAAACGTTTTTTAATATTACAATGTTTTCAAACGTAATAAAAGAAAACAAATAACAGTAAAATACACGTTTATTCCTATCATCAGGGCGAGTGTTAGGTCGCTACACCAAACACTCGCCCTGATGATGGTCTTCGTAACAGACCGAAACTAGTCGGCGATTCCGATTGAATAAACGTGATTAAAACCGTGTTTCTATTATATATATTTAGAATTGAACCCTAAAAAATCACAAAAGAAATTACAATCACCCTGAGACGTCGCAGTAGAGGTCGCGACCTGTTTACGGCAAACCCTCGAATATCGATAATACGTGACGTCACAATGTTTGGACAAACAGTTCGATTTCATGATTTCGTCGAAGTAGCAACTTGGGTGTGTAATATAAGTCATAAAAACAGATAATATAATGTCACTTGCATTAACGCTAAAAGTATGTAATTTTTTACTCTATATAATAACTAGCTTTTGCCCGCGGCTCCGCTCGCATGAATGCCGATCCCTCGGGAACTTTCCGGGATGAAAAGTATCATATAAATAAATATAAATATATACGGACAAATCATACAGATTAAACTAGCCCCAAGGTAAGTTAGAGACTTGTGTTATGGGATACTAACTCAACGATACTATATTTTTATAACAAATACATATAAAGATAAACATCCAAGACCCAAGCCAATCTGAAAAAGATCATTTTCCATCTTGACCTGGCCGGGGATCGAACCCGGGCACTCCGTGTCGCAGGCTGGCATGTTAACCACTGCGCCACGGAGCTGTCATATGTCCTTTCCCGGGCCCCAAACTATCACCATACCTAATTTCATCTAAATCAGTGGTTGACCTGTAAACCTGGGCGCAGTCCCTTATTGTGATGGATGACCGCAAGTGTCATAAAAATATCTCGAACTCTTCCTTGATTCGGAGGCACATTAAGCCATTGGTCCAGGCTGTCATCATTGATGGCAGTCGTTAAGCTATGTCAGATGCCTTTAGGCAGCTTGAAAAATCTGACACGAGTGTTGGCCACTTACACACACGAAAAACAAAACAAAATCTGGATTAAGACGTAAAAATATTGTACCATGGAATAACATAAAATTTTATTAAATTGTGGTGGCCATTCAACTATATCCCGGGACTGAAGTAAATAGATGTCCTAACATTGTAGGATGCCTTTTCAGGCTCATCAACCCAAATGAAGGAACAAAGCAGACTTCGGCGTTTGTACTTATTACTTTATTATATTTTTCCACAGCCCGAGGTGATCCGAGTCCGAGGGGTTGTGACGAATCCCATCATAGTTTGGGTGGTGGGAGGACCTGGCAGCAACAAAGCTACTCTGTGCCAACGAGCTGTAGTCCAGAAAGAGGGATGGACGCATTTCAGGTTAGTTGCACTCTGAATTGAATGTTATGCTGCTTGGAAATCGCTCAATACCACTACAAGTAAATCGTTGATAGATCAACAGAGCTATGAGGTAAAGTTAAATCCCTATATATTTACTTATTAATCTAATTAATTAATTAATTGTTTATTTATAAAGTGACAGCTTGGACAAATTGGTCTTCCATAACTACCCAATATTGCATCCCACCCATCCCATCAACCTTTACTCTGGTTAATTTACAGGGTAAGTGGTATCTATCGCATAACCTCCTAAAGACGACTTAGGTACATCAAGATTAACTACGTTTGCTGTATGACTTTGTGTGATTCGATGTTTGCTTTTTTCATAAAAAAAAAAAAATACAAAAAAAGGAATTCTACTTGTAGTGAAACAAACGCGATGGTGGAAAGAAATGTTTGTTTCACCACTCTGGATCGAATATCCAGTGGATATTCGCCGGTAAAAAAGACGGTACAACGATCTGTAGCCAATGAAATATCATGCACATTTACTTACCACGTAATGCGTTTAGGTAAAAGTCATATAACAAACGTTGTTAGTTTTGATGTACCTAAGTCGTCTTTAACAGGTTTTGCGTTAGTTAACTATAACCCTGGTATCTAGGAAATATTAATTTTGAGTCAAGGAATCTAAAATCAACAAAATCTTCTCCCCTCTTCAAATTCACAGTTCAAAAAAGTTATCAATTTGTTTTTATAGTCTCGGTCAACGTCTCCGGACCCTCGCTGATGCTGGAGGCGGTCCAGTGACAGACGGGGCTCTAGCAAGAACAGCAGTCAGCGGCGGGGAATTGGCACCGAGCGAGCTTGTAGTGAAACTAGTTCGGACGGCAGTCAACGATGCGGCGAGGAGTGGCCATGGGCTGGTGCTAGATGGTTACCCTAGAGACTTGGAGCAGATGGAGCAGTTCCAGAAAGAGGTCAGTAATTTGGGAAATACCTACCTACCTTCTGCAATTTCAGGCTATCATCTAGTCTAGTATAAGTACTATCGTAGTCTTAAATAGACAAGGATATATGTGATATTATAATCCATGCGTCTACTCGTGAACGTGTGCTGCCGGGGGGGACAGGTCTGCTCGGGCACTTCTCGATCGCTAACATAACGTGTGAAATCAGAAAAAAAAGAAAAGATATATAAAATATCATACAAAGCACTTCAAGTAAGTAAGCGACCAATATTATTGAAAAGAGTTTCTTTCGGCGTCTTCTTCTCTACAGTGGTCGGTTCCTAAACGCTAGTAGTTTGTAGCATTTGAACAATCCTTGTCCTTATCCTTATCCTTATCCTTACTTATATTATAAATGCGAAAGTGAGTTTGTTTGTCTGTTTGTTTGTTTGTTTGTTTGTTTGTTTGTTTGTTTGTTTGTTTGTTTGTTTGTTTGTTTGTTACGCTTTCACGCCGTAACTACTGAACTGATCATCATGAAATTTTGCATACAAGTTCTCTGGAGTGCGGAGAAGGACATAGGCTACATTTTATCCCGGGAAAAGTACTGGTCCCGAGGGATCGACATTGACGCGGGCGGAGCCGCGGGCGAAAGCTAGTAATTAATAATTTTTAAGTATTATTTGAAATGTGAATTGTCTGAAAAGGCCTATTTTCTGAATAAATCTTTAAATCTTTGAGTCACGTATAATTAGTCGTCAGAAAAAGCGACCCAGTATCGTGCAAGGTCCATAACAGATTGGTTGAAAAAACTGGCAATGATGTGGGAAGAGGTGGGGATGCGCGGGTGTTAGATGGATACCCTAAAGACTTGGAGCCAATGGCATAGTACCAGAAAGAGGGTCTATGCTGTCAGGCAATGTAGCTTCTGTATTATAGCGTCGCGGGTCTGATGGGTTGCTAGAGATGCTAGACGTTGTGGTGAAGCTCGTGCGGTAGTAATCAACGACGCTCCAAGGAGTAAGTACTAGATGGCTATCCTAGAGTTTCAAATAAACGAATGTCTATGTCTATAGAGACTTAGAGCAGATGAAGTAATACCAGAAAGAGATAAATTGATCCATATCAATGCTAGAATTACAACAAAAAAGGCACATAACTTTCCTATAATGTCTTCTTATCTGAAAATCAAGTGTAGGTACAACTCTGGTGACTAGAGTGGTCTTGAACTTAAGGCCTTTCTAATTGGTTCGGTTTTAAATTTTAAACCTTGGAACACTGGACTACTTCTAGCTTTTTTCTTCAATATCTTCATTTAGTATTCATATTGTACTTTCCACTTTCAGTTCCGCGTTCAACCCCGGATGGTACTCCTGGACTGTTCCAAGCTGCAGCTTGGTCGGGGCAGACGAGACGACTCCGTGGCGGCTTTCAGAAGACGACTGGAAGTGTTCAGGGAACTCAGTCTACCGATGTTGAAGAACCTCGACCAGCAACATAGACTCGTCATTGTAAGTATTATCTCTTGTTAGCTGGAATGTAACTTTCTTTAGATCCAGGATTGATATAAATTCGTCTCATTAAATATTAGCTGGTCTTTTTATATCTCGCATACCAATTTGCATAGGTATTTTATTTATGACATGAATCTTTCGAATGCATCCAACTTATTAAATGTAAAAGTAACTAATCTTGTTTGATATTAATTTCAATTATTTATAGGTGGACGGTGATACAGACTCGAAGGACGTGCAAGAGGAATTCGCTCGAGTTCTGACGGAAGAGATGGAGAAAGCTGATGCTCTGTCTCAGATCCCACAAGAACCACAAACCGTGACCACGCCCCCCACTGGTAATAATTTATGACTTTATTAACAAATAGTGGAATATATAAGTAACATATACTCGTAGTATCGTTGAGTTAGTATCCCATGACGCAAGTCTCAATTACTTTGGGCAAAATTAATTTGGGCTATGTGATTTGTTCGTATATATGATAAAAAAAAGGGAGGCGATTTGGGTGTGTTTTGTTGTAATGAATGAACTCAAAAACTTTGTCATCGAATAATATTAATATTATTTTCAAAAAATTAGGGGTTCCTTGCGAAAATTGCATAAATATAGCACAAGATTCATAAATTGCGCGTATAAAAGTCATCATCAAACCATCTACATACTTAATATTCTGCACCTTCAGAACACCCAGTTTAAAAAAGTTGGACCTGTAGATTCCAATTCCGCTTCCTTAACCTTACCTATCCCTAGTTTTCAGTTCTCTCCATTTTGTTCTGTCGCCTACCATAGCCTTTGTCACTTCTTGTCTTTACTCTCCTTGACACAGTCCATCCATCTTTTCTTAAGTTGTCCTCTGTTTCGAGTTCCATTATCTTTTAGATCCAATGCTTTCCTTGTAATATGACTTTATGCTTATAGATTCCAATCACAACTGTCTAAACCTCTCAGAGGCCTACTATGCCACTGTCTTCATCATCATCATCATTACAGCCGTAAGAAGTCCACTGCTGAAAAAAGGCCTCTACCAAGGATTCTCTGTTCCATGGGAGGTTATTGCCATACTGACAACGCTTATCTAGCAGATTGGCGAGCGCAATTCCTTTGGCTTCTTGTGCTTCCGACGTTGCTGCCCATCGAAAGCATTCTAAAGCTGGGGTAGGATAGGGATTCGTTGGATTTAGAAAGGGAATTAAGGTATTGGGTTACTACTCACTTGAATCAATGGGAAAACAGCAAGTAGCACCTCGGGAAGGCCGGGCGTTCGTGCCCGACTTTCAACCACCGGACAGGCAGTTGAGGGTGACATCCTTGACCGTCTGACTGTCTCAATCTCAATATATGACGTATTTTTGTCCACAGATGTATCAGCGATGCAGCAGTTCGCTCACGCCATGTCTAGGATGGGAGGCGGGATGGGTAACGGTTACGCCAACGGGGCGCTGCGGAATGGCAACGTGCCAAACGGGATGCCCAACGGTGGGATGGCTAATGGGTTCGTGGGAATGGCTAATAATAAGGTAATTACTGAAATCTTTCATGATCATCATTAATAACATTATCCATTTTACATTGTAATAAGTTACCACCTACATGCCCTTCCCACATGCTAAATGTGGCCATAAAGTCTTATAGACCCCTCTGTCTACCCCGCAAGGGAAAAAGATGTATGTATAAGTTACCACATGATATTTTGGTAGAGCCACGCGACTGGCAAATTTGATATTTGCTTTCATCCAGCTGAAATTGTCTTTCAGCGAATGTGCGAGTTGATTCTGGGATTCTGGTAGAGGCTTAGGGAAATGGGTAAAAACCGATACCTTAGTTTGATCTTATACACTTTGACATCCTGATGTTGTTATAGTGTTGGCATGATTGTTTAAGGATTAAGCAAAGACGGTGAATCGAAAAAGAAGGGGGAAATGTGACTAATGTTCTGCCAATCTAATACACCATTTGTTGCAGGTGAAACCTGTTGTGAACGTGGTAAAGATCCCGACAGTATCGCAGATGACCCACGACGAAGTGCGGCGGCTGTACGAGCAGAGCAGTGGGGATATCGCCATGGACACGCACATATAGACATAGCTTTCAATTTACTCATTAATGTATAGAAAAACTGGATAGTAGGTGCGCAAGTTGAATTCAGCCCCGTACGAATTTATGCCATCTTGGTAGGATAAAAAGGTTGCAAACTGACCAGCGAGGAGAGTGTTGTTCAAATCCTCTGTCTTCTCTGGCCAAGTATGTTTCTGCAGCGAAGACTTAAAAGATCTGATGATGATGATGGCTGTCATCAGGGGTGTCATCCTCAACTTTCTGTCCGGTGGTTGCCGGCATGGCATCAGGTTCGCACGCCTGGCCTCCCGAGCAGTGCTTTAGAGTTTTATCCGCATTTTTTTTAAACTTTCAAAGAATTAATTCTTTCGGATCCGCGCTAGACCGCTCTGTCAGTGCCAGTCAATAAGCTTCATCTAAAATACCTATGAGTATATACTCTTAGCAAAAAATCACAGTACAGCCCCATCTGGAAATAGATAATACGAGTCCAGTCTAAATTGATGTACGAGGCGTGTACTGATGAAGGGGAGATAGAAAGATTAGCTGCTTTAAGCTGCTTACTCATGATTCACACCCCAGCGAGCGAGCGAGGCAAATCAAACTATGAGCTGAGTGAGGCGAGCGAACTCTCTCGGATATCTTCGGCTGCATCGTTCGCTGTGCAAACCAAAGTAGGAAAAGAGATGAAACGATTGCGCAGATTGCGCTCGCATCTCTCGCCTCGCTCGCTCGCTAGCGGTGTGAACCGCCTTTTATACTCGTCCTCTGATTTCAACTCGTGCGTCTACAACAATATAACATCCTTTAAAGAAAAAGTAACGCATTACTATTAGGATAAATAAAAAGCAAGGCGTTAAATATATTATATTAGCAACCCAGTATATGTAATTATTCAAAGTACATCAATACGTCAAGGCGCCCCAGTATGGACCCCAAATTTATCACTACGGTTTTGATACCAAACAATTTGTCAAGTGCCGAAATTTAGAAAATTAGTCTAATATAAGTGATTACGAAATAAGGTTTACCTATTTAAGTAAATAATCTTAGTCCTGAAAACTGGGAATCAATTGGAATATGTAACTAATTTAGTGTTAACAATAAAATAAAGTTTGTACAATACAACAGTTAATTGAGAATAAAATTTAAAGATAGTATCTTTAAATTTTATTCTAAATTAACTGTTGTTAGTTTTTAAAAACTTTGTTGCATATTTTATATGTAAAGATATGAAACCTATATATATTTTAAAAAATGATAATCAACGTTATTAGGTACTTTAAAACAAGATAATATGCACCTCTTGATTAAATACTTTAATGGCAAGGAACATCATATGATAAAAAATATAAATCAGAGTATAGCAAAAATACTGTAGTTTTTCATTTAATATTTGAAAAATAAAATGTTGCCATACGAACAAAGTAATGTACTTAAAGAGACTCATGAACTTGAAATCTAAAAAGTAAAAAAAAGATATTCCTTAAATATTTTATTTATTTAATTTTATTTTTTATATAAATGTTATTTATTGACATTAATGATTAAAACAGAAGAAACAAGAGAAAAAGTAATAAATAGTCACAAATAGTTACTCTGTCAACTTTTGTCAAAATTTAGAAGTATCTTCATTTTCAGAAAGAGTTGCTGATTTCGTCAAAAAGCCGTTTATTGACATGCATTTTAACAAAATGTTGACATTTGTAATTAATTAAGCGAAATTATTATTTTGCAAACCAAATTTCTTGGTCGTTTACTCTCTAGTTTTGGAGGCTGTAACTGGTAGGCAGGAAGTTGCGATTTAACTTGTTCTCAGACTCGTATAACCACAGTAAATTAAGGAACTTCCACATCAAATTTGTCAAAATCAGGAACCCTTAAGTACTTAAAATATACATCGAAATTTTGTAGAAGTTTACTATCCTGCAGGCTGACAGTGCAATATTGACTACCTATTTATCAAATATTATATTTCATTAATGTATGTCAAATATATATTTATTATATATAAATTAAAAAAAATATTTATTTTATTTTTTAAATTCAAGTTCGTGCTGAGACACTTATACATTACACATTTACACTTATACATTTAATTCTAGTCATATTCGTTTTATTCTTCATCCGAGTGTTTTTCCCGGTTGCGTTCTCAGCTGTAATGCACCGGAGCCCGGGGTCGATTATAATGACAGCATTTATGATGGAATTTGATTTAGCGAATTTTAATTCTAGTAATTTTAATCTACACTATTTAGACATACATGGATATTTTGTTTAAATTTAACGGTAAGAAAGGCCTGAAAAATGGATTAAAACTATTTTGATTATAGGTTTACACGGTTTACATGATACTACAATTACTAATTACACTTACTCCCAAGGAATGTCAAGAGAACTATTTGGTTTAAGAAAATCTATCATCAGATTGCTTCTTTTAAAAATTGATCAGAATAATGACCTCACCCTCAAAATAGTCTTAATTAATTTTCTTAGTACTGATATTTGAATGGTGTTTGATAAAATATATGTGGGCCATTTGCTAGTTATAATTAAAACATAAGTTTAATTGTTTAAGCAGACTTAAGTTATAATAATATGTTATAAATGACGCACACATAATTTAATAAGTGCCTTAGATTAAGATTATTTTTGTTTATATTTGAAAATAAGAAATATTGTAAAAAAAATCTTATGCTTATTGTTGGTAACTAAAATAAGTTTTTTTATGTGATATTTACAATTGCTTGTTTATTTAAATTAAAATATATATGTTTCTTTATATTATAGGAATTAATAGTCAAATATAATCATATACGTATTTTATTGTTAAAATTAAATGGTGGCCTTATAAAACTACGGATTTTGTAATTTTCAATTAGATATATTGTAGAACTTACTCCTAAATATCTTTGTTAACATGTCACTTTAATATACAATGGTAGTACTTAAATAAAATTAAATTGCACTATTAAAGTTTAAAATGCTTGGGTACTTTAATTACTATAGATTATTGTTATTTGCATATTAAATATTATTATACCAGCATTATATTTACTAGTTTGAAAGTAAAATGCTTAATATCACTTACTTACTATATTATTTACTTATAAATATACAACTAAAACAATATCTAAACATCTCAAAAAGCAAAAAATATTTTTTTATACATTATTTTTTATTAAAATTTATATTTTAGGGTAAAATATGTAAAAAATTATAAATATTGGCTATTTGCTATTTTACATGGGGAAATTATCTACGTTTTTCTATTTATATAATTTAATATTCGATTATACGTCTTTAGATATAAAAATGTATATAAGCATATATATATGAAAACACTAGTCAAGTTAAGATTTTTACTGATGTGCATACCTAGTTATACTGACACGTAGAAGATATACTATAGATATAAAGTATGACACATAGCTAGATTATCACAAATCAGGGGCCAACTTAGAATAGTCATAGAAAAAGTAGATAGAATACTGTCACTTATATTAAAGCACCGATTTTGTATAAAACATGCTATTTTAGTCGTCTTCTATTTTATTATTCATATATTGATATGTATAATGTTATTTTAAAATGCTCTGAAGAAAGCTGTGAAAATATTAGAGATTAATTTTAAATGGTCTGAGACCAAGAAATAATAGTTTCATATTTCACAAACAAGTTCTATTTAAAGGATACACGTTTTACAGATAGTACTTACTAATTGTACACGTAAAGTCGTGAACAGATTGCACAGGAATATAAATTGTAAAATATTTAAAGTATCACATGTAGCGAAAAATAATTACGAAGTTATGTTCAGTAAAAGTATAGGGTGTAACAAAGTCGCAAAATAATCTATACATATAATAAAACAGTAAAAATATTTTGTCTGTACATTTAGAATTTTTGACTGAAATGGATAGAGGGACACTTAAAAAGAATAATAGAAAGCAAAAAAAAATTTTTTGAATTTCTTGTCTGTCTGTCTGTCTGTATGTATGGTCACGATTATCTCCGGAAATACTGAACCGATTTACTTTAAACATTCACCAATTGTTTTGTTTTAACTCAGCAAAACATTTAAAGTTTGTTTCATCAAAATCGGTTCATTAAAAAAAAAGTTATCGTCATTTGAATGAACTCAAGGCATGGGTTTATATCAACGCAACCGAAACTGCTGCGCCTAGAAACTTGAAATTTGGTACAGGGGGTCTTTTAATGACGTGAGTGAGCGCTAAGAAAGGATTTTTAGAAATTTAACTTCTAAAGGGGTAAAATTTATATGGAATTTTCTTATTTCTGGACTTAGAAGTATGAAAGTAGGTATATAAGTTCTCGATTATCTGGATGAAATTTGCAAAATTCCCCCATTAAGGGGTAAAATGGGGGTGGGTGGGTGGTATATACTTTGTACGGAAATTTTCTCATCTCTGAACTATGAAGTATGAAAATAAATAGGTATGTAAGTTCTCGATTACAATTAAAAAAGATGTATGTGGGTGAAATGAACAAAATTCACCCCTAAAGGGGTAAAATGGGAGGGTAAAGTTTTTATGGAAATTTTCTCATTTCTGGACTTAGAAGTATAAATAATATCCATACTACTAATATAATAAATGCGAAAGTAACTCTGTCTGTCGTCTTTTTATCCATTGAACTGATTTGGATGAAATTTGGTATGGAAGTAGTTTGAGGCCCAGGGAAGGACATAGGGTATGTTTGATTCTGGGAAATTCTACTGTTCCCGAGGGATCGACACTAACGACGGTGGAGCCGCGGGCAACAGCTAGTTGAAAAATAATGTTTGTGTTAGATAGTCCATTTATTGAGGAAGGCTTTAGGCTATAAAACATCACGCTGCGATAGGAGCGAAGCATCAATAAAAAATGTTTTGAAAACGGGGGAATATTATTCATAGTTGAATACATCCGAAGTGTGCGATGCGTAAACGGTTCAAGTTGCCCAAAAAATTATTCTCTTTAAACGAACTAAAAGAATGTCCGCGAATATGTCTATAATAACAGAAATTGCCGCGGACGAAGTTGTGGGCAACAGCTAGTATATAATAAATTTAGTCCGTGATATTGAACAACTTCCCGAGGCGAAATTCGTCGAAAAAGGAAACAAATCAACTTCCCATACAAAATGTGCAATCTATAAAAAGTATTTGTTGACGTGATAAAGTCTCATAAATCGATGAACACCGGTTGCATGCACGGAAAATATCACGTTCCGGAGCAGCAGCTGCTACTGGAGTATTAGTAGTAATATCTATCACGCATCGATCTCTTACCGTTATTACAAAAAAATATCGTCAGTAAACCGACTTTACAGACAACAATTTTTTTTCGTATTTCGAAGTTTATCCCTTAGGGAAGTTGTCCAATATCATGGACTGATCATGTCATTTATGCAGAATTTAATTCATTAGCATACGTTTAAGGAGTGACTCAGACTACGAATCTGAACAACTTTCATTATGGGAACAACTCCGAAATTGCAAAAAAAAATCAGCTGTTCCATAAATTTTGGCCAAGTAGACATTCCAATTTTGTATGAAAGAGCAAATAATTTTTTCACGATGTCGATGTTGGTTCTGTAATGAAAGTTGTTCAGCTTCATGGTTTGAGTCACTCCATTAACGTTTGCTAATGAATTCAATTTCACCCTGTATATCTTTTCGGATTTTTTGTTACAATCTGTTAATTAAAAGATGCGCCACCCAGCCTATGTTTATGTTTGCTTGTTTGTGGAACTTGTCCTTTAATATTTCTAGTAAAATTATGTAGAAATTAAACACTTAGCTATGTGTTTGTACTAAGTAGGTTTGTTTACAATTTAAAAATAAATGAGCACATTTTCTATTGTATTTTTTTTTATTATTTGTCCAGATATCTTACCTGACTAACCTTCAATCAATTATAATGCTAGATACACAGTCTCATACAAAATGAAGCCTTAATAATGTCCCCGAGTCAAAACATCATGCATACTCACAAAAAAAAACGATACATGCTGAAAGTTTAACTCCATCTTTTTTTTCACTTTTGATGCGTAGTTTTTGCATCTTTTCACTGTACGAGTACCTTCGTCATCGCCAGACGTGTGAGTGCTAGCGCGGTTTATTGAATGAAACTGTGGACAAAACAGCTCCGAAACTCGATTAGTGCGCTGTTTTGCCTGTGCTACTTTTCGAGCGCGAATCGTGTATCTATGTCTAGCCAAAGAATATACATACAGTATGTACATACATACATAGTACCGAGTATTTTGGGACTAACCTAACCGTTACCAACCAAAAACTTTAGTTAGAAAAACCAACCACATCAAAACGTTAGAAATTATTAGATTTTATAAGGGGATTTCGTGTGGTTTCCGGCAGGGTAGAAATAGGACCCCCATGGATGTCGTAAGAGGCGACTTAGGAAATACAAGCTAAACAAAGCTCATGAACATCAATGAGACCTCTCCAACCCGTCTGGCCAGCGAGGAGAGTGTGTGAAGGCTCGACCGTCCCGACGCTCTAGCCGAGTTCTCACATAAATAGGAAGGGAGAGCCTTCACATTGGCGCCCAACGTGGGGCCAATGTGAAGGCTCGACCGTCCCGACGCTCTAGCCGAGTTCTCACATAAATAGGAAGGGAGAGCACAAGACGAACACACAGAACACAGCTAATAACTTTATTATAATATTTGCTTTACAACTTCGATAAATTACAACAGAGACTTATGCTCCAAGATATGGTAGAAGACTCAAAGATGTTAGTAGACTGAAAGATGTTAACAGATTGAAAGGTGGTAGCAGACTGAAGAATGAGTGATGAGAGAGAGAGAAAGTAATCTAAAAATAGAATGGAATGAAATGAAATTTGAATTAAAAATGGAATTTGAATTAAAATAAGGAATGAAAAAATGGAGAGGATGAGAGAAATGAGGTTGGATGAGATGCAGCATGCAGGTGGCATGCTGCAACGTTACAAGTGTAGGCCAATTCCTGTGTCTGCTCTTGCCAAGTATGTCTCCGGTAGTACAGAGAGGGTCATGCTCCTGCAGTGAAGAATAAAAAGACCTGATGATGATGATGACGATGACGTGATAACGTCTTATTATAAATCAATTAACGCCGCCTGCACGTACGAAAAATTGTCACGTACCGTGTGCAAGCCAGAGACACGATCGGCCTAAGCGTTCGGCTTTTGACGCATCTATCTCTCTTCCACCGTTATCACGTAAAATTATCGTCCGTTAACCGACTGTACAGACCATCAATTTTTTTTACACTTACAATGCTTTTCTGATATACTCTTTTTAACCTATTGGGTACCATTGACCACTTTAGTCCAAGTCTTCCCATGGACGTTGTAAGAGACGACTTAGGAAAGACCTCTTCAACCCGTCTAGCCAGCGAGGAGAGTGTAGGCCAAATTTGGTCTGGCCAAGTATGTCTCCATTAGTACAAAGAGGGTCATGCTCCTGCAGTGGAGACTAAAAAGACCTGATGACGATGATGATGACTACTTTAGTTGCAAAACGGTCGCGTGACTGAAACGCCATTGACATCTAAAGTTATTACAATTTGTACTAGCCTGGCGTCAGGCGTGAAGTAACGTAAACAAGCGCTGGCGTGCAAAAGGTTAAATAAATGCGAAAGTGAGTTTGTTTGTAACGCTTTCACGCCGTAACTACTGAACGGATCATCATGAAATTTTGCATGCAAGTTCTCTGGAGTACGGAAAAGGACATAGGCTACCTTTTTATCCCGGGAAAAAGTACTATTTCCGAGGGATCGAAATTGACGCGGTGGAGCCGCGGGCGAAAGCTGCACGTGTGGATACTTATATGTGCTATATTATAGTTTGTATATGTCAATATGCAATATATTAATACTTATACATAGTAAAAACAAAGTCGCTTCCCGCTGTCTGTCCGTCCCTATATATGCTTAGATCTTTAAAACTACGCAACGGATTTTGATGCGGTTTTTTTTTTAATAGATAGAGTGATTCAAGAGGAGGGTTTATAATGTACACTGCACCCGTGCGAAACCGGGGCCCGGGACGATAGTACTTATCAAACTATACACGTCAATTTCTTGTTTGCTGCAGTTGATATTTTAAATTATTCCGTCTTATTAACTGTGGTGCTGCAACAGTTAAAATAAAAGCAGTAAACTTAATAAAGTAGATTCGCTAAGCGATAGAGCACTGCGGGTTTCCCGCCCTGCCGTTGCTAAGCTTAGAAAGTGCAGGATGTACAGAATTTGAAAAATCTCTTCAAATGAAATCCGTCTTAAAAATACTTAATATTATACGGATCCCCAACTTTTTTGAAAATATTCTATGGCCTATGTTCATCAGGGATAGTTTAGGAGTCTAATGGTGAAAGAATTATTCAAATCGGTCCAGTACTTTCGGAGCCCATTCAATTAGCTAGGCTAGGTTAGCTCCGTGGCGCAACGGTCAACACGCCAGCCTGCGACACGAGAGTGCCCGGGTTCGATCCCCGGCCAGGTCAAGATGGAAAATGATCTTTTTCAGATTGGCCTGGGTTTTGGATGTATATCTATATATGTATTTGTTATAAAATATAGTATCGTTGAGTTAGTATCCCATAACACAAGTCTCGAACTTACTTTCGGGCTAGCTCAATCTGTGTGATTTGTCCGTATATATTTATTTATTTATTTATAATTGAAACAAACAAACAATCAAATCTCTCCTCTTTATAATATTAGTGTAGATAAAGCACTCATTTAATTAGATGTCTTGTTTTCCACGCCTCACAAACTTTATAGAATCATTTAAGATCTTTTAACGTTGGTTGGGCAAATCCATTTTAAATATAGGAAAATACTAAAAGTAATATTACCTAATTATATTTGCCGAAATATAAACAACTTTTTTTATTATTGCGTTTTCGTAAACGCAATCCATATCCATATTTCCATATACTAATATCATAAATTCGAAAGTAACTTTGTGTGTCTGTGTGTCACCTTTCAACCATTGAACGAATTGGGATAAAATTTGGTCATCAATCATCATTTCGAGTATGTGACACGGTCAATCAACCATGCACACCCTGGTGTCTTCGGAATCGCCTCTCTGCCTCTGACGTGGTCAAAAAAAAAAAGTCAAAGATTTTTATTCAAAATTGGATACATGTATCTCTTTTTGAACGTCATATTTTTATTTCTTATATATTTTTTTATATATGCAAAATTGAAATACTACTAGCGTTTCGGAACGACCACTGGTGAGAAGAATACGCCGAAAGAAACTCAATCCAGACTTGGTCCCTACGTGCCTGAAGGGCTCTGAATACATTGTTAACATTAAATACAATTTTTCATACTATAGATTAATTTTAACATTTAATAATTGTTAACATTAAATAAATTTATATAAATTTCCACGCATTTTTATCAGTAATAAAATCATCAATGCAGTAATAAGCCTTTTTTATTAACTGGTTTCTTACAATCGTTTTGAACTTAAGTAAACTGCAATCGCAATACTGGTGTAGCTAATTTATTTTCTATAAGGTCATCAGGTTTCTATAACGACTATCAAATGGCAGCCGGGACCAACGGTTTAACGTGCCTTCCGAAGCGGATCATCTTTATTATCAGACAATCAAGTGATTCAAGCCTGCAATGTCCTAACCAAACTGGAAACAACTAAACAAAGTATGCTTCCCGTGGGAATCGAACCCACGACCCCGGGTCTACAGGCAAACGCCTCAACTGGACCACGGAAGCAGTCGAAATTTGGTATAGAGGTAGTTTGAGGCCCGGGGAAGGACTTAGGGTCCCTTTAATCCGGGAAATTCTACTGTTCCCGAGGGATCGACTTTACGTGGGTAGAGCCGCGGGCAATAGCTAGTATTGAATAATGCTGCCGAGCGAACTTCTCACGCGACTCTTACAAATTATCAAACTGTGACGTCACTAGCATTTTCTATCATTAGTTTCTGTTGTATGAAGAATAGGTATTGGTCTCGCTAAAAAAAATGATTTTATAACTGTAATATCTGAGTCTTGACGAGAAACGTCTACACGGGGTACCATTATTTTTTAATCTATGTGGTATCATGTCATAAAACCGGACCGTAAAGAATTGGTCTATATCGTCTGACATTAATAACTACAAAACTATTCATCGTAGAAACATGATTTTAGTGACATTATTAAGCGTAGGTATATAGTCAGGTCGCTGCTAAGACCTTGAGTTGTTCGCGGCATCTAATTTTCTTTCAATCTTTAACACTGAAAGCGACTCGATGTAGACGTTTCACGTCAAAACGGCCGTGTGAACCGACACAGCCTCAGCCGACTTTTATGGGTGTTTTTTTCACTGATGTGTATATTTTTGGAAAATCTTTCCATAGCACAAGGAAAATAAATCATGTGCCAGTCAAAGGCTAGTTGGCTATCAGAATAGCCAAATTTTCGTTACGGTAATAGTAGCTGCGATATATTGCGATACAGATACGTAAGCTTAACACTAACGCGAGCAAACCATCAACCAAAAATCAATGTTCAAACGTTACACGAGCGAGCGAGAGCGTACAATAATTTTCAGTCATATGTTACAACATACATATGAATGGATCATAATTCACACCCTTCTACGCACATGCGTGCATCATTTTCAAGGTTATGTCCAGAATATTTTGTAATTTCATAGTAGTAAGTAGGTAATTTCATATTTTGTACTTTACTTCTACCCAAATAAGTAAATAGGTATTTAACAATCCTCTCAATTACTCGCCGATTGATTGGAAGAGATCCCTTCATGGGATAACTCCGCCGTTGTATCTATATATTTTTTTGTATCTTTCTCTTTAGTACGATAAAGCTTTCCAAATAAAATAAACTTTCCTGGTTAAACCGTATACTGCTAAGAGTACAAGTTATTCAACTATTTCCCACATCCTATAGATAAATAAAAGTTTCAATTTTATCAACGGAACAGAAAGTGGAACGCTTGAAAATCCATGTGGACAAGCCATGTACATTTTAAAACAATATTAGGAAAACCTAAACAGAAATCAAATGTAAGTCTTATATCTGCCCAGCTTCGAACATCTGTACTTTGCCCGCTTTCCAGTTTCCCGCGCTGCGGTGTCAACCGGTTGGCAGTGGCACAGATTACGCAGAATAAAGAAAATAAAGATGAGATAATGAAGTATATCTAAGTACTTATCTAATAAAATAATTGACAGTTAAGACGGTGAGAAACATATCCGCCCAGCAAACTTCTACGGTTTTCCCGCCCTCCAGTTTCCCACGCCGTGAAGTCGATCGGCTGGCAATGCTGGCACAGTTTCCCGACCTTGACCGCCGCGCGGCCCGCAGTCGGCTCGCATAGCCAGCGCTCCTCACACGTCGCCGCGCAAAACTATTTTCGCGCTCTCATTTCTACAAAATGGTAAGTTTTACTAAAATTCCTTAATTAAACCATCGTTATTTTAATTTTTATATCAGTGTGGTAGAAAATTAAAAGAATCGTGGTGGTTTTTAAGTGAAAAGTGTTGTGTAACAGTTCACGGACGTACAAAATTTTTAGAACGGGATTGTGGCATGCAGTAACGATAAATAGAATGGTATATTCGCTAGATTTTCTAAATATAAATATCTTATTGTATTCTGAGCCCCGATTTTATGAATTCCTATTGTTTAATTTAAAAAAATAATTTAAATATTTTGATGCAATGTGCAGTGCGATAACTTGTTATCATTTGATAAATAATATCAATATTATCTAAAATCAGAAGCATTTTTTCTCATGAATAGCAGTTTAAATGCAAATAAATGAATATTTATTTATATATAAAGCAGATTACTTTTAGAGATGCTTGGTTATTTTGGTGGTTGGTCTCACAGCACAGATCTTATAGAGTGTCAGGTGTTTGTACGTTTATGACAACGGTGTGTGATTCATTTCACTAGTTTAACCCACAGTTAAATGAGAATAATGGTTTCCTAATTATTTTTCAAGTAAGTAATACTTTGATTAACATAACCCATTATATATTGATTATGCATATTAATGACCAATATTACACAATCGGTGCATAAATGACTGAATTCTGAGGTAACAAAAATTAAAAATGTTAATATATTATATTAACTAAATAAATAACCAAAAAACAATGTAAATTCACCAAATGTAATTTATATACTATTTAGTATTATTTACCATCTCAGTAGAGATTTTACAATTTTTGAAGTGAGTGTTTGCACCATGGCAACGTAAGAATATAAAAATCAAATCAAATGATTATGCCAGCCAGTAAGAAAACTTTCAAGTATGAAGGTTTTAACACTGCCCCTTACTCGAACAAACTATGCAAAGGTATTGCCAGCAAAATGTGAGAGTACAATATTAAAATTGAACCAAATTAAAAAATAAATAAATCAATACATGTTACACAATACATATTATAGGACATGAAACAAATGTTACATTAAATCTAAGCACTTAATAAAATAATTGTGTTTCACCTTAGGTAAAGCTTTCGTAAAAAGATCTGCCTCCAGCTCAGAAGAAGGCTTGTAATCTAAATTAATTAATTTACGATCAACACATTCTCGTATAAAGTGATGATGAACATCTATGTGTTTAGTCCTACGAAAACACTCATTTTCTACCATTTTCAATGTACTACGATTGTCGTTATAAATGGTGATTGTCTTAGATTTCAACCATTGTGTACAGTTAAGTTCCTGTAAAAAATTACGGATAAATTTCGCCTCTTTTACAGCATTGCCAAGAGCGTAATATTCAGCCTCTGTACTAGAACAGGCCACGTTTTGTTGCTTGTGGCTATGCCAGTTTACGATGCAATTGCCTAATCTAGTTATAAAACCAGAATAAGGCTTTCTGTCGTTGATATCCCCCGCCCAATCTGCGTCGGATGAGATTGTAACTTCATTATTTCCTCTTTTAAAATTAAGTCCATAGTCAGTTGTACCCGATAGATACCGCAAAACACGCTTAGCAGCAGTCCAGTGAGACTCATTATAACAGGTGTTATATTGACTAAGCTTACTGCATACAAACGCTATATCTGGCCGTGTACAAACAGCAAGATACATTAAACTTCCTATTAGTTCCTGATACGGAAATCTTGGATCTATTTTATCTGCTTTTGTAAGATTAAAGTTAACTTCCATTGGAGTTGCTATGCTATGACATTCATTCATGCCAAACTTTAATAACAGATTTTTTACGTATTCAGATTGACTTAACTTCAAAATGCCTTGCTCTCGGTCCCTTTCCACTTTCATACCTAATACTTGTTTTACAGGTCCAAGCAGTTTAATTTTAAAGTTAGAACTAAGTAAATTGTAAAGCAATTTCTTTTCATGTTCATTAGAACTGAATATGAAGAAGTCATCTACATATAAGGCTATAATTACCTTATTTTTGAAATAAACACATTTCTCAGTTTTTAGTTGTGTAAAACCATTTGTAACTAAAACTTTATGAACTTTTTCATTCCATGCTCTACTAGCTTGTTTAAGTCCATATAAACTCTTTTTAAGTAAACAGACTTTATTCTGCCCCTCAATCATAAAACCAGTAGGTTGTTCCATAAAAATTCTCTCATTGAGGTCTCCATTAAGAAAAGCTGTATTAACATCAACATGTTCAATGTCCATGTCATTTTGAATACCAATTGCCAAAAGTAAACGTAAGGTACAATGTCTTACGACAGGTGCAAAGGTTTCTTCAAAGTCAATGCCGTATTGTTGAGTAAATCCTTTAGCAACTAATCTAGCTTTGAATTTTTCAAAATTACCACTTGGATCAACTTTTTCTTTAAAAACCCATTTGCATTTTATAACGTTACTATATTTTGGTCTATCAACAAGTTCCCAGACGTTATGCGATAAAAGAGAATTATATTCTTCCTGCATAGCCTCTAACCATTGTTTGCTTTTCTCAGACTTTATGGCTTCATTGTACGTTCGAGGTTCGCTCCTTCCCAATAAGCCTATTTCATTAAAATAGTTCATTTCATAATCTTGAAATCTTATAGGAGGACAACGGGTACGTACAGGTCTAGAGTTTTCTGCGACCTCAGAATCTGTATCAAATCTTACAGAAGCAGGCTCTATATTTTCAAAAGTTTGAGTATTATTCAATGATGACTCAATAACATTTTGTTCATCAGGGAAAATCTCATCAATAATAGGATGATCTACAACAGTTTCCTTATTAATATTATTCTGAATTTCAGAATTGATAGATAAATCTGGTGTAGCATATTCATCACCGTCAGATTCAATAATGTCTGCCTGAGGATTGTTCTGATTATAAATCGAAACTTCGACAGTATTCATAGAATCATTTAAATTATTCGACTTATTAGTCTTGTATTCAGTACCTCTAACATTCTCAATAAATTCTACTGAACGAGCTTTAATCATTTTGCTGCCATCAGCTGGATCACCAAGTCTATATCCTTTTGTATGATCACAATATCCTAACATAATGTAGGGTTTTGATTTAGGATCAAGTTTTGTACGTTGGCATTGTGGAGTGAGAGCATATGCTATACAACCAAAGACTTTAAGATGACTAAGGTTAACTTTAGAACCAGTCCACAGCTCTTCAGGAGTAGCCTTCTTTAGAGCAGCGGTTGGACTACGATTCTTTAAATAGCAAGCAGTATTGACTGCTTCAGCCCAATACTTTTTTCCTAAGCCAGCGTCTTGCAACATTGCTCTAGCTTTTTCCATTAAAGTTCTATTAAGACGTTCAGCAACTCCATTTTGCTGAGGTGTGTAACAAACAGTAGTTTCGTGTATTATACCGCATTGCTTTAAATAACTCTCAAAACTTTTGTTGCAATATTCTGTGCCGTTATCACTTCTGACACGCTTAATCTTTAGATCGGTTTGGTTTTCAACAACATTTTTGAATTCAATAAACGTATTCAAAACAGTAGATTGATCTTTTCGATCCAAAAAATAAATAAAAGATTTTCGCGTAAAATCATCAGTAAAAGTAATAAAATAACGACTTCCACTCCAACTATTAATGGACATCGGTCCACAAATATCAGTATGGATTAAATCCAACTTCATCACGCTTCTATGTGCTTGACCACGGGGAAAAGATTTAATCTTTTGTTTACCTTCAATGCAAGGAGGACATGATTTCAGATTTCCATTTGGAAAAGTAATACCGCGTGCCAAAGAATCACGAAGGGTTAACATACCTTTAAAACTTAAGTGTCCTAAGCGACGATGCCATAGCTCCAACAAATCTGTACTGGATACAAAAGCTTTACCTTCGGTTGACATCTTAGGCTCTTGGTTATTTAATAAACATTCCTCTTTTTTATTTATTTTGTAAACACCGTGTATATAAATTGCTTCCAGATCACATGATCCAGTAATGGATACATTATCCTTCCTGTAAACATAACATTTATTAATATCAAATACTAAAACATAACCTTTTGCTGCTACTTTGCTAACCGACAAAAGATTTGCTGCTACCTTTGGTACATACAAAGCATCTTTAATAACTTTAATACTGTTATTATTTAATGTCACATTGACATTTCCTACGCCTTCACTATACATTGTATCGCTATTAGCTGTAGTAATTTGGGTTTTAACTTCAGAAGAATAATTAAGTAACCAATCCTTCCGATTAGTCATATGACTAGTGCAACCTGAATCTAAAATCCAGCTATCACGATCACAAACAGTACTAATTAAAGTAGTCTCAGTTGAAAATAAAGAAGTATTAATTCCCTTTTTCGATGATGATGATGAACCATCTTGAGATGAATAATTGTTTATTTTTTTCTTGAAATTTTTCAACTTTGGACATTTAGGCTTGATATGTCCTTTGACATGACAGTTGTGACAGATAGGAACAAATTTGTTCTTTGCTAGTAAAATCTTTTCGGATTGTTCTAAATTTGAATCTATTGACTTTTTCTTGAATTCACTCTGAATTAATTGACATTTAACAAAATCTGATGTTAGCTTTGTATTAGAAGCTTCCATTGCCATAATAAGTGGATCAAATTCAGTTGGCAAGCCAATTAACATGAGTTCTGCCAATTCTTCATCGTCAATATTGCAGCCAATATCTGCTAATTCTTGAATCACAGAAATTATATTTCCTATATAATGATCCATGCAGTTAAAGTCCGCATATTTAATTTGTGCTGATTTCCTTTTTAAAGAAAGCCTTCTGCTTATGCCACAGTTTTCATATGCTGATTTCAAACTCTTCCATGCTTGTGAAGCTGTTACAGCATTCTTTACGTGTGGATAACATATAGGTTGAATATTTAGACAAATCTTTGCATACGCCTTTTGATCTTTGGTGGGATTCTTTGAAGCATCACCAGATCCATCCACAAACTCCCATAAACCATGGTCAATCAACACCAATTTCATCTGAAATTTCCATGTTGCATAATTGTTGACACCTTCCAATTTACCGATGGACATATTAGAACCGGTACTCACGATTACATTATCGAACGAAATATCTCCATCCATGATGAAAAAATTATATTTCACTTCACAAAAAATAATCACGTAAATAACACATAAATTTATTATTTGTTATTATTGGCCATTATTTGCCCATAACCAATGTTAATATATTATATTAACTAAATAAATAACCAAAAAACAATGTAAATTCACCAAATGTAATTTATATACTATTTAGTATTATTTACCATCTCAGTAGAGATTTTACAATTTTTGAAGTGAGTGTTTGCACCATGGCAACGTAAGAATATAAAAATCAAATCAAATGATTATGCCAGCCAGTAAGAAAACTTTCAAGTATGAAGGTTTTAACAAAAACAAAACATAGAGCCAAATTGACAACCTCCTTTTTTTTAGTACGGTTAAAAATATGATTGATGTGGACCCCGGGCTCCAAAGCTGACGATGCATTCGAGAAAATGCTCAGATGATGTAAATATAGAAAAAGATGAATAAAAAAATATTATGTAATTAATTGGCAAATATAACTATTTTCTTGTGATAACAACGACCCAACGTTCAAACACAGCATCAATATTTTCCGCTAAGTACTAAAATATATAGACGATAGTTGCTAAGATTCAAAATTATTTATAAAAACCATGAATAGAAAATACAAGTGCCTAGTTTTACCGATTAAATTGATTTAAAGTTTGCATCGTAATAAGAGGTAAGAAAAGAAAAATCATCTTTATCAATAAGCAGATATTAAAAGAAAAAAAAATATTAATGTAACTAAAGAAGATTGCTGATTATTACTTTTATCGTACTTACGTAAGTAGTTGTACTGCAGAACTCCTTATCGTTTAATTTCATCGATTTCTTCATTGCGGTGCACACAAACCTTGTTGCCAAGGCAAACCATACTTTTTAGGTACCTAAGTAGCTGTTTTGCTATAAAAAGAGAATATTTTTTTATTTAGAATTTTACTCTCTTTATAATATAACTAGTCATCATCATCATCATCATCATCATCATCATCATCATCATCATCTCAGCCCGTCTTCTGCCCACTGCTGAGCATAGGCCTCTCTTCATTAACGCCATCCGTCTCGGTCCTATGCTGATCTCATCCAGGAGTGACCCGCGATTTTCACTATATCGTCAACCCATCTCATCGGAGGACGTCCGACGCTTCTTTCCCCGGTTCTAGGTATATAATATAACTAGTAAATATAACTATTCAGCCCGCGACTTCGTAAGCGTAGAAATCGAAAATAACTCTAAAAGAAGTAGATTGGATCAAGGAATCTTAAAAAAATTCGGAAAATTCTTTCTTACCGGATGCTTACGTCATACAAAGAAAATACCCGACATATTTCAGTTCTCTAGAATTAGCGGTTTAGGCTCGCGGAGTCAGTCAGGACAAAGCATTTTATAAGTATAGATTAACAAACATTAATTAAGCAACGACGCTCGCAGTAGAATTTTGATTCGTTTAATAGACGAAGAATTTTAACAATCCTTTATTTATTTCTTTATTATCACAATACTCACAGTACTTACAGTTTCCCAACGCGTACTGTGAGTTAGGGCAAATCACAAAGATATATGAGACAAACACATTACACAGATATTAATAAAAAACAATTCTTTATCGAAAAAAATATCGACGTTTGGTACATGAGCAATCAGAGCATTGAGTAGTGCCACAGCCTGTTTGATTCATTTAAGTTTCGATCACTGTTTTGCTACCATGATTGCCCGTTCGTTTGCCCCATTCAGAACTTGCTGGAAGCAAAAACTTAGCCTTTCTGTGCACACCAAAAGGTGACACACACTCGCACTCACAATATTTAGCACTGACATCTAACAAGTTATGAAAAAATCTGACACTATGAATAAAAACAGGTCATCATCATCATCATCATCATCAGATCTTTCTAATCTCCACTGCAGGAGCATGACCCTCTCTGTACTACCGGAGCCATACTTGGCCAGAACAGTCAGAGGAGTTGGCCTACACTCTCCACGTTGGCCAGACGGGTTGGAGAAAAACAGGTCACTTACATGCTATTTCATCAGGATTGCATTCAATGATTTAATGGAATCTGACCCGTTATATTTTACTGGCTTCAATATCATCTCGGCCCTTCTCTCGTCCACTGTTGGACCTCTCTTCTTTTTCACCATCTTTATGTGCCCTGTTTGGTAAAGGTAGTCATGTAGACTACCTTTACCAAACAGGGCACTTTGTCCTAAATGAAATGGAGAGTATCTATCGTATTACAGACCCGCAAAATAATTCAAACCCATTATTTTTAGTGCTAGATTTTTGTACTCACGACGTTGGTCCAAAATCTGTAATAGCAGCGAGATTTTGGATTTGTGGATTGGATCTAATAGATCCGGCATCCCCATGTCTCTAAGACTTCAAATCCCCTAAGCTAAATGACGTGTCATTTAACTTAGATTTCGCGGACAAGTATCAAATAAAGTTGGGTAGTGAGATTATGAATGAGGGAAGAGATGCATGTTTATATAAATACTTACAAACATAGCGGCAAAAATCATAACCCTTCCTTTGGCTTCTCTGCAGTTGGGTTAAAGAAACAAATGCAGCTCACCCCGGTGATTTGAATCTCTAAGAACATAAACACGTCTGAGTCTCTGATAGAAACTAATAACTGATAAGTCAAGTAAGGTACTTACAGATTTATTTTGCCTTTTACTACTAAGTTTACAAGAACTACGTGTTTTACGCAAGTTTTATTGCAACCATAAAATTTGTAAAATAAATCTTTTCTAGCCAAAAATGATTGAGGCGTTGTTTCTTACTTTTGCATCAAGACCTCTTATTTTTTTTTTAAACTATGTACTAGTGTAAATAAAACTACTTATACAGCATTTTAATAAGACAGTGTGTTTGCTCTGATATGTTTATGTATGTTTGTTCGGTATTGTGTGTCAAATCAAACCAAAAAGAAAATGGGCTCTGACTGAAACGATTCTTGAGAGTCAATGAGTTAAACAAATATGTTTACTCTCAATGAGGACTGAGGACGGCTGACACCAAGGCCGGAGCTAGTCGAGCTTTTTTTTTATTTATTTCGAATTTTTGCATCTAACACTTTTCTTTGTAAAAGCAACTCTACAATTTGAGTTGTTGTTAATTATGTTTATTATCATATTCCCTAAACCTTCATTAAGAACTAAACTTTAGTTTGTTTCGCATTTAGTTCCCCTTTTTAAATTCCATCTTTTTTTTTTGTTTCCCCTTATAATCTGTCTGTGGCATTGTAGGCCAGAATTCTTCGATTTCAAAAGAATTACCTAATATATATCTCGGATTGGTCTAAAGGTTTGACTGGTAGAGAATGTCTTACGGCATTAAGTCCACCTGTTTGTACGTATTTTGTGCAATAAAGTTTAAATAAATAAGAATTCTTCATGTGAGACAAGATATGTGTTATAGCTTAGCTGAGGATGGAAGGAATCTGGTTAAGTATAGCACCTAGAACATCGATTTTGGTTCAAATGATTCCTGGGTCAGGTGGATGTTCAGGCCAAGTCAGGGGTGGACATTTTTATTATTTTGGTCTTGTTTGTTTTTTTGTTTACGTACTTGCTCAGACAAAATTTACCTCTCAACTATATAATCATGTCTTGTCAATATAAATTTGGCTCATAAGAGGCATTAACCTGATCGAATTCGTCTGAAGGTCGATCCCAAAGCCAACTCTCACCAAATAAAAGCGGTGTTTTCTCCAAAACCGTCCAGTGAACACCCGCGCCACTCGTGGTGAGAACGCTCTGCCAATTGGCAACATTTCAGATATTTCTATATGTTATCTTGGAAATCAAGGATTTCTTCGGTTTAATGAAAATATTCAAAATCAGTGTTATCTTTTGGAACCTGTTCTAGTTTGGAGTACCTAACGTGTTATATGGTGTGCAAGTGTCAAGTCATCCATTTAAAAGTGTAGGTGTTACAAATAAAATAAAAAAAATCATTGTAAATAGTGATATTCTTTGGAAACTGATTTTGGAAACTCAATGTGTAGTGTAAAAATTCTGAAGTTATCCAAACACGTCACGTGATCTAAAAAATAAATCATTTCTTCAATTAAATGGAAACCTTTAAACACAATAATATATTCTTGTAACTCCTCTGTGTTTTGGAAATTTAAATTCATTTTGTGATGTGAACATTTGTGGTCATCTTAATACCGAATGTGATCAAATAAATCAAGGATATCTTCAGTTCAATGAAAACCTTCAAACACAGCGATAGCTTGTGGAACCTATTCTATGTGTGGGTGTTTGTTTTGGCTGTGTGGTGTGAAGTCCGAAGTTTTAAATTTTGGAGATCAAGGCATATTCTAAAGGTACTTGTACAGATTATAATTCTTTTCCAATTTTGTCATAGATATTTGGATTTGACGAGTTGTTTAATTTACTTTCTTCATACATAGTCATATTTTTAGCATTTGTATTTTTTTCACTTTTTCCTGTTTATGCGAACTTCCTTACTATTCATTCTTTATCATTATTCAGAAATTCATTCAGACTTTGATTCTTTTTTTCTCGCGCATTTTTTCAATTTTTTTTTTCCTAAACAGCAGAGACAATACTCAATACACCTTACCCCTTAAATTACATGCACACTATATCCAGTATTGTATAATCCCACACTCATTTAAGGACCCTATTGGGCGCTGAAATGTAGACTGCTGCGAAAGTTAAAACGTTTATTTAAAAAATACCCGTATACAGGCAATTTTTATTATGTTTATGAGCTTTGTTTAATTTGTTTTTCCTAAGTCGCCTCTTACGACCTCCATGGGAAGACTAGGAGTGGTCCTATTGTACTCTACCGGAAACCACACGGATAATTTTTTATTAATAAAGGTTGAAAAGCTTCAGACTACTAGCATTTTGGAACTAACAACCGCAGAAAAAAAACGCAGAAAGAATACTCTTCTCAACAGTATTAGTCGCCTACTCGCCTGAAGGGCTTTTTAATTACGTTCATATTCTATCGCATATCTGCTTTTGTACTTATATTCCTACAATAACTTATTGGAATATTACTTAATATACTTATATATTAGTCCCAACAGCAATCTCAACTCCTGTCTAAATAAATGAACGAATTATTAAACAATAAGTGGATAACGTAAATTTATGTTTATTGACGATAATTTCGTAAATAATTAACGACTTGTCGTGACAATATTTGAGCTAAGTAAATTAAAGACAAATAGAAACAGCAACATACAAATGAAACGCGTGTACCGGAAGCTATTACTTGAGATTTGGTACTTGTTATGTAAAAACTTATCAAGAAAGCCCTGTAATAAGTATTTTTTCGGATCGAGACGGAAATAATGTATGAGACGTATGTCAAGATGATAATTGGCAGGTAAAATGGCACGTGTTTCTGATATTAGAGATTGTATTTGTACTGAACATTCATCATCATCATCATCATCTCAGCCGCAAGAAGTGCACTGCTGGACATAAGCCCCCCTAAAGAATTTCCAATATGACTAAACATTATATTGTACAGTCAGCCAAGGAGATATCTGACCCCCTACAACAGCGCCATTTTTCGCAAACTAAAGAACCATTCGTGGTTTAAACCCAAAGATAAAAATATACAAGTGTAATATCCTTTGCGACTAGTGCCATTATTGAATTGTGAATGAACAAATAAGGTTAATAAGCAGAAATCTGATACCCTTGATGACTAATGCCATCTATTCGATTTTTGATAAATAAAACAAGCCCTAGCATACGATACGCTTATTTCAAAGATACTTCAATAGTTAGATGTGGCGCAAGTGGTAGGCACTACGGTTTAATAGTTAGTGTGTTTATGAGGAAACAGGTTCAAATCCTCCAAAGCTTTTTATTTTTTACAAATATCACGAACTTCGTATTGTGATGTTGGTGTTATTTTGGTTGTTTTAACATAATGTTACCTAGCTAATTACTGTTAATAAAAAGCATTTTAAATTTTTAATTACTTTATTACATCAAAAAAATTTAACAGTGAAATAAATACCTGCCTACTTAATTCAAACTATGATTAATCTTCTGTAGAGAGAACCAACATGTTACTTAATAAGTAACAATTTACATCTCTCAACTTTTTTTTAATCATAGTAAGTATTATATTTTTTTAAATGTGTAGGGTCAAATAGTGCTATGTGAATAACTTTGCTTCGATAATAGTATAAGAATGAATATGTAAACCTATGGCATTAAATGAATTTTAATATGGGAGAGGGTGACCCCCATTTTGAAGCTTTTGTTCAAGTCTATTTGTCATTTCACTTACCATGTTAGATCAGATCACATATCACTTATGCGCATATTTATTAATTTAGTATAACCTCTTTGTCTAAATTGATTTAAGTTCAAACTTTACTCGTGTCTCGTGTCTCAGTTAAGCACTATTTGACCCTACAATCTGGGATTTTAATTGGTCACTCAATAACAGTTAGATCACAGAACAATTGTCTTAAATAAAATATATTCTACACTGCACACTGTTGGAATCACCACATCTCATAAAATTTCCAAGTATTTTTCTTTATTCATCCGGCCGCCGAATTCTACCAGCTCCCCCAGGGCCCATTGAAGACATCTGTCCCCAATAACCTGCAAAACAATAATACGATCAGTTACCTAATAATCTACACTGCGTAATACACGAGGTATTAAATATTATTATTATTTTACTTAACTATTTAATGAATATTTTTACCTAATGTTATCCTGCCACTGTTCTCAAAGGCAAATTATTTTGATGGCTATACGCTGGCCATGTCTTCTCCGCAATATTTTTCTGCCATCATCATCAGACTTAAAACTTTTTTCATCAGAATAAAATACGATCTCGTTCTTGTTAAATGTTTCCTCACTGTTTCAATTGCAGTTGTTCGAATCTTCTTAAATCTCCGAATCCACAAACGGACGGTGTTTCTCTGTAAGAGATATATTTATCTTAGACATTTATCACAAACCCTATGTTTTACGGAACAAAAAATAGTGTGACAATTAAGTAAGTATATTAAATACTTATAATTTCTACTTACCGCGATACCTAACTCTCTAGATATAGATACTTTAAATACTGTGGTTGTCTTCACAATACAGTATTAGTTTTCACAAAATCTGCTATATGAGATGAAACGGGATGCCTAATAACTGGTGGGGTTTTGGATCACTACACAGTAATCGCAGTATCTTGAATGTAATTGTGACGCGAGTGAACAATATTTTTGATTAGTTGGTATCAGGTATAAATAAATCTGATAGATTACCCTCAATTTATTTGTTAAAGCAATGCGTTGCAGTTGGTGACAATGATGTCATAGCAGTAGAAATAGATAGCCAATTTCGCCCAAGATGTCATATCGTCGGTTGGCGTATTGAGATGAGCGCTAGCTTCTCAAGTCGTAGGTCCATGGTTCGAATCGAACTTTACGTAGGATTGTTTTTGATTCTTTCTTGTTCTTACCATTGATGATTACTTGAATTATTAGCTGAGCTTATTAGAAATACAAAATTTGCAACTGAGCAGGTTATCAGAAACAAGTTTATACTAGCAGTTGTCTGTCTACTTGCCAAAAATCTCGCTGAAGGTGGCGCTTCACAGCAAAGTGTGAATTTACGTTTTAAAAGTCAGGGGGTCAGGTATCTGCTTGGCCGACTGTACCTATTCCTATAATACTGCTTTGTGTAGAAATTAAATGGTAACGTTTAAAATATTTTGACTTGTATTTGGCAAAGCTTAATATCGATTTTAAACTGATATAAAAAAGTTCTCATTTAGGATTTTTTACTATTTGCAAATAATTGAATCCTACTAATTTTTCCCTTGAATATGTATTTGGTAACGCTTTATATCGCCTTTTTGCTAGTCATAATAATGTCTTCATTTTAAACTGAGTAAAAATCCTCATTTTGGATTTTTCACTATTTGCAAATCATCACACTCATTCTTCCCACGTATGTGTACATTCAAGAAGGCTGAGGAAAAGAACCATCCTATTTATACGAAGTGTTTGTAACGTAACGTGACAAAAAAATAAACAACTCTCTCTTATCTAAAGCTGTCTGTGTGGCTTCGTGACAGGTCCTAAACTCATTCATCCTCAAACACTAAATAAGCATGAGCTGAGTAGATTATTTATGGAAATCCTAGTTTCGTTCTTCTATGTGCTCTTTGGTGAAAGTCGTATACCGCTGAAAAAACAATCTAATTAGTTTTCTTTTATGTATAATTGACGGCAAACGAGCAGACTAGCCACCTGATGGAAAGTGGTCACCGTCGACCATGGACATCTGCAACACCAGAGGAGGTGTTTTCTGATGCGTTGCCGACTAAGATCCAGTAAACACGCCTTTTCAAGGACCCCAAGTCATAGCACACAGGGAAAACTTCGGGATGGGAGCCCATTCCACAATCCTGCTGTACGAGGGGAAAAACACTCCTACTAACACAACCGCAGTTAGTCAAAAGTTACAACCTACTATAGACTTACCTACTTTCAGATAATCACAAGCAGTATTCCCAAAAATATTTTTATTTAGATAGGTGGGGTAAACAAACCGACCTATTTATATCACCAGTGCTTGCCAAGTTACGTATGGCGTATAGTAGACGACTTGCGCCGTACCGATTAAACTGTTGTTCCCTTGTTACGCCGACGGAAATTTCATAGAATTTCGTTTCGCAGAAAATGTTTGACATAATATTTGGTCTGTATTTTTATTTTGAAAATAATTGTTTCAACCACTATATACGAAAATATACCTTCCTGTTCTGTAAAGGACTTGATAAAGGCAATTGATCGTGCCGTCGAAGTGGCCAATTTCTGTGGGCCAATTTCTAACTTTATAACATTTATTACCGAAATGAAGAAGAAAAATATTTCGCAGAAACACAATTCAATGGATTTTATAATATAATTTTTTTATTTAATAAAAATAACATTCATTTATTTCAGGTAACAATAATGACCCATAGTAACATATTTATTTAACAAACTAATTTTTATATTCAATCAATAAAGAATACAACTAAAACAACACAACAATAAAATATTGATAATTCTATGAAATGATAATATGAACTTTTTTCTTATGTGAAACGAAATTCTATAGAACAACGTACAATTAATCTGCTGGTGTGGGACACGGGTTCATGAGGGGTCCATAATTCATTCAACCTCACATGTATCACTAGTAACCAAGGATGAGCTGAGTAGTTTTCGTTTCCATACGAAAACTACTACTAAGCAGTATTTTGTTCCTCTATATTGGGAAAAGTCGTTTACCGCTGAACAAGAAATCTAATGACATTACTAACCTGCTCTCTCCAAAAAATCACAATCATTCTCCCAAACTGATTTAGGAGAAATTAGTCATGGTAGAGCCACGCTACTGGCAAATTCATTCTTGCTAGGAGTATGAATGGGTCGGTTCGTACCACACTCTCACAGAAAATCGACGTTTGAGTAGAAGCTTTACAGCTTCTATTCTCCGTTCGGTAAGGGAGAGAGCCAGAGGCCCATCCTTCTTCCCTCTCCATTTCATTCCACCCATGTCCTCCCCCAACTCCATAAAAGGCCGGCAACGGTACTGCACCTTTGGTGTTTCAGTTGTCCATGGACAGGTGACTTGCTTGCTCGTTTGCAGTCTTATCATAAAAAAAGTTTTTTTCTGAAAAAGAAAAGAAAAAACGTAGAATGTACCAGCTGTTATTCATCCCGTACAGACCGTAGAAGCTGGCCGAGAAAATGTGCGAAAACCTTAGAAATCATATTAATGGCAATGCGGCCAGCAACCCATCATTCTTCTTCCACCTATACGCTCACTTATATTCTATACTAGCTTTCGCCCGCGGCTCCGCCCGCGTCAATGTCGATCCCTCGGGTATAGTACTTTTTCCCGGGATAAAAGGTAGCCTATGTCCTTCTCCGTACTCCAGAGAACTTGTATGCATTTCATGATGATCGGTTCAGTAGTTACAGCGTGAAAGCGTAACAAACAAACAAATAAACAAACAAACAAACGCATTTATAATATTAGTAAGGATGTGTTCTTTGAGTTTTATGGCGCTAAGCTTTATCTACCTCGTAAGGGACGAAGACGTGATAATATATATGTATGTAGGTATTCTTCCCAAGTATATTTTTATTTAAATAGGCTGGGTATACAAACGCTTTTAATATCGCCAGTGTTTGCCAAAGCAACGATAAAACGAAAATATTATGTGACGGGTGTAATAAAACTATTTGTTTGGGAGACGGCCTTCATGAGAGGTCCTGAACCCATAAAATTGAATAAACGAATGAGACTAGGCAGACTATGCCCGTTGGTTACATACTCGTACATACAATCCGTCTTTTTCCCTTGTAGGGTAGACAGAGCTCTGGTCTTTGGATCTATTATTCCTTTAATCGGCTTTAATGATCTGCGCAGGAAAATAAACAGCTGGTACATTCTCATTTTTTTCTATTCTTCCAGGCCAGCATGTAGAAAATTTTCCGTTGGTTAACTAGCACAATATTCTGTCATCTTAATACTCAAGCTCGGGAGAGCAGACAGAGGACTTGGCCTACACTCTCCTCGCTGGCCAGACGGGTCGGAGAGGTCTCCTTGATGTTTATGAGCTTTGTTTAGCTTGTATTTCCTAAGTCGCCGCTTACGACCTCCATGGGAAGACTAGGAGTGGTCCTTTTTACTGTGCCGGAAACCACACGGCTATAATATATATATAGCCCCACCGGTTAAGACGAACTAAATTAGCATTTCCTAGCTCTTCTAATTCTCGTATTGGAGCAGCATTTTACGCGTGTTTATTGTTAGCAATAAACACGCGTAAAATGCTGCTCCAATACGTCATAAAAGGTGACGTACTGCAGTAGGATATAATGGTCTAAACGTAGGGGTTATCCTAATTAGGTTCTCTCTAAATTCAACGTGAAACTATTGAGGGTACTTTATAGGTAGTTATCTGGTTAATAAATACGTATGGTACATGATGAATTAAGCAAATACAATAGGAAAAAGGAGTTTATTTGGAAATAAAGTATTTATATATACATTTTTCTTATATTTTTTCGAGTTCCGAAGTAGGAACCCTTATAGTTTCGCCATGTCTGTCCGTCTGTCCGTCCGCGGTTTTACTCAGAGACTATGAGTACTATAGAGCTATAATTTGGTATGGATATGTATATTAATCATGCCAAAAAAAAAACAGTAAAATAAAATCTTGAAAAATCAAAATTTTTTTAGTGTAGCTCCCATACAAGTAAAACGGGGAGTCAAATATATTGTTTTTCGCGGCCACCGTGTGTCTTAATGACTAATCTAACCGATAAAACTCCATGGAAGTAATACATTCAGTAAATTGTTAATCAATATACATCAGTAATTAATGTAAAATAATTCAATCCTTACTAATATTATAAATGCGAAAGTGAGTATATTTGTTTGTTTGTTATCGCTTTCACGCCGTAACTACTGAACCGATCTTCATGAAATTTTACAAACAAGTACCTGGAGTACGGAGAAGGACTTAAGCTAACTTTTATCCCGGGAAAAAGTACTATTCCCGAGGGATCGACATTGACGCGGGCGGAGCCGCGGGCGAAAGCTAGTTTGTTATAAATATGTAAAAGCGTAGCCCTTCAGGCACGTAGGGACCAATACTGGACTTAGTTTCTTTCGGCGTATTCTTGTCAGCAGTGGTCGTTTTGAAACGCCAGTAGCTTTATCGATTTTGCAAATATTAGTAGTAGTATTATATTATATTAGTAGTTCAACCGATTTTAGAATATATATTTACTAGTACAGTGAGCCAAAATCGTTGTCCTTGATAAGAAACATTGTCAACAAACGCCTCGCCGCCTATTTAATTATTTCTATTGACAAGGCCGGTCTCGCTAGATTAAGAGCGACATCTGCGCCTGCCAATGGCCATTATCATAGATATAGATTAATAATAAAAAAATGTTTTATAATAAATATAAAACGGTTTAAATCACGTATTTTTACATACTTACTATTTATTATGAATGGAAATGATATAAATTTTCACGGGTCGAAAAAGGATAAATTTTAAAGCTGATGTATGAAATTTGCGAAGATTATTCTTAGGTTTGACGTCATTGCGGCTGAAACATTTTACATTATTTACATAATCTGGCTGATGAAGATGTCAGATCAGTTTAGATGTTTTTCAAGAACTTAATAGGTATACATAATCATCATCATCAGGTCTTTCATCATTAGACTCCTCTGCAGGAGCATGACCCTCTCTGTACTACCCTCTGTATCTACTCCGTGGTACTACCGGAGCCATACTTGGCCAGAGCTGACAGAGGATTTGGCCTACACTCTCCTAATACATAATATCTATATGTATAATAACATATTTCTAATACAGGAACAAGAAAGAACTAAATTATTAAAACTTACGCGATATATAATTTTTATATGACGCAAAACGTTAACTCACGTAATTACGTGAGTTAACGTTGAAATTTTCCGACAAAATACTTTTCCATGCTGGTCCGGGAGAAAAGAAAAACATAGAAAGTACCAGCTGCTTCTCTTACCGCGCAGACTGTAAAAGCCGGCCGAGGGAATGGGCGTAAATCTAAGAAATCAATAAGCGATGCGGTTAGGAAACCCATCACTATTTTCATTCCTGGTCTACATATACGCCAACTAACCTTTAGGTTGTATGGTATAAGGCTCTGTCTACGCCGTAAGGGAAAAAGACTTGATACTATGTATGTGAAAGTCTGCTTTAAGTTATAATGAACAAACCTGCAAACCAATTCATCTGTAAATTTCTTTTTTGCTTTTAAACCTTTTGCACGCCAGCAATCCCGACGCTTGGACAAGTTTATTCGTCCAAGCCCCGACGCCATGCCAGGCTAGGAGAAATAGTTATAACTTTAGATGTCAATGGCGTCTAAGTCAGGCGACCGTTTGCCAACTAAAGTGGTCAGTGGCACTCAATAGGTTAAATGCAATAACGTTCCCAATTGTATTTCTACGTCACCTAATAAACAGACGCATTTACGCTGACAAGCGTCCAAATGTTCCGCGTGGCAATTAATAACAACAAATCTATTTCTAGCTCCGATAATGACCGCTCGCGAGACACTAGACCGAGGCTACGGATTACAGACATAAGTAATATAAATAGCTGTCTAGCGGTTAACGAGTATCAACTAGCGGATAACAGTATCCTACAACCACACCACAACAAATGAGAAAAATATCGCTAGTTTGACGATTGAACTAATTAATTGAACAAATAATAAATGCTTTTATGCTAAAGCGTGCTGGCAAGCAACTGCCGGCAGGCTATGGTAGTTAGAGCCACTAACTGTATAGCCGTGTTTACGCTAGCCGTGTGGTTTCCGACAGAGTAGAATAGGGAATAGAATAGACCACACCAAGTCTTCCTATGGATGTCGTAAGAAGCGACTTAGGAAATACAAGCTAAACAAAGCTCATAAACAAACATCAATGAGACCTCTCTAACCCGTCTGGCCTGCGAGGACAGTATAGGCCAAATCCTCTGTCTGCTCAGGCCAAGTTTGGCTCTATAATTATAATAAATATATACGGACAAATCACACAGATTGAGCTAACCCCAAAGTAAGTTCGAGACTTGTGTTATGGGATACTAACTCAACGATACTATATTTTATAACAAATACATATATAGATACACATCCAAGACCCAGGCCAATCTGAAAAATATCATTTTCCATCTTGACCTGGCCTGGCTCTGGTAGTACAGAGAGGGTCATGCTCCTGCAGTGAAGACTAAAAAGACTTGATGATGTGATGATGATGTATCTTTTCAAGTATGTTTTCCCTTTCCGTAACGTTGTAGGATGCCAATGTCATTTGGAAGAAAGCTGTCCTCACCGCTGTTGAAATAACAAAGAGCCCAAAATAAATTTGACCCTGGCAACCATGGCGGACCGCGTCATAGTTACGTGACACCGTGGTTATTATTAGTGAAATTTACATAATATCGGAAATTATACAAGTAGTTTTTTTTTTGGGAAAAAATATTTTGTCAGTGCGTATACAGGGTGAAATTAAATTCATTTGCAAACGATTACAAAGTGACTCAGACCACGAATCTGAACAACTTTCAATATGAGACCAACTTCGACATCGTAAAAAAATTATCTGCTCTTTCATACAAAAGTGGAATATCTACTTGGCCAAAATCTATGGAACCGCTGATTTTTTTTTTGCAATTTCGGAGTTGGTCCCGTAGTGAATGTTGTTCAGAGTCGTGGTCTGAGTCACTCCTTAAACGATTGCTAATGAATTCAATTTATCCTGTATAACTGGAAGAAATCATTACACGCTGGTCTGGGATAAACGAAAAGCATAGGATGTACCAGCTGCTTCTCTTCCCGCGCAGACCGACCGATCGAGGGAAAGGGCGTAAATCTAAGAAATCGTGTTAGTAGACGATGCGGCTAGCAACCCATCTCTATTTTCCACCTACACGCTCACCAACATGCTAAACGTGGCTTTTAGGTCTTATGGCCCTAAGCTCTGTCTACCCCGTAAGAGACCGAGACGTAAAAATATGCATTTATGTATAAATTGAGTTTCGTGAAACTTTGAGTCGTCAATCGCCCCGATCGATCGGGAATCGACATGCGAGGCGATTACGATGTTAAATTATTCAAAGCCGAACGATTACTGAGACATTAATCTAACTTTTTAAAATTGTTAAATTGAATTACAGTGCTACGCCACAGAATTTTGGGGTTTTACGTCATACATAAGTTGCCCTAGATCAAATTTGACACGACTGCCCAGAAAAGATAAATAGATACATTTATTCACTAACAAAACACAATTCACTTGACATGATATAAAGTTACATATAAAGTATTTAGTTACATACAGTTTAGGAACAAATAACGACTCGCAGAAAACAAACACTGCGATAAGAAAAATATTTAATACTAGCTTTACCCCGCGGCTCCGCCCGCGTTAATGTCGATCCCTTGTCGGAACTACTAGAATTTCCCGAAATTCCCCGGGCCTTAAACTACCAAAATACCAGCAACTTTAAAACCGGTATGTTAGCAATAAATGTAAAACAGAATTTATAGGAACCACAGAAATATTTCAATTTAAAATATTAAAACACTTATAAGTATATCGCCTCAATAGAACGAGTTCTATCTAAATTTTTATTTATTATCTGTTTGAATGCCGAGGCATTCAAACAGATAATAAATAAAAATTTGGTTGTCTGTAACTGTACGTTTTACGTACGATAATTTTACGTTATAACGGTGAGAGATAGATGCGTGATAGATACTACTACTGCTGCTGCTGTTCCGGAACGTGACATATTTCGTGCGTGCAGCCGGTGTTCATCGATTTATAAGACGTTATCATGTCCAAAATATTGCATAGGAACCACAGAAACATTTAAAATTAGACACATAGGTATATCCATAGAAAAAACCGGTAAGTGCGAGTCGGACTCGCGCACGAAGGGTTCCGTCATTATACATACTATATATACTAAGTTTGAAACTATTAAATATATTTTTATTATATGATGTAACTCAAAATTAAAGCTTTTCGTAAATTTTCCTATATCTGTGCTATAAGACGTTGCTTCGTACCAAATTTCAAGGTTCTGAGTTCAGGGGAAGTGCCCTGTAGGTTTAATTGCCTTATGAATATCGAAAAAACACGAAAAATGCGGCATAACCATCTGTATCTTTTAATTGCGCTGGCTTAAAATTAATGTTTTTCACAACTCAAAGGGCTTGAGTATTTGATATGAATTTCAGCTTGATACCTCTACGCGTTCCTGAGAAAAAGGGTCTTGACAGCCAGACAGACAGACGGACAACCGAGTGATTTCCTTTTGAGGTACGGAACCCTAAAAATGGCGTCATGGGTATATCGAACTTATTAGAACGGCATTCAAACAGATAATAAATTTAAAAAATATTGTTTAATCTCTGTGGTGACGCATTCAATTGAATGGCGTTCAATCAATCAATAAATCAATCCCACAAACAATGAAGAAGATACTATCAATCCTGTTAATCAAAACAACAATATAACCAATGCATACTTCACGCTAAATAAACATGGACAAAAGAAATAAATGCCACTCTTGTGAGCAGCCTAAAGTAGAGAAAGTTATTCCATGTCCTCTAAGCTGCAAGTCCACCAAGTGCAAGGATTATGGGAGAAGACAGGTGGGGTTGAGATATTTATGTTATTTAGATCCTAAACGCCTGCAAATCATAATAAGGAGACCTCAGAAATCCAGATATTGCTGAAAGTGTCCGCCCGGATAAACACTTCTTTCCTAACATTGGTTTCTAAGGAAAAGTGGTTTATATTGATGGGCTAAGTCGACTTGCTCGGCTATTATCATAAGGTCTTTTTAGACTCCACTGCAGGAGCACGACCCTCTCTGTACTATCGGAGCCATACTTGGCCAGAGCAGACAGAGGATATGGCCTACACTCGGCTATATCTAGGATTAATTCATTGATTGCTTCTGAGAGTTAAACTGCAACGGCGTTTTCAATAGTACTGGCATACATAAAGTTACAAATAATTACGGTTTAAAGCGAGGTATTTCAACGCGGAGTAGAAGTGAGGAATGGAATGTAACTAGACGATATAGTCTATGGGATCGGCGGTGGAGACGGAGCTCGGTGTAACATAAAATCAATAATTATTTACTGTTCAAATTTCGGGATAGCCATTAATCAATAAAGAACTTTATTTGATAACCAAAACCGTGTTAAATATTAGAGAGAATGTGTAAAATTATCTCTAGTACTTCATACAAAAAATACCTTCATATAAAGATATGTGCAAAGTCAAATATTTTACTGCAGAAATAATTCGTTTTAGTATATTTTTTTGTTAGAATAGCAGCTTCAGCATTTAAATTGATTGATTAAAAAAACAACGGTTTGTGTAAAAATAGCACCTTTTTTTATACTATCTTAAAAACTTGACCAAGCAAAACCGCTTATCAGCCGGTGACTCTAAGGACTGATTTCGACTCGAAAAGAAGGGCTGAAATGAGACAAAAAAGCACATTTCAAAGAAACTTACAATATTAGGGGCTCAGCTCAGTCTTAAAATTATAATGGATTCGGTATTACCAAAATAACACCACGATGTAGATACATTTTAAAACATTTAAAGAATACTCAACTAAATTTCAATTATTGAACAATTGTAATTTACCAATTCCAGGCGCCCATTGACACATCGAAGACTCCCATCGTGTGGGTCCTGGGAGGACCAGGCTCCGGCAAAGGCACACAATGCGAAAAGATCATCGCCAAGTACGGCTTCACGCATCTGTCCACCGGCGACCTGCTTCGCGCCGAGGTGAAGAGCGGCTCCGACAGGGCCAAGCAGCTCACTGCTATTATGGAGCGGGGTAAGTGGAGAGGGGAGGGAGGGTCTAGACAATAGAGAAAATAAAGATTAATAACTTTATCTAGCTATAAAGCTGTGCGTGCACTGGACCGGAATCGAAGCGGACGGAGCGGACGGATTTGTTGCTTTGTATGGATTTGTATGGCGCTGCGTGCACTGCATCGGCATTTCCGTGCCGGAGACCGGAATTTCTGCCGGTGACGTCACCGGCATCGGCAGTCGTCAGTGTTGCCGTTCATAAGAAGATCTACCCCTTATGGTAGAACTTTTTATATTGGAATATTATTATGAATAACAGAGAATGGTAGAAACCTCATTTCGTAGGAATTCGATTTAGATCATCCATAACTTTTAAATTCATTAGCTAGTCATTCATTGTAGTCTTCCTCAATTACATATGTCGTGAATGAGTAAGACGAAAATACAGAGTGATGAAAATACTGACATTAAAAACAAAGATATAAATCAATGAACATTGGCTGCACGCACGAAAAATGTCACGTTCCAGACCAGCAACAGCAGCAGCAGCATGAGTAGTAGTAGTATCTATCACGCATCTATCTCTCCCCGTTATCACGTAAAATTATTGGCCGTAAACTGACTTTAGAGTCAACCAATTTTCAGAGTTCCGTAGTAAATAGTGAACCCTTACAGTTTCGCCATGTCTGTCCGTCCGTCCGTCTGTCCGTCCGTGGTTTTACTCATAGACTATAAGTACTAAAAAGCTGTAATTTGGTACGGATATGTATATTAATCATGCCGAAAAAGTAGTAAAATAAAATATAAGGTTCAAGAATATAGTGAAGTTCAAAAAAATTTTTCTTCAATTCCCAAAGAATCTATCTTCATCTTTTAATAAATCAGCATATAATGTATGAAACTCTCCATAGAGGAGTCTTTTAGAGTTCATATTATGCACCCATATCTTTCTCACTCCAGCCAGAGTAATGATTACCCAGTAAGGTATAGACATCGTGATGATCTAGATCTTAGAATATTTTTTTTTGTGTTTTGGTAAAGACAGACTTAAATATGACACAGACATAATAATGGGACAGGGCAGGTTGGTACAGGTTTAGGTGGTATCTTCTCTATCTCTATTATTATAAACAAAAGTCACCGCCGGTAAATAAAGCAAAGCGTTATGCTATATGTTAGTAACCACTTTATAGGATAGCGCTGTGTGGAGGGTTATACTTACTCCGACCCCAAAAAAACGTAAATTAAAAAAATTACAATATTGTAACTTTTGCTGCAAAAATGTAACATTTCAGGAAACGAAACGTAATTTATGACTCAAGGGCCCTGGCAACACTGTAAAAATGCCGGTCCGGGATCCGAATGCAGTGAACGCACCCCACCGGCATTTTGAAAATCCGGCCGCTCCGGCCGCTCCGTCCGCTCCGATTCCGGTCCAGTGCACGCACAGCTTAAAGGGTGAAGAGTGGCTCCAACAGGGCCAAGCAGCTCCATGATGCCATAATGGAGCGGGGTAAGGGCAGGGGAAGGCGTAGATACTGCTATATTATCCAGAGATAAATTACGTTTATCGAGCTATATGGGGTTAAGAGTGGCTCCGAGAGAGCCAAGCAGCTCACTGTTATCATGTACAGTCGGCCAAGCAGATACCTGACCCCCTGACTTTTAAAACGTAAATTCACACTTTGCTGTGAAGCGCCACCTACCGTGATTTTTGGCAAGTAGACAGACAACTGCTGGTATAAACTTGTTTCTGATAACCTGCTCAGTTGCAAATTTTGTGTTTCTAATAATCTCAGCTAATAATTCAAGTAATCATCAATGGTAAGAACAAGAAAGAATCAAAAACAATCCTACGTAAAGTTCGATTCGAACCATGGACCCACGACTTGAGAAGCTAGCGCTCATCTCAATACGCCAACCGACGATATGACGTCTCGGGCGAAATTGGCTATCTATTTCTACTGCTATGACATCATTGTCACCAACTGCAACGCATTGCTTTAACAAATAAATTGAGGGTAATCTATCAGATTTATTTATACCTGATACCAACTAATCAAAAATATTGTTCACTCGCGTCACAAATAAGATACTGCGATTACTGTGTAGTGATCCAAAACCCCACCAGTTATTAGGCATCCCGTTTCATCTTATATAGCAGATTTTGTGAAAGCTAATAATGTATTGTAAAGACAACCACAGTATTTAAAATATCTATATCTAGAGAGTTAGGTATCGCGGTAAGTAGAAATTATAAGTATTTAATATACTTACTTAATTGTCACACTATTTTTTGTTCCGTAAAACATAGGGTTTGTGATAAATGTCTAAGATAAATATATCTCTTACAGAGAAACACCGTCCGTTTGTGGATTCGGAGTCAACTGGCGTAACATATACACTACAATATTTCAATTGAAACAGTGAGGAAACATTCAACAAGAACGAGATCGTATTTTATTCTGATGAAAAAAGTTTTAAGTCTGATGATGTTGGCAGAAAAATATTGCGGAGAAGACATGGCCAGCGTATAGCCATCAAAATAATTTGCCTTTGAGAACAGTGGCAGGATAACATTAGGTAAAAATATTCATTAAATAGTAAAGTAAAATAATAATAATATTTAATACCTAGTGTATTACGCAGTGTAGAATAATAGGTAACTGATCGTATTATTGTTTTGCAGGTTATTGGGGACAGATGTCTTCAATGGGCCCAGGGGAGCTGGTAGAATTCGGCGGCCGGATGAATAAAGAAAAATACTTGGAAAATTTATGAGATGTGGTGATTCCAACAGTTTGCAATGTAGAATATATTTTATTTAAGACAATTGTTCTGTGATCCAACTGTTATTGAGTGACCAATTAAAATCCCAGATTGTAGGGTCAAATAGTGCTTAACTGGGACACGAGACACGAGTAAAGTTTGATTTTAATCAATTTAGACAAAGAGGTTATACTAAATTAATAAATATGCGCATAAGTGATATGTGATCTGATCTAACATGGTAAGTGAAATGACAAATAGACTTGAACAAAAGCTTCAAAATGGGGGTCACCCTCTCCCATATTAAAATTCATTTAATGCCATAGGTTTATATTCATTCTTATACTATTATCGAAGCAAAGTTATTCACATAGCACTATTTGACCCTACACATTTAAAAAAATATAATACTATGATTAAAAAGAAGTTGAGAGATGTAAATTGTTACTTATTAAGTAACATGTTGGTTCTCTCTACAGAAGATTAATCATAGTTTGAATTAAGTAGGCAGGTATTTATTTCACTGTTACATTTTTTTGATGTAATAAAGTAATTAAAAATTTAAAATGCTTTTTATTCACAGTAGCTCGGTAACATTATGTTAAAACAACCAAAATTACACCAACATCACAATACGAAGTTGGTGATATTTGTAAAAAATAAAAAGCTTTGGAGGATTTGACCCTGTTCATTCATAATCACATTAACTATTAAACCGTAGTGCCTACCACTTGCGCCACATCTAACTATTGAAGTATCTTTGAAATAAGCGTATCGTATGCTAGGGCTTGTTTTATTTATCAAAAATCGAATAGATGGCATTAGTCGTCAAGGGTATCAGATTTCTGCTTATTAACCTTATTTGTTCATTCACAATTCAATAGATGGCACTAGTCACAAAGGATATTACACTTGTATATTTTTATCTTTGGGTTTAAACCACGGATGTTTCTTTAATTTGCGAAAAATGGCGCTGTTGTAGGGGGTCAGATATCTCATTGGCTGACTGTACCTTTCCTTACTACTGGAAGGTTGAATTTGAATCTAGGCATCAGTGGTCGCTCAAATACAAAGTCCACCTTGAGAATATTATTTTGCGAGGAAATAATAAATGGATTGATTTTAGTGAAGTGTCGGAAGCACACAAAATAATTAAGATACAGGTGTAAGTCCTAATATTTTTACGCACAATATTACGACTATTTTATTTTGGGATAAGGAAACAAAATTCGGTGTGACATTGATTGAAATGTTGGAGAGCTTCTCTGCCAAATCATCAAGGTTGGTCTTTTTCATACCTAGCGACTTCTTTTACTATATTTATTCACTCGTAGTGTAGACGGCTGCTTGAGTGGAAACCATGGGACAAAAAGCGTCCAGTAGGAAGACCCCAAATGAGATGGAAAGATGACTTCAAAAAGATAGCAGGCCGCAACTGGATTTTAACTGCCCAAAATAGAGCAAAATGGCGAGAACTGAAGGAGGCCTACACCAAATATTTGGTTGATCAAGGCTGAAAAGAAGAAGGAGAAAGATTGAAGTCATAATAGTTTAATTCAATTGGTAAAAGTATAGTCAGGAAACGATTTCTAATACCCACCTAAACGTAGGTTAGGTCTTAAATAAGAACACGAGCTCTTTCTACCCCGCAAGGGAAAAAAGACAAAGCTCTCAAAAAAAGTAAGTCGCTGTAGGATAATTCCATCACAGTAGTATCATGGCCTCGGGGTATGACTTAGCGATGTCATAATTACGAGTACGTTGCAATTTAAGGTAGAATTATGTTGTTAAGTAAGTTGTAAAATCTGCTTGCCTACTAAGTAATATAAAAAAAATAACACGGTGATTTAACACACAGCACAGCAGATTATGTAAGAAGAATATGGAACTATCAGCATTGGAAGGTGATGGCGTAACTGTATCATCTGAGGCCCGCGGCAAAACATAATATATGGCCCATGACTTGGATTGCTTTACGCTTATAGCAATCCAACTCATGGGCCAAAAGCCATGCAGAAGGGAAGCCACGCCAGGAAAGAGTCGCTACTCCTTCCTGGCGTGGCTTCTCTTCTGCATCTAACCATTGCCCTCACGGCCTAGGGACTTGTAGCAATTTTCCTGATCTGCCATCCAGTAATACGCCACTGACAATGGCTCACTTTTATTTATACTAAAACTAGTCTTCACATACTGTCTTTCCCACACGACATTTGTTAATAGTATTACTATATTTTCCAGGTGAACTAGTCCCCAACGAAGTAGTGCTGGAACTTCTGAAGGAAGCAATTCTGGCGAAGGCTGCCGAGTCTAAAGGATTCCTCATTGACGGATACCCACGAGAGAAGTCGCAGGGTATTGCCTTTGAACAGGCCATCGCACCTGTATCAGTAAGTTAATACCCTGTAACAGTAATAAAACTGCATGGAAGTAATAAATTAAATAAATTATAAATCAATATACATCATCAAACAATGTAAGCCGTTGGTCCCGGCTGCCATCTGGTAGTCGTCCAACCAAGTCAGTGGCTGAGAGGCGTTTCCAAAGAACTCTGACACCAGGGTGTTCATGGTCGATTGACCATGACATCTACTCGAAATGATGATGATCAAACAATCCTTATCCTTATCCTTAATAATATTATAAATGCGAAAGTGAGTTTGTTTGTTTGTTACGCTTTCACGCCGTAACTACTGAACCGATCATCATGAAATTTTGCATACAAGTTCTCTGGAGTGTGGAGAAGGACATATTTTATCCCGGGAAAAAGTACTATTCTCGAGGGATCGACATTGACGCGGGCGGAGCCGCGGGCTAATGCTAGTGTAAAATATTTCTAATAGTAGTAAAATTTTCCTAATAGTAGTAAAATTTTCCTATAAAACTTAGGCACGTAAAGACCAATACTGAACTGAGTTTCTTTCGGCGTATTCTTCTCAGCAGTGGTCGTTCCGAAACGCTTAGTTTATCCATTAAAAAATAATAATATACACACATATCATCACGTCTTTTCCTCTTTCGTGTTAGACAGATCCAAGGTCTATGAGCACTTAAAGCTTGGCTAAAATGCCACGTTTAGCATGTTGGTGTTGGTGGAAAACGGAATCAAAATAGTGTTGGGTTACTAACCGCATCGCCTACTCAGATTTTCGCTCATTCTCTCGATCGTCTTTTACGATCTGCGTAGGGAGAGAAGCAGCTGGTACATTCTACGTTTTAAGGGTTCCGTACCTCAAAAGGTAAAAACGAACCCTTATAGGATCACTTGGTTGCCCGTCTGTCTGTCTTCAAGGTCAATCAAAACCTGCAGGGTACTTCCAGTGAACTCATAATAGAAATTTGGTACGAAGCAACGTCTATTAGCACAGATAAAGGAAAACATGCGAAAAGCATAAATTTTTAGTTACATCGTATACTGTAAATTTGATTTATTATGGCAAGTTGACTGTTTTGAAACTAACTTGAGATATGGACATTATTAAAATATGCAACAACGTACGAAGTCAGCTACTGGCCGACATGTTTCGACCTCATCCGGAGGTCTTTCTCAGTGCGGATCGGGACATCGGACGCGCGTCTCGATCCACATTCGCCCTGAGGAAGACCTCCGGATGAGGTAGAAACATGTCGGCCAGTAGCTGACTTCGTACGTGAGTAACTCGTTGTTGTTACATATTTTAATAGTAACTGTATTGGTTCTTTTTACTTTCCAGGTAATCCTATACTTCGAGGCATCATCAGAGACGTTGACGAAGCGCCTCCTTGGCCGCGCCGTCAGCTCGGGCCGCGCCGACGATAACGAATTGACCATCAAGCTGAGGCTGAATACCTTCCTCGAGAACAACGACCAGGTCTTGGCGCAGTACCCTGACAAACTCCAAAGGGTGAGGAAAATAAACGTTGTCGCAAAATGTCTTATTCGTAAAATCGTACCCTAGTCAAAAAAGGACTGATTCGTGAGATGGTTAATTCGCTAAATGGCTAATTCGTGAAATTGCTAATTCGCGAAATGGCTAATTCGCGAAATGGCTAATTCGCAAAAAGACTAATTCGCGAAAAGGCAATTTCTCAAATAGTCCAGTCACTTAAGCCAAAAAAGAGGTCATCCTTTGAATAAGAGTAGGAGAGTGGGTCTATTCAGACTCTTCCAGGTGGCCAGAGGATAGCTAATAAAGTAATTTTATAGGTACATAAAAAAACTTCTCCGATCATGTTAAGGTATGAGCAAAATAAACATCAGAACAAGGCGAAGGGCAAGAGATTCATATTTCTTTTAGGCTTTCGTCCACGGCTCCATAGATCCCTCGGTAGGTATTAGAAAGGTCACTATGTTCTTTCTAATACCCTATGCTCTTTCTAAGATCTCGTACTACCTTCATACTAAATTTTATTTAACCAGTTAATTGGTTGAAGTACGAAGAGGAAACAGACAGACAGATTATAATTTGAATGGATGTCAGGTCGGTAGTCAGTAGTATTTTTATGGTTTGTTCCAGATAAACGCTGAAAGAGCAGTTGACGTGATCTTCGGCGAAGTGGAGAAGATCCTAGATCCTCTAGTTAAGTGAAGTGAACCACCGAACAATAGGCAATCTGTACATATTTTTTATTTACTTTTAAAGACCCGTTGATTAAAATAATGTTTTTATTCTGATAAGCAAAAGGTTTCTTTTATTTTTACGACTAAACCACGACGTCTTTTATATAGCGTGATAAACTGTCGCCATCTCGCTCTCTTATATTACCGAAAACAAGATGGCGATAGTCGACTAACGTTGTCGCGCGTGACATGCCCGCCTGATAGCTCCATGGCTCACAGATAAATAAAATAAAGCGGCCAAGTGCGAGTCGGACTCCCCCATGAAGGGTTCCGTAGCAGCAAGTAACATAATATAAAAGTTATTGTTATATTTGAGTTGATAGAATGAAAGGTAAATAGCGGTTTACGATTTATGACGCATACGATATACACATATGGGTTTGATTAAAATAATTAGTTTAAGTTCCAAGTGCGGGGAACCCAAATTTTTTTTTTTTTTCTATTTTTGTGTGAGGGACAGACATGACCAATCCGTAAGGGTTCCGTATTTTGCCATTTGGCTACGGAACCCTAAAAATCAATGACTTCTTGAAAAGTTTTATTAAACCCTCATTCATAGATATCAGGATAATCCTATCTCTATGCCTTCATTGCTGTCTGACTGAGCTCTCTGACCGCCGGAGATTTTGCCTGTAATCCTGACAATCCTCAGTGACAATTAAATAAATCTGTCAAATTCCAGTCCATTTTTACAACAACATCAACCTTCTGATTTGAATATGGCCAATCCCACAAATTTAACTGAAGAGAAGCTGTGCCAGCCGTGCGAGCAGCCGGTGCAAGATAAAATAATACCTTGTCCGCTGCAGTGCATGTCGCCCAAATGCAAGGCTTACAAGACTAGACCGGTATTCTATTTCTCTTATGTTCCTGGAATCATCGTCAGCTTAAGTTCTTTCCGGGATCTGCTATGAGCATGATTGTTTATAGACTAATGTAATCTTCGTCGCAAAAAACACTGGAAAGCTTGGGTAGGCTTAACAATAGCTTAGCACGTATTTAGAAATATGAACTCACTGTCCTCTTCATTACGACACCATTAAAACGCGGAGTCGCGGCGTTTTTTAATTTATAAGCATTTAAATTTTTATATAATGACTATAGAAAATTACAATTTTTGTTAAATATGTAGGTACTAAAAACACGACCCCGGGGCTTGTGCTTGTGACTAAAACAGAGCGAAAGAGCGAAGTGAGCGAACGCTGGGGAAGCTCAACGATGACTTAGGCCGAAACCCCCAAATACTAACTTAAAATAATGCCATTGAAGTCCTATTTTGTATAGTAATATATATTTCATCTCCGCACTTTAAAAATCGTATTGCGAAGAAGAGCAAAGCTAGTTTTATTAGATCTAATAAACATAAATACAAATTCTATTCGTGCTAAGATATTGTCAAGCTCACCCGAAAACTATATGTATAAAAAGAGGCAGGAAATTAAATGTTGGAGGGAGGATGGGGTGAGGCTGCCTCCCGATACTCCTCCCCCCGCGTGAAGACGCATGGTTCCTAAGATATTCACGACTAAAGTTCTGATACGGGAGATGGTATGAGGGGCACCTTCTCAAGTTAACTAATGAACCCAACCTACCTCCTGTGGCTCAGTAGTTTCAGCCATCGTGGCAGCTTCGCCCTATGAAGGGGACGCTTGCCACGAGCAAGCGTTCATAGTTCATAGGTCCCCTTTTTGGGCACAAGGTTACAAAACCGGCTGCTTATCTAATACCAATCCTACGTAGCTATGGATCCACATATGAAGTTAGCTTTTGTCAGTATTTGACATCTCGTAAAATTATGATTCTGTTTGAACTTGGCTAACTAAATTACTGTAACTACCGACCCCACTAACAATTTCCAGCCTATTATCAACACATCAAAGATTCCAATAGTGTGGGTGCTAGGCGGACCAGGCTCCGGCAAAGGCACACAATGCGAGAGGATTATCGCCAAGTACGGCTTCACCCACATATCCAGCGGGGATCTCCTCAGAGAAGAAGTGAAGAGTGGCTCCGATCGGGCGAAATATCTAAGTGGTGTCATGGAGCGGGGTAAGAGACAAATCTTGTTTTCAGAGAACATTTTAAATCAGCCAACCCTAAGGAACACTGTGCCAGGCTAATCAAGCTGAAGGTCCTAAGCTACCGAGTTCCTAATTATGGTGACGATTGCCATGAGGGACTTTTCCACTTTGTCCACCGCGGACTTCCAGCACACCGAGTCAAATAATGCCTTAAACAGAGCAACTGGATTTTACGATGTGTGAGGAAAGAGCAGAATCTGGAACATTATCTGTCTTTTTATTTTCTCCCAGGATGAAAGCTGAAAATATCTAAGATATTTCCATAAAACGTGTTGAAAGCTTCACTATCATCATTCCAGGTGAGCTCGTCCCCAATGAAATAATGCTAGACCTGATAAGGGAAGCATTGTTGAAGAATACTGTCGCTAAGGGATTCCTCATCGACGGGTACCCGCGAGAGAGGAGACAGGGCATGGACTTTGAGCGGACCATTGCTCCAGTATCTGTAAGTCGTTGCCTTTGTCTTTCTCCCTTCTGAGCGGAGTTAACTAACAGTGGAACACTGCCATCTTACCACAGAACATAAAATAAGATATCTAACGATGACTTTGGAGTTTGGAGCCAGCTATGACTGGCTTGTGCCAGAGTGCGTGCTGCCGGAAGAGACAGGGCCTGAATTTTACCGCCTTTGAACCACTCATAAGCCTTTGTTTTTATAAAGTCGCATTGTCCGTAAGCCGTCTGTAACATTTTCAGTGACTCCGAATACAAAATTCTATTGACGATGGAAAATTTAAGACACACTCCTTGTTCGATGTTTTTGTCCATTATGAAAAGCGCGAATTGGAGACGCTCGCATTAGACGTCCTGATCCGCACTCAGTGAAGTGCGGAGTTGCAATATTTCGATAATGTATATGTCTACCGTAAGATTAATACAACATTAAAAAAAATTTACAGGCCGTTATATACTTTTATGCGTCTGAAGATACGCTGACGAAGCGCCTCTTGGGCCGCGGTGCCGGGTCGGGGCGCGTAGACGATAACATTAATACTATCAAGCTGAGGCTGAAGACCTTCGCCGAACACAACGACGGAGTCTTGGCACAGCACGCAGCAAAGCTTCACAGGGTAAGGGTAACTTATCCTTCATTTTACATGTGAGAGAATGAGATATAAGCTCGGATTTAAATACAGAAAAGATTTTAGGGCTACAGCTTAGGGCCTTGTCTATAAAAAGGCCCCCATAATTGAGAAACACTGGAAAATCGAGTCCCATAAATCAAGCGACTAGCCACTCCACAACATGAATGAAAATTTAACTACGAGTCACCTTCAACTCCGTGACTATGAGTCACGGAATAGAAGGCCAGAGGCAGCTAGATCTTCAATGGCCTATCTCTATTTTTCACCATATCTTATTTAATAAATAAGAAATGAATAATAGATTAGTCGATTAATTAGGAAAACCTCCACGTAGATTAGGAGACCCATATAGTCTACTAAATCGACTTTGACCGAGATATAAGTATTTCAAAGCGAATTTAGCACGCTTAAAAATATATCGCGCATGGGTTGGCTGAAAAATCAGACCAATTTCCAAATTCCACCGTGTGCTTTTTGTATGTTTCTCAGCGCATATCTCAGAATTCTTCCATGCTGATCAGGGAGAAAAGAAAAAACTGTAGAATGTGCCAGCTGCTTCTCTTTAAATTAAAATAAAACAAATATTTATGGACTCCCGTACTACCAGACATGATTTTTTTTGCCGTTTTTAAAGATAATGGTACAGAACCCTTCGCAAGTCCGACTCGCACTTGACCGGTTTTTTATGTTTTTTTCCCCTTTCGGTACGTTAAGTCCTATTGCCGGAACGTCCAATCTGTTCATAGGTCTTTTTCTCTGAACGTTTCTTTGTATTATGTACCTTCTTTTGTTTTCTCCCAAATAGATTTATCTTCATATTTACAGATAAATGCAGAGCGGCCACCGGATGAGATCTTCGCGGACGTACAGAAAGTCATCGACCACCTAGTTGAAATCAGGTGGCCCCTCGATTCCTAGAGATTCTATAATATCTTTATTTACTCTTAAAGACATTTATAACTTTATTTACGCCTCTTTTATATTTCACTTGTTAGTCGTGAATCTGTGTGCGTGTAGACCGCCACCGGGAAGTGGATCAAATTTAAGTCGGAAGATTTCATTACTCAATCATCGGAACAGGTAAAACTAAATAAAAGTTTGTAATATAAAGAGCAAACATCCTAATTGTTTTGCTTGATATGTAGTTTTAAAACATCGTCTATATATGAAAACTACAGAAACGAAAAAAAATGTTTTCGTTTCTATGTGATCATGCGATTGCAATTAAATAAAATACACCTAGCTAAATAATAACATTTAAAAGAAAAAACAAAGATTTACAAAACAATACTTTTAATAAATCTTCTTTATAGATTTAAAGCTTTGTTAAATTTATTTTTAACTTTACAATATGCTATTGAGTGTTATTTTAACAGGCATCTTCCAGGCAAGCTCGCTCCATCGTAGATCTTCTCTTTACCCCCAGGGTTAGTCTAAGGTCAAGAGTAAGCCAATTCAAAAAAAAAAAAAAATTGTTACCTATCATTGTTTTTTTTATGTAACTTACTTGCCTAGGTAAATTTAATTAGATTATTGAAGCCCCTCGCAATCACAAAGAAATGAAAACTTTTTTTCTTAAAAAAGGCGTTTAAATGTTCGTAGTTTTCATATATAGATGATTTTTTTAACTACATATCAAGCAACTTAATTAAGATATTTAATCTTTATATTACATTACAAGCTTTTATTTAGTTTCACTAGTCCCGATATTTGTCTGTAGGTAATGAAATCTTGCGACTTAAATTTGATCCACTTTCCGGTTATCTACCGATTGAGCTGAAATTTTGCATGTGTAAATCGGATAAGAATATAATATTATGGAATCGTTACGCTCGTCTGATGATGAAGTCGAAAGGTGGCCATAGGAACTCTAAACAAGGTACACCAATCGTGTTTGGGCTCTGTTAATTCGTTTATAATAAAAGCTAGTCTCAAAAAATATTTTTTTCCTTAAAATGTTTTTAGTTTTAATTATAGATGATTTTACTACATATCAAGCAACAAAATTAAGATATTTTCACTTTATATTATGAAGTATACCTATTAGTTATTAAACTATATACTGTCACATGATAATGACTTTTTCTTACAATTAAGATACCTATAAAATACATACAAAATAAATAATAGCGTTCTGTCTGACAATGTCTCCTACTATGTCCAATAGCTAAAGAGTCGTGTCCTATTACGTCAATTTTCCCCGTTTTTTTATTTTAAACTACTTGTCTTGGCTCAGCACGCAGCAAAGATTCACAGGGTAAGGATAACTTATCCTTCATTTCAGATGTGAGAGAATGAGATATTAGCTCGGATTTAAATCCACAAGCGCTTATAGGGCTACAGCTTAGGGCCTTGTCTATAAAAAAGCCCCCATAATTGAGAAACATTGAAAAATCGAGTCCTAGTAGTAATCAAGCGACTAGCCACTCCATAACATAAAAATTTGACTACGAGTCACCTTTAACTCCGTGACGGAGACGTGAGCCACGGAATAGAAGGTCCCAGAGGCAGCTAGATATAAAATACATACAACATAAATAATAGCGTTCTGCCTCACAATGTCTCCTACAATGTACAATAGCTAAAGAGTCGTGTCCTATTACGCCAAGTTTCCCCGTTTTTTTAAACTACTCGAGAAAATGCTGTGGATGTAAATACTTAGCTGTCCATTGATGTCCTTATATCCAGCAAGACCTTGCGCATGATTGGGTTTCTGTTTTAATCATCGGGTGAGTCCTTTAAGCACAAATTTACTTTGACTACCTTGTGTGCACTAAGTATTTCAGTAGTGTGATTGTAGTATAGCCTTGAGTAGTTGTAAATATATGTTCTTGTAGAACCCGGAATAAAGCAGTCTTCACGCAACACTCAGTCGTATCACTTGTCTAATCATTTGCATGGCGACCCTGCCAGGATTCGAACCTGGAATCTTCTGATAGATATTTGGAGGATCGCACTCCCCGTGCCTCGTCCACCCCGCAATCCTGTGGGGCCCGTGCATCTTCGGTTGCTACCCATTTGGCAGGCGCCTATCAGGCGTTCTGCCTCCCGTGAGACCTTGAGTCTCTTCCCGTCCGTACTGTCGTTCCGTCGCGTCCAGTATACCTCCGAAGGGAACATACCCTCGGGACGATCCCCATCCTCATTTCAGAGTGATGCCTGTGCGCAACCGCTGCGCGTACAGTTTTGCGGGCACCCGTCTGGCGTCCCCCATGACACCGCATGTCTTTTGCCGTCGTACCGTCACCGTCGCCCCCGTGCGTCCAATACACCCTTGGTGCAGCTCACTCATCCCGTTAACCACGCTTCGTGGTTATTTCCATAGACATTTATATTATCTCTATGGTTATTTCTTAGGGTTCGTCAATCGTCAACCTTATGATGTGAATGTAACCACCAATAATACAGACAATTTGTATAACAAAGTTTTATTGATCAACCAATAACAAAATTAGACATCTTAATATTGAAAAAGCTAAAGCTTACCTTCTAGCTATATCTTAACTAAAAATTAAAAGAAATCGCGCTTATTTTAATTAAACTAACAGTGATTATCATCATGCAGAACTGATCATTAATAGATTAATTAATTTCCGACTGTAGCCAGCCTAATCGATACAGTAAACAAATAGGGTATACTACACTACACATACTGCTGGGACTTCAAAAAATATTCCCACCGAGTGGAAATGGATATTTTCCCAAAAATTTCCAGACATGTCATGAAGTTTGTTATATAAAAAATTAAGATTTGCGAATTAACAATTCAATCATATTTATGATTTTCGATCTATGTCTATAGAGGCAAAATAGATTCTTGTTCCTTCTCCCGCTGTCGGACAGCCACCGCCGTCTCGACGAGCAAATACAGGCACTTGAACTTGTCTCGTTCACCCTCAGTAACTCCCGGCACCACCTGAAGTCATTACTCCCTTTTACTCAAACCAAAAATGACTCTGTATAAGAAGATCCAAGAAAAAATCTTATAAGTCAATCTAACAGTACGAAAAAAATACTGAAACCTCAGGTGATGCCGGTATTAAAACACACTTACCTAGAAAAAGCAATCACTATGTTCTAGTTACAAAAAAAGAAAGGCAAATATTATGTAAAACAATTTATTTACAATCAAACTAAAACAAAACAATCATTCTCTTAAAAGAAGCTAGGCTAAGTGTTTTAACACCGACGTCTCCTAAAGGTTTAATTTTAAATGTAGACTAATTTAAACTAAAAACGATACCGATCTTGATCGCTAGAATTCAGAATGAGGGTGTTTAGGGAAAATTTGCACGATATTGCATTAATCACATAAAATATACAGAATTCTCGAACGTAAGCAAACTTAGGGAAATATTGTTAGTAAGTTTCAGATAAATCCCGGGAACATTGGGAAGAATAGCTCTTCACTATCGATGTTAATTCGTAGTCCACCCAAAGAATGATAGCAATAATATTGCGATATCCGATATTGAGATGGTAGAACCCATCCCAATAGTATTATAAAAAGTTTCTGTGGCATAATTAGAAATTGTGGTATTCGAAAAAAGGCATATTTGAATCAATTTAGCTCTGGACCTACAATTTGATCATAAGCAGTCGTTGCCAACACAACGCTACAGACCCAAACACCCTCAAATCTGTAATCAGCAAAGCCCTCATGTGTGGCACCACATGTCGGTCGTCGCCACCTCCAGCTCGACCGCGACGGGCGGCGGCGGCTGCACCGGCGGCGGCGGCGTGGCCGCGCCGGCGCCCGCCTGCATGCGGCGCGGAGACGGCGTACTCACCTGCATGCGACGCCGCGCCGGCGCGCGCCACGCCCCGGCGCGCTCCGCCTCAGGGTTCGCCATCGACATTACCGCTGCTGTTCTGGGAAACAAGTGCTGGTTGTGAGGGACTAATTTATGGGATCGTTCTGCCAGTACTATCGACCAGCACGAATTCTGATTGCATTATCTCTCATTCACTAATCGGAATATACAGGTGAGGTGGAAATTTGACATTACAACATGCCACGTGACATGCCATTTAGATCCTGCGATCAAAATTTTGTGTGTGAGAAAAAGACAAGGTTTAATAAAAATTAATTGAAGAAATTGATGATGAAGAGCACAGTTCATCAAAATACCTATAGAACCAACCCCAAAAAAAATCTTTTTACACAAATTGCCGGTCCATCCGAAAACTTTTGTATCATCATCATCATCAGGTCCTTTTTTAGTCTCCACTACAGGAGCACGACCCTCTATGTACTACTAGGGCCATACTTGGCCAGAGCAGCCAGAGGACTTGGCCTACACTCTACACGCTGGCCAGACGGGTTGGAGAGGCGTCTTAGATGTTTATAAGCTTTGTTTAGCTTGTATTTCCTATGTCGCCTTCTACGACATCCACGGGAGGACTTGGAGTGGTTCTGTTCTACTCTGCCAAGTACCACACGGCTGTAAAACTTTTGTATGGAAATGTCCAATGTCCCCAACATTGGTCCCATAGGAAAAGTTGTTTATTTTGTCGTGTTCGTTCGATCGTTCCCTTTGAGGGAATGATACGAATGAACTGACACGCTGCAAAGAAATAGAGTTAGTACGACAATAAATCCTCACGATGTTCCGTGGCTGAGTGACCCAACGCAAGAAGTTCAACAAACAATATGACCGCCAGAAAAGCCGAAATATACTGTACGACATGGACTAAGTAATAAATTTACACCTGTCTTGGTGGGCATAATTATTTTTTATTTATTTATTTAAAATTTATTGTAATAATAAAAAGCACAATTGGCGGACTTAATGCCATAGGGCATTCTCTACCAGTCAACCATAAGACCAATCAGAGAGAAAAGTGTGGCTGGTGTACGAAGAAAATTTATATGGAATAACGGTATAAACATAATTATATATCTGTGAAGTTATTAAAAAATGCAGTCTATTATGGAATAAACATAAATTATGTTATATCCCACAGGCGGATTGAATGGCCTAATAAGGTTTTCTGAAATGCCTAACACCAGATGGCAGCACTGAGTCGTAGAGTACGATGAGCTATCATTGGATAATATTTGACAACAGTTTAGATATTGACACATTGTTGCCCAATAACAGCTTACCAGACCTCAGTGGTGCTACCACTTATTTCAGAACACCCTCATTTAAATTAAATCCCCCCTTATGTAGCGGCACACTCACCCCCTATTGGCAGGGTGCAAGTCGCTGTCCTCCGGGCCGTAGCGGATAACGGACTGCCAAACCGATGGGTCGTACTTCACTTCCTCCTCGCTGATGGCACTTGAGTAGCCCTCTTCTACCAACTCGTCTCCATCACTCCGGTATACCAGTAGGCCGTCGCCGTAGTCATGACGGATTTCTGCTTCATTCTGTAGATGAAACATGTAACGTTATGTACAAAGTTCAGAGAAGAGTTCGAGGCTACGGCGGCCTTCAGATAGCAGAAGCTCAAAGACGCCAAAAGGCAGTCTTAGTCCACCATGATCAAGGGCTAGTACCGAGGTTGATTGTCTGTACATACTAGCTCCGTGGCGCAGCGGTCAACACGCCTGCCTGCGACACGGAGTGACCGGGTTTGAACCCGGCCAGGTCAAGATGGAAAAAACGATCTTTTTCAGATTGGCCTGGGTCTTGGATGTGTATCTATATATGTATTTGTTATAAAATATAGTATCGTTGAGTTAGTATCCCATAACACAAGTCTTGAACTTACTTTGGGGCTAGCTTAATCTGTGTGATTTGTCCGTATATATTTATTTACATAATGCAAGTTGCTCCGTTAGATTCACCATTTGATAGACAGGCATCTTCTAGGCAAGGTCGCTCCATCGTAGATCTTTTCTTTACCCTCTGGATTAGTGTAAGGTCAAGCTGAAGAGTAAGCCTATTTAAAATAAAAAGATCCGTTTGATTCTTGATGCCTCATTTTGGATACAGATCCTTTGTACCCAGAGACTCGCTGGTACATTCAATATTAATTGCCATTAGGCAACTGAATGCTCCTGCTTAATGGAAATAGTCAATTTACCTGTACGACGACCCCGTTCCACGCAGCCACAGTCACATTCGGTCCAAGAGTTACGCCAGAAGTGGAAGCACCGTCCATTCCTATCATAGGACCCACTCCAGCGTGAGCACCCGGCGTTTTCCGGCCTCGGCGTGATATGGTGTAGTGTAAGGGATCGTGACCTTCCCGGCGTATCATCTCGGGCAGGATCCGGCGCCGCGCGTTAATGAACCAGTTGCATACCTGATACAACCAGTGATTGTCAAGAAATATTGTCCTGTAGTAAAATTGCAACCAATTTATAATTTTTTACCTCAAATTCATACCTAGTTTTTTCGCTCTTCGTCATTTGATCATCAAAAATCCGAAGTCCGAATTCATGGACATTAGGCCCAAAATGCCCAGATTTTTTCAGATTTTTCGGTGGCGGAACCAATGGGTAAACACACGAGTAACTAACAGATAGATTTGTCTTTACTTATTATAGATCTGAATGGACGAATATAAAAAATAGTAGGTCTTACTTGCAAAACAGTAAGGTTCGCCTCTTGACTCAAAGCCAACTTCTCGGCATCGCTAGGATAGGCGTTATACCGATGGTCATAGAGCCAACGCTTGAGGATCTTTACGGAATGCTTAGGTAGATTGCCTCGACGCTTGCGCACCGATCCGACGATGATCGCTTGAGGATGATGTTGTCCATACGCCTAGAGATAAAACACAAGTATTTACAACCCGTTGCCGACGGGGCTAAAATATAATTGCACTCGAACAAGACACAATGGTAAAATTAAATAATAAATATAAATCATATTAAATCGATAATTGGGTGCCCTAAGGCTGAGAACGACAACTTCCTAAAACGACATCATCCCAAAATGTCTATTACAAAATAGTCAATTGCCTCTAACGACACATTCTGAATTTTTCTGAAACCTGCTTTGGTATCGTTGAGTGTAAGAAGTACGACGGATGTGTCAAGTGCAATGGATGGGTTGAGTGCGACGGCATTTTTGAGTGCTATGGGTACGAAAGGGGCAGATGCAAAACCTAATCTCCTGACACAGTAGAAAAAAACAATCAATAGCAGAAAAAAAGACTGACCTGTGGATGCGGCGGTGGCGGGTGTCGCGGAATGGGTGGGTGTGAGAAGTGTGAAGGATGGGTCAAGTGCGAGGGATGGGTTGGGTGCGTCGGATGTGGTGGCATTTGCGGGTGCGACGGGTGCGACGGGTGCGTCGGGTGCATAGGTGGGGGGTGCCGTCCCGCGTCCGTGTCCCAGTCATTGCCGCTCTCGTTCTCGTCCGTCGAAGAAGTCGACGGGAAACGATCACGCGCTGCAGATCAAGTTATTATTATATCAGTAATAAAAAAGTTACGATTGACGATACATAAATAAATAGGGATAACAGGCGATTGAATTGGGATATCCCTATAATAAGTTTCAGAACAAAACGCTCGATGTCGATATGTCATTGTAGTCTAATATTTTTTCAAAACTCCTTTCTCTTTTGTGAAATTGGTTAAAAAAAGGATCTCTATATTATCATCAGGTCTTTTTAGTCTCCACTGCAGGAGCATGACCCTCTCTGTACTACCGGAGCCATACTTGGCCAGACCAGACAGAGGATTTGGCCTACACTCTCCTCGCTGGCCAGACGGGTTGGAGAGGTCTCATTGATGTTTTTAAGCATTGTTTAGCTTGTATTTCCTATGGGAAGACTAGGTTAGGAACTGTGGTCCTATTCTAATCTGCCGGAAACCACACGGCTAGAAAAAAAATGATAAACGTGTGGTAATTTCATGTTAACAAAGGTTAAGGCGAAATTCCGTTGAAGCTCACGAACGACAGTTATAAAAGTAAATACGGGATGAATAGACTAATTACCTATTTTTTTTTTGCTAAAAACTTGACCGTCCTTTACAACCATAACTAACACGCAATATGAGCCAGTGTTCAGAAAGGGACTAGGTACTAAATCTATTTTTTTTAGAAATATTAAACTTTTTTTTAAGTATATGAAGGTATCATAAAAATATTTTCGGATTTTTCTTAAAGTTTTCTTGAATACTTAAAAAAACGCTTAAATTAGTATTGGAAACGAAGACCAAAACCATACCTAAGCAGTTATGGTTTTGGTATGTGGTAAAGTCGGTTCAGAGTAAGTTAGTACTTCGTACCAAAACTTTTCTAAGAAGTTAACTTTATTTGAGTTATTGTCATAAGTACCTTGTTGTGTTAAAATGTATTGATTTTCTAAACAACAAAAACATTTTTCTTACGCAGTTTGATCTTCATAACTTTGATCACGGATCTCCGCAGCGTGGCTACTTTTTGAAGGACGTCCAACTAATTCCCGCGCACTCCTCGCTGACAGGAACTGCCAATCATACACGTTATCCACTTTTTATGATAGACTTCACTCATAAAACACAAGAAAAATACATCTCTTCGACGATTTTCACACGCAGATCCTTGATCCGAGGCGTCTGTTTTCAAAATGGGCTATTTTTTGTTTCGAAAATCGTTGCGCTTTTGTGACAATCGACAACGACGTCTGTCGTTTGTCACGATGATTAAAACTTTGAAATTTACAAAAAAAGAATTTTCTTAGCGGCCATGATTTTTTGAATAAGTTCGTTTGTAATAAAATGAGGTAAGTATTAACTTTGTAAATTACCTTAATGCATAACTACCTACTTGGTATAAATGTTAAATGTTTTTAATGAATTTATCACGACAATGATCGACAGTCTAAATTTTTTTTGTCAGTAGGTACCTATCTACACTTCTACATCTACACTAATATTATAAAGAGGAAAGATTTGATTGTTTGTTTGTTTGTTTGCATTAAATAGGCTCTGAACTAGACTGAGTTTAAAAATTCTTTCAGCATTAGAATCTTACATTGCAACTGATGAACATAGACTATAGAATAGATATCCACATCAACCCGTGTGAAGCCGGGGAGGAGGGAGGGTGCACAAGTATAGCCCGTGGTTCGATTTATTACGTATAATTATGTACCCATGTTTTAACTTTCAATTAGCTGAATAGGCGAGTGCTCGATGTATGAAGCGTTCGATTACTTGAACGTTGCTATCTTTTGACGCTTCGATATTTGTCTGTTGGCTACTTATCGATTATGTGGTGTCCATATTGGTCATCTATATTGTGGATAAGGTGGCGTAGGGGACCCGTATTCACACGTATTGTATATTTATTCGAGTAAAGTAATTTACAGTAGACTTATAGCATCTTGGATACCTACTACTTTTTGAATACGGGAATTCACCAATACATAAAGGAGAAAATATATAGTAACTAGCTATTGTCCGCTGCTCCGCCCGCGTTAATGTTGATCCTTCGGGAACAGTAGAATTTTCAACAGAAAAGAAAGAAACAGTGGAATTAAGGGTACCCTATGTCCTTCCCCGAGCCTCAACTACCTCTATACCAAATTCATCCAAATTGGTGCAATGGTTGAAGCGTGAAAATCTGACAGACAGACGGACAGAGTTACTTTCGCATTTATAATATTATATAGTACGAGGTATGGGAATATGAGAAACCGTTCTCCTCGAGGTCCCATTATTTAGATAGTAATGGGACCACAAGATACAGATCTCCCTCGTAACTCCCATTAATGTGCCAAAATCTTGGGACTACGAGAAAACAGGGAATTTTTAGACGCCGCCGATTCCATCTAAATTAATGTACGGTTGGTTTAACATACAACTAATGCCTTGGTTTTTACCATTGCGGTGCTGCAAGCCGACCAGAATAGATTTATATGTACGTAAAAGAGAAACCCTTGGGTTTTTACTGTCGTAAAAGTACGTAATGTATGTACGTAGAAGAGAAACCTTTGGGTTTCTATTTTACGTAAGTGTATGGGCCAGTCATGCCGGCCTTCTCGCTAACTTTTGATAACTGTGGTGTACAACATTTTGATCACTTCAACATCCATTACAGTTTATATATATCAAATAAAAATAATCAATAATAAATAAATAATAAATAAATGTTTTATTTTCGTCAAATACAAGTTAACATAAATTAGTGTTTGAAATCTCCTTTTAGGCAAACAATGCCTGTGTTAGGAGATTTCGCTCTTCCATAACAGTTTATATTTATCGTTATATAATTCTAAATTAATATTATTATGATATATAATTTTAATCTACTTATAATTATTCATGCAAGCAGGGAGAGATGGCGGGACATCGTACGGCGAGCTACACCTGCCCCCCCGAATCAAACAACATGTTGACCACGACCACTCTGCCAAGAGTGATACGAATAAGAAGAAGAAGATAATTATTCATATATATAAATTCAGTCATTTTATTAAGATTTATATTTGATAACATGCAAATTAGAACAGATTATAAAGATTTTTAATCCATGTGAATGTAATGGACAAGTTAAACATATATTATTGTATGTGTTGTAAGAGCAGCTCTGTGTCACTGTAGTTAAGTAATTTTAGCCATTCCGTAATCGATTTTTTGCAGTCATAATATTGTTTTATGTATATTTCGATTTTTTTATTTATTTTATTATATAATTTTACTGACAAGTAATTGTATTGGTTGGATGCAAAAACGGTTCTAGTTATGGGTGTCAACGCTACTGAGGTTTTTCGTCGCTTCGTCAATTTTTTTGGGTCAAATGGTACAGTTTTATGTGTTTTAAGCACAGTATGCAAAATGTAGAGACTTCTGACTGGTAGTAGGTTACTGATTTTATAGAGAAGTTCTGTTTAATATCTAACCTTTTTAAAGTACATCGTCTTTATAAGAGAACGTTGGGCACGTTCTAGCTCCAAGAATTTAGTTTTTCCTGCACCTCCCCAAACTGGAATACAATACGCTAATACAGATTGAACCAGGGCTATGTACAGTTCGTTGAGGATGTTCCTATTTTTAGTTGGATTTTTGCTACTATTTATGTTTTTAGGGACGATATGTCTCAATGTTCTAGAAATCCACGAAAGTTTTCTTATTCTGTCCCCTAGTTGCTCAATGTGGGGATACCAAGTTAGCTTTTGATCCACCACAACTCCAAGGTATTTTATCTGTGAAACTTTTTCTATTATTGGACAGTCGCAGGGTTTTTTGCTGTCATTGTTGCATTTGTGTATTTTTATTTGAAGATTGTCTTGAGGTCGTGGCTGGGTGTTATTATAAATACTGAAACATATGTATTTTGTTTTATCAGTATTTAGTGTAAGCGGGTTTTTTCTAAGCCAACTGGCAACATCTATCATTCCGATTTCAGTATTTTTTCCGACTTCAGCCCATGATTTTCCATAAAATACGATTGCAGTATCATCGGCGTAAGAGAAAATCTTTGCGTTTTTTAATTTTAAGTCACAGAGGTTATTTATGTATATTAAAAAAAGCGTAGGACCAAGAACACTTCCTAGACGCTAAAATCAATCATAAGAAAGCCTCAATCCACTTACGTAAAAGTGGTGATGAAAACTTTGTACACCCTAATTATCAAAAGCTAGCGAATAGGCCTGCTGTCGGAGTGCGGCACCGCAATATTGGAAACCAAGGTTACCGAGGAACAGTAATGCATAGGCTCAGTAGGTTACTAACCTACACTTACGAGACGCTAAAATCTATGCCTTACGCCCTTCGGCACGTTATACGCAGTAAGTTACTTTAGAGACACCAGGCGTTAAAGTAAACTAGGTACCTACCTATATGCTTTAAGTAAGTAGGTACCTAGCCTAGCCCGAAGTCTGACATTATTGTAAGCCACTAACACATTTACAAAACTGGACAAGAGCGAGTCGGACTCACGCGAACAATACAAAACTGATATTTATCTTCTTTTTTTTATGTTATAGGGCGGCAAACGAGATACAGATCATACAGATCCACTAACCCTTGGGGGTCAACTTGTAATTTCCGATGTAGTAGACTGAATTCACCTAGTTTAGTTCACCTGGTTATTAAGTATACTATTGGGTAGACTTAATTCACCTCCTTCTTATTTTAGATGCACTAAAATACTCGTGTGTGGTTCAGCGAAGTTACTACGGCAGTATGTCTTGACACCCTACCCTTCTTCGATATGCTTTGAATGGAGACGTTAGAGTCGTCTTGTACGACATTTATACGGACGTTGCCTACCTGGCACCAATACTCTTTGGGTAGGCATTTGCAAGAGATTCGTTTTTCAAGAGAGATGCTTTTGTCACCTATTATAAATAATAATAATAAATATATACGGACAAATCACACAGATTGAGCTAGCCCCAAAGTAAGTTCAAGACTTGTGTTATAGGATACTAACACAACGATACTATATTTTATAACAAATACATATATAGATACACATCCAAGACCCAGGCCAATCTGAAAAAGATCATTTTCCATCTTGACCTGGCTGGGGATCGAACCTGGTCACTCCGTGTCGCAGGCTGGCGTGTTAACCGCTGCGCCACGGAGCTAGTCAAAATAGTCCTATTGAAAAAAACAGCAGTTCCAGAAGCCACGGGACACCGACACTCATTTGTTTATGATATTGTACGAAATGTTATATTATTATGAGAATTATTTAGGTAGGTACTTCGTCATATAGCCACCTCATTCATCCACACCTTCCATTAGATTGGCCTGAAGCCGGAACAGGCACAGATCACTCTGCAGTTTAAAGGTAACTAGCTTATGCCTGCGGCTCCGCCTGCGTTAGTGTCGATCCCTCGGGAACTAGAATTTCCGGGAATGAAAGGTACCCTATGACCTTCCCCGCGTCTCAAACTACCTCCATACCAAATATCATTCAAATGAGTTTTATGGTTGAAGCGTGAAAAGAAGAAAGTTATGCATTATCGACTTTCGCATTTATAATATTATAGTATCTATATTTATATTTTATACTAATATTATAAAGCTGAAGAGTTTGTTTGTTTGAACGCGCTAATCTCAGGAACTACTGGTTCAAATTGGATAATTCTTTTTGTGTTGAATAGTCCATTTATTGAGGAAGGCTTTAGGCTATAAAACATCACTCTGCGACCAACAGGAGCGAAGCATCAATAAAAGTGTTATGAAAACGGGGGAAAACTATTAATCTATACTAATAACAAAACTAATTACAACGAATATATCAGAAGTTGCCACGGACGAAGTCGCGGGCAACAGCTAGTGGATAATAAAACCAAAGTGTGCACATAAAAATAAACTGCTGTATTGCAAAGTAACGTAATCGTAGCAAAATAAAATTACAAATTACACTACAAAACACTTCAGTTCTCCCCTCCAGTGTCCGTGGGTGCCTCGGTGACTGGTGGGGGGCTTTCAGGATGCGCAGGTGCCGGTTTCACATTCATGTTTGGCGCTGACGCTGCGCTAGGGGGCTTCTGCTGCGCTGCTAATCTGTTGGATTTCTCTATGGTGTCGGAGAGGATTTCTTTGAGGGTCGACGCTAGGGCCTTGGGATTGCCTGAGCTGTCGAGCTGTAAAGAAATTAGAATTCTAATATGCTAGGGCGATGTTCTTTTAAATAGGCTTAGGCTCTATACAGATGGACCGCATTTCAACCGCAAATTGCAGTTCAAGTGCAGTTTGAATGCAGTTGACACGACTGCAATAGAACTGAGCAAACACACTGACCGATTTGCGTGGGAGGGTGGAGCGTGCGGGCGGGTGGGATAGTGCAGTTCGGATGCAGTTAGAATGCAGTTTACACGACTGCACACCGACAGTTGAACTGCAATGAGACTGCTCATTTGGTTTGCAGTTCTATTGCAGTCGTGTCAACTGCATTTAAACTTCACTTGAACTGCTATTTGCGTAGTTGAAATGCGTTCCGTCTGTATAGACTCACCCAGAGGGTAAAGACAAGATCTGCGATGGCGAGCTTGCCTACAAGAACAGCTGTCGGTGAACTCAAAAGATCCCAACGATATCACACATCTTTTAATTTAAGAGTTATGGTGAATAAAAAACTCCATACCATACATACTTGCATATTAACATACATATCATACGGGCGTGGCCCGAGACCTGCACACTGGAGGGCCTGTTCATGGCTCCAATCATCATCATTTCGAGTAGGTGTCACGGTCAATCGACCATGCACACCCTGGTGTCAGAGTTCTTTGGAACCGCCTCTCGGCCTCTGACGTGGTTCCTTTAACGACTACCAGATGGCAGCCGGGACCACCGGCTTAACGTGCCTTCCGAAGCACGGAATCATCTTTATTATCAGACAATCAGGTGATTCAAGCCTGCAATGTCCTAACCAAACTGGAAACAACTAAACAAAGTATGCTTCCGGTGGGAATCGAACCCACGACCCCCGGGTCAACAGGCAAACGCCTTAACCACTGGACCACAGAGGCTGTTTGCTGTCCAATGAATACCATAGAAGTTCCACATAATATAACGAAAAAAGGAATATGACGACCGACTATAAACATTACCTACTTTTCTGGACAAATAGGGTTTTTAATGACAGGACACCAAAAAAGAACTAACCGTAACCACGTGTCCGCCAAACCTCTTGTGAACGTTTTTAACTTTGTGGGCCGCGTCCCGAATGATGTCCCTCGCTGCGTTGATCTCTGACTCTGGTCTGCCAAGCTCCGATAGCTTGTTCTGCAACCTTGTGGCAGCCACCTGACAAATAATAATAATAATAAATAAATACGGACAAATCACACAGATTGAACTAGCCCCAAAGTAAATTCGAGACTTGTGTTATGGGATACTAACTCAACGATACTTATATTTTATAACAAATACATATATAGATACACATCCAAGACCCAGGCCAATCTGGAAAAGATAATTTTCCATCTTGACCTGGCCGGGGATCGAACCCGGTCACTCCGTGTCGCAGACTGGCGTGTTGACCGCTGCGCCACGGAGCTAGTCGAATGAGAAAGTTATCATCAGGTATTTTTTAGTCTCCACTGCAGGAGCATGACCCTGTACTACCGGAGGCATACTTGGCCAGAACAGACAGAGGATATGGCCTACACTCTCCGCGCTGGCCAGACGGGTTGGAGAGGTCTCATTGATGTTAATGAGCTTTGTTTAGTTTGTATTTCCTAAGTCGCCTCTTACGGCCTCCATGGGAAGACTTGGAGTGGTCCTATTTTACTCTGCCGGAAACCACACGGCTTTTTAAGTGAAAACTTCTTTTAGCACGTTGTATAATTGTTCAAGTTTAAACTTCTGCTGGCACTCTGGTGCCACTGCTTTTTTTCTCTATCTAAGTACTAGCTTTCGACCGCGGCTCCACCCGCGTCAATGTCGATCCCTCGGGAACACTTTTCCCGGGATAAAATGTACCCTATGGCCTTCTCCGTACCCCAGATAACGTGCAAAATTTCATGATGATCGGTTTAGAAGTTACAACGTGAAAGCGTAATAAACAAACTCACTTTCGCATTTATAATATCAGTTAGGACTGCAACTGTTATTATTTATTTAGGTATGTACCACATTGTAACAGTCAAATATGAAGTAGGCTACTTGTCGCCTCGATGGAACAATGTTTATATACCTAATGCATGTTTCCTGCATATAAAAAGAGAGGAAGTTATACTGGTTGAAGAGGTGAATAGGGCAATGGCCTAAACATACTAGTTTTTATATTGGTAATGTTGGGTTTAAACACCAGACCAGCGACTACTATACAGCGTGATTTTGAACCTATGGGGGATGGAGGGAGAGGGATGCTTATTCCAGGATTTACAGAATTGCAAGAAAAAAATGTAAATAACCAAAAAAAACCTTTCATAGAAATTCGCCCAGCTGATCGGCGACTTTGTATGCAATCTTGCAATTCTATATTTAATTAGGAATTCTGATTCCAAGATTTAAATTTTAGAGCTCCAAAATGACGGATCCTTTCATCCCCGACATTTGACGGAGTCGGGGATGGGAGGGAGGCTTGCCAAAATAATATTTTGCCACCTATTCAGCCTGCTGGTAAATCCACCATTCATCCTTAGAGAGGATGCAACTGGGAATTCCCAGTTGCAATCTTGAAATCATCAGTCTCTTAGATCTTTCCATTAATTAACTCACAGCAATTTTACGATTGAAATAAATATTAAAAAATAATTCATTGATTAATTTTAAGACCAAATGGTAAAATTTTTGTGACGGGGTCTCCCCGTTTGGTATCCCCTAGAGTGACGTCAATTTTAATTTACAAAATATCAAAAGAACAAAGAATAATACGATCCACGCTTTTAAAAAAAAACTATTAAACCTTATATTCAAGCAAATCATTGCTAGCTTAGCTAAAAAGCCTGTGAGGCGGTGACCGGTTCAATATGTATGACGTCACAAGGGCTATATGACCCCTACCCCCCATTTTCACATTTTGTTGACCCCTACCCTTAACGTGTAACAAATATACAGATGGCTCCTTCAAAGTTTTAATTAATTTATAATTCTTTGTTACCTATAGGTACACAGCGCTTACAGTTTTCAAAACTCAATAAATTCATAAATTATATATCCTAGATAGATTATTATAATAAGCTCCAAACCTCATTATCCACTTCAAGCGCCACGATCTTCTCAGGCCACTTGACCTGCCTGTTGAATATATTCGACATCCTGGGGTTCTTCGGGAAGCCGACTAGAATGAACCCTGTCGCATCTTGATGTGACAGCATCGTCTCCTTAATTAGGTCTACTGTTAGTTGCTGTGGAATAATAGAAAAAAATGTGAGAATGAGCCTATGTCATATTACTGGGTAATCTTTGATCCTATTTGCAGCCAACACCGTGACAGCGGGACAATGGTAAAGGCACTCCCGATGTCTTTGTGTGATGGAAAGATGGTATAAATTATTCACTTGCTAGCATTTGATCTGATCAAATTCCTATCTCCTTCTCCATCTTTATTAAAATTCACGTGATGAGTGATTGACTACATGGATTGGGCAACAACTTCTTCAATGCAATGATCATCGTATCCGTAGACTAGGTTTTCCGGTCTGATCATGGTATGTATGGCCTGTGATGTTGATATTATCTAATTCGTTCAAAAGATGAGAGTACTCCAAAGGCTTTTGCCATTGATATCAGATCAGCCCTTCAGGCTATGCATGCAGTCGCGGTCCATCAGGGCTGCCACACCGAGCCTTGCGCACACAACGCCCCAAACCGAGGTTCGTCCCTACCCCAGGTTGAGGGCACTCTGCCCTCGCCTCAAACGCCCGAAAAGTAGCGAAAGCTCACTTGGCTCTAGCTACACAGTCCATACTAAAAATACCTAAGACTACAAAGTATCAAACCTCAGGAATATCTTCCTGCGCCTGAAGTTTGTCGGCAATAAGACGTCCCCTCGTCGTGTCCTTCGCTGCCTCGGCCCGAACAAGGTCTCCCGGCCTGATCATCGTATAGCCTGTGATGTTGGATATGGTCTGAGCCACTGTCTGGTTGCCTGCGCCGGGGACCCCGTTAACAAATATCACGGGGAGGTGACGGATTGGCGTCATGTCGTAGATTACATCCTCCTGAAATAAAGAAAACCATCACAAGTTTGAAAACCATCACGCTTTTTATAAATTATCTTTTGAGGAAAGGCACAATGTGCCTGTGCAATGTGTGAATGTGGTTTGGTTTGATTGGCCAAATACTTCATTTCTTGATGGGATAGGAGGAACGAGACAAAACATAGCGAAAGAATTTCCATCTTTTCACATCAAGGGACAAAGTGAAGCTAGTATCAGTGCGGATCGGGATATCGGACGCACGTCTCGATCTACGTTCGCCCTGAGGAAGACCTCCGGATGAAGTCGAAACATGTCGGCCACTAGCTGACTTCGTGAGTAAGCCCTTGTTACATATTTTAACAAAGTGAGAGATTCTGAATTCGTTCAGTATTAGAGAAGGGTCATGACAGGGTCATTTTGGCTTCCTATTGATGCGCTATCAACGGTTTCAATCATCCCTGGTATTAAAGGTCAAGGGCTTTATATATTTACTACCATTTTTGTGAGACAGTAGCGGTGTCAAATATCAAGATTAATTTTTTTTTTTCAGGCACATAAGTAATACATACCTCATCGTTTCTCCTAGAGTAAAAGCAACCCATTTTGTTCAAATTATTTAAAACTACTTTTAACAATATAATTATTGATTATTTTCGATTATTTTTTGAGAGTAAAACGACATCTTCAAATAAATGACAAATGTTTGAATGGACGTATAGATTTTGTCGATTTTTTCGAATAATGTCTTCGACCTCAGTTTTTATTTTCAGCCAGCATTTGATGAAGGTTGCGGTTTCATAAGTTTTAGACGCAGACGAAAAAAAAATGGTTTTTGACAACGAATAAGTAAGTAGTTTTTGGGAGTTCTTGGCGGGAATTTCGGCTGCTTGTGTTTTGGATTGTTTTGTAAATTGTTTCTAGTGGACTTTATAATGTGAAATCGGGGTAATTTGGAACACCAAATTACCCCGATTTCACATTTACATTTATAACAATAAATGCCCATGTTTATGAACAATGTGTGGAATAAACTGTCACAGTGCGGATGTAGTGAAATTTAGATACTTAGAGGGCTGGTGGTTATCCGTGGCGGATAACCCGTGCGGTTATCCGCGTCGTCTCGTTACGTCGTCTGTGCTGTGATCCAATAAGCCAATGGATTCGTGGGAATTTTCGCTAGGGGCTTCGTATTTTCCACGTTTTTTATTATTCTAGAACAGCATCGTATGTATATAAGTATGTTCTTAATCGAATTAAGTTATAACATAACTTACTAGCTTTTGCTCCGCCCGCGTTAGTGTCGATCCCTCGGGAACAGTAGAATTTCCCGGAATTAAAAGTACCCTATGTCCTTCCCCTGGCCTCAAACTACCTCCATATCTAATTGGTTCAATGATTGAAGCGTGAAAAGAAGACAGTCAGACAGAGTTACTTTATACTACTAGACTAGATAGTATGGATTAGTAAGGATTAGTATCAATAATATACTTCAGTAATATTTTTCTTTAACCGATTAAACAAGGACTTTGAGCTACAAAATATATCGGTCCCAATATTGAACCCAGCGGAACACCCGGTAGACGAGTTAATGATATTGCGATTTATTGTTGAATTGTTGTAGGCACATATATTATATGATATTTCTTACACACAGACCTCTACTGTCAAGCAGTAAGAACACACTAAGTGCCAATCTACTCACATCATCATCATCATTTCGAGTAGCTGTCACGGTCAAATGACGCATGTACACCATGGTGCCAGAGGTCTTCGGAACCGCCTCTCGGCCTCTGACATGGTTCTTTTAACGACTACCAGATGGCAGCCGGGACCAACGGCTTAACGTGCCTTCCGAAGCACGGAAACATCTTCATTATTAGACAATCAGGTGTTTCAAGCCTGCAATGTCCTAACCAAACCGGAAACAACTAAACAAATTATGCTTCCCGTGGAAATCGAACACAGGACCCCCGTCTACAGGCAAACGCATTAACTACTACACCACAGAGGCAGTCATCTGCCCACAGGATACGTTCTGTCAGTGTTATGCAACATTACCGGACATTATTACCCATTCAGCAATTACATTGAAATAGGAGGACAAATCAATCACTCTGTCAACAGACAATACTTACATGATTCCATTTGATTTATTTTCACCGTTGTGATGTAATATTCAGTGTTCATCTATATAGTGTAGTCGTAACACTGATAATGAATTGTCGTCCCGTGATTTTGTGATGTAGTATGAGATAGTGTATAGTGAACATAAATATCCAATTTCTTCCATCCGGCTAGGAAGCGTATAGAACATAGAAGTTTGAATCTTTCAAAAATGAAATGTTGACGTCATCACCACGTCAACCCCCTTGTCCCCCATGTCATTGGAATTAAGCCCCATTCGCTGCGTTATTAATATTTAAATGACCCAAAGAAGAACAAGAAAGACAAGAATTTCTTTCTTATGGTTCAGTGTCCGTAACCGAGACACAATAGTTAAACAATGGCCATGGAACATATACGGTCTGTCGGACAGGAAACCTGTTGATTCATTTGGGTACCTATTTCCCTACGTACTTATAAACGGTGTAGTGCTTAGAACCGCTAATCCAATAATAGCTAATTTCTGACCGAGAAAAATTATGTGGCCCAACAAAACCTTTTACAAATGCACTCTAATAATTTCCATCATCACCATCTTCATCATTTCAAATATTGGTGCCAATAACAAATGTGCCAATAACTCTCCACCAGTGGTCCCAAAATACCACCTCATGGAGAAATGTCAACGGTCCAAACTTGGCATCGCAGCCAAAGCCAAATATTCATCGCTAATAAGCTGCCTAAGACTTGGAATAGAAAAGAAGGCTCTATCTTTGAACTTTAGTCCCCCCGAAGCTCAGAAGATGCTAAAGGAGCCATTAGAGTACACCTGTGAGGTTCTGAAGTGTGCTGAAGCTGATGGTGGCCTGTCGCTGGCGAATGATACGAGATTTGATTATTACAGCATCTACGCTAAACCGTTACGTAAGAACAAGAACGAGTATCATTTAAACTAACGCCTATTTGCATATATTTGTATTTCTTAAAATAAAGAGTTTTCCCGCAAAATAGTAGACTGTCGCTAAAATGTAATCTCCAAACAAACAACATTAAAATCAATTCCATAATAAATCACCTAAAATCATCGACATATCTGATCTAGTGTCAAATATATGTTTTTTTTTATATATATTACAATAATATACATATACTTATTTGTCCTAATAATTGTATAGTCATAAGAGATCATTATGAAATAATATACATACCTAGTTTTTTTTTTTAACTTAAACGAAATGCAGTTCGCAGGGACAGCTAGTATTAGCACCTATACATTTTTTAGTTTATCTATATATGTATTTGTTATAAAATATAGTATCGTTGAGTTAGTATCCCTTAACAAGTTAACACAAGTCTCGAACTTACCTTTGGGCTAGTTTAATCTGTGTGATTTGTCCGTATATATTTATTTGTAATGTAAACCAGGCATTACGGTGTAGCAAGCGATCGAGTATTGTGTAAGGCTGGTTACACACTATGCCGCATCGGAAACTGCATCACCGTCCGCCGCCGCGACACCGTTCTAGTAAGTAGGCTCTCTTGGATTTGTACGAGGTTATACACGACGCTGCACACCGCCGCCACGGGGTCGTGTGTAAAACCGCGTACAAATCCAAGGCAGAATAGTGCACTGTGTCGTATGTAACCAGCCTTACACATGTGTTAACCCACTACTAAATAGTGGGTAGTATTGAAGAAGTACGCATGCTTGAAATGCGTATACCCTACGGGGTAATATGTGATGACAGAATTCGACGCGGTGATTCGAAGACACGGTGGTGTAATGGTATCACACTTAGGGCGTAAAACTAAGGGACGTGGGTTCGAATCCTACCTGTGGCCGAGTTCCTTTTCATCACATATTTTCAATTTTAACACATGTGTTATGTTACAAACTAATTTAGGTTAACTTTCAGCCAATAAAAATTCCACCTGTGTGCCAGCAACCGGTATGTTCTTCCTACTCTCTCAACGATACAACTACACAGATGGACAACAGCAGTGCAGGAACATCAGCGGAGTGCTAGCTGACGTCACCAGTGAACAGAGAACAGGTGAAGCCAAGCTATAATACTTTTGACGTGATAACATCATATAAATTAATGAACTCCGGCTGTACGCACGAAAAAGTGTCACGTTCCGTGTACAAGCGAAAGCGCGGATTAAGCTATAGAGAATATCTTTAATAAAACTTATTGCCCCTCTACTGGGCAAAGATATCCCCCATTTCCTTCCAGGAATTCCTATCCTGACCCAACTCTGACCATTCTTTAATATATTTGCTCATATCGTCACTTCATCGCGTTCGCTGTCTACCTCTATTTCGTCTCCCTCCTTCTGGAAACCACTTCGTTGCAACATGGGCCTAGCGGTCCACGGTTTCCGTATGCACTATGTACATACCTATTAAGCTCGCTCCATCGTAGATCTTGTTTTTACCCTCTGGGTTAGTCTAAGGTCAAGAGTAAGCCTATTCAAAATAAAAAAAAAAGAAAGCAATGGACTTCATTTGAAAGACCTATAAGTTAATAAATTGTGTGAACAAATATTTTAGATGCGCTGGCGCAGTTATTGGCGGGAGCCAGCGTGGATGCTGCGCTGGTAGGCCTACGAAGGAAGAATGAGAGCATCTTCTATAGCGTTAATGGTAATAATCGCCCTATAGATTCTTCTAATTGATGAAGTGAAATAAAGCTGACATGAGATCCAGAGTCAGGTGAGATGGCCGAGGTGGTAAGGGACGGGTCATTAGGTACTAAACGACACTCGTTATCATCATAAGAGACCTCAACCGCCTACGAACTGGAGTAGGCCGATGCAAGCACAACCTAGGCAAGGGGATACGGGATACGTCGACCAGGAAAACGTACAGTGTCATGTCATGGAGATCAGACCATGTCACACCTTATGTCATGTCCATTGTGCCCCACTACCTGCACAAAGTACGACCTCGACTGTGGCGTGGCTGTCGCAACCTACTGGAGGGACAAAATTTAATATATTTTTGATGTATTGAGCCCTCTTATCGTGTCGGTGGCTCACACCGACACGATAAGAGGAAGAAGATCATAAGAGACGGGATAACACAACCCTCCCGGTTGTGAGCCCGTCTCACAATGATATACAAATATCAGAACAAACTGTTTCACTCACGTATAGTTATTCGGTACGCCGACAAGTTTCAGCTAATTCAGATAGCCATCTTCATTTGTTTTGTTATGATAGTAATTTTGTCTCGCGTAACTATTAATTTATACGTAGGTCACTCGATAAGTTTTGAGATGCTCGTAAGTTAAAAATGGAACTCATCTGTATTATATATTTTTAAAAAGCTAATTTATTTAGAAATAGAATGCATGTAGACAGATGACGCTTCCCGCGTTTTTCTTTGCAACGATGGAGCTTTACCGCGAATATCTGCGCGCTATGATCTTTTATGATTATAAATTTGATTTAACTGAACAACTTAGCCTTCAACGATTACAAGCAGCGTTAGGGGCGTCTGCTCCATCCCGAGCAACAGTTTTTAGATGGTTCAGTGAATTTAAAAGGGGTAAAACAAACCTCGAAGATGACCCTAGAAGTGGTCGCCCACAAGCGGCAGTAACTGCAGAAAATGTGTGGACCACTGAACTAATGGTGCGAGAAGACCCACGAATTACATACTCGGACATTGAGAAGATTCTTGGCGTTAGTACGGGGAGTGTTAGTATTATTTTACATCAGCATCTAGGAGTGGGGAAGCTTTGTTGTCGTTGGATTCCGCGTTTGCTCTCAGACACTGAAAAACAGGCCCGTGTGGATTGGTGCCGCGAAATGCGTCTACGTTTTGAAAATGGATCATCAAGACGTGTTTCGGAAATCGTCACAGGCGACGAAACCTGGATTTACCAATATGATCCAGAAAATAAGAGACAGTCGTCAGTATAGGTCTTTTCAGAAGGAATGTTGCCGACAAAACTGCAAAGACCTCGTAACGTTGGTAAAAAAATGGTGGCCATTTTTTTTTCTCGCAGCGGGCATGTGTCGACAATAATGTTGGAAAATCATATATCTGTTAACTCGGAATGGTATACAACAGTAACATTGCCAAAAGTTTTCCAAGCTCTGCGAGAGAGGACACCAAGGACCGGGCTTCGGGGAATCATGCTGCATCACGACAACGCTTCGTCACATACGATACGTCCCTCAGAACAAAGGCGTTTCTTGAAGAATCCAGTGTTGAAACCTTGCCCCATCCACCGTACGTCCTGTAAGTCCTGATTTGGCTCCCTGCGATTTCTTTTTGTTCCCCATAATCAAATAAAAAATTAAAGGGATTTTTTTTCGTGCTTAGAAGCGGCCGTGGCCGCCTACGAAGTCGCAATTTCGGACCTATCGGATCAAGACTGGCAAAATTGATTTAATATTTGGTTTAGGCCTCAGAACAATAACTAAAGCATAGAAACCGTGTTAAAATAACAACAAAATACAATATTCTACACTGTTTTTACTTATGGCATTGTTAAAGCATCAGAAAGAGATGCATATACAATGCCATTTGCGTAAATGTGCAGGTTGTCCTGGGGTACTGATGTGATCAGGGTTGTACTATATCGATGAAATATATTCATCGACTAAATGTTTCGTCCTAAGAAAGTCATAAATGTACTCTACTCTGATTGTATCGATTCGTTAAATGAGTACGATTCATAAAAAAAAAAACAACTAGTTGCACTCCAGGAGTGCCGGCAGAAGTGAAAACTCGCCTTTGCGGCATACTCAGGTCCGTGTCCTTCTTACGAATTTTCGATCAATTCACGTGTCCTGACGCGAGTTTTCTATTTTACCCATCCCAAAAAGTGCGCCGCTTGGCTTCATCTGATAAATAGGTAAAAAAAATCCATACATTACCCACCGCGCGTCTACTGTTTACTGCTGGTCATTAGGCCTTACCCAGTATTGGTCGAACGGCAGAATACCTAATATGATGTCAATCATATTTTCGATTATTTCGAAATTCAAACAGTGCCTACTTACCTACCTTACCTATGAATGCGCAAAAAACCCAATGCATTCGATTTACAGTCCCCAATGTGAGGCAGTCCAACGTTGACATACTAGTTGAAGGTAAAATAGACTTTGTAAATGATACCACCTTCTTAGGAATCACAATAGACTCTAAATTGCAATGGGGCGCTCATGTATCAAAAGGTAATATAAGGTCAGATATATTTTTCACTTGATCAATGGGCCATTCAGCATATTCCAAAACCATCTAAAGCTTTTCCCAGCTAGCTTTGAGGAACAGTCAGTAAAGGAAACATAATCAGGTAGGTAAAGAGAAACACATAATTCGAAGTGATATTTTTTATTTTATAAAACTTTTACACTAGGGTAAAAAAGTGCCAGTGTGTTATTTGTGAAAAATTCACAGTGTTGGTAATAGAAAAACAAGAGGTGAAGAAAAACAAGAGATTACTTTACCCACTTTCATTACTGTCCAAAATAATAAAATATAAATAATAAAACCGTTTCCGTAAACTTTCTTATTACCATTGATTTATAATTCGGCAAATATAAATGTAGGTAAAGCATCGTGTTTCAATCGCTTCCATTTAATTTTATATTCGAAATTAATGTATCGGCACGGCAGTAAAATATTTTGAACAAATTCGAGTATGTATGACATTTTATGTCCAATATGTCGCTTGAAAGTTCCTCGGATCCACACCTTTTTATCCTTTTACTTCAGGGAGCTGCAATAAAATTTCAACAATAATTTTCTTCATATTAGTAAAAATCGATTCTTTTTAGGGTTCCGTACCCAAAGGATAAAAACAGGATCCTACTAATATGACTCCGATATCCATCTGTCTGTCACCAGGCTGTATCTCATGAACCGTGATAGTGAGACAGTTGAAATATTACAAACAAAAATTTCAGGCGTTTTTATAGCTTACGCCCACGGCTCCGCTCGCGTTAATGTCTATCCCCGATAACAGTACCTTATTCTGAGATGTAATTTATGTCTATGTTCTTTTCCGTACTCCAGAGATCGTGCAATGGTGATGATGATGATGCAAAATTTCATGATGATCGGTTCAGAAGTTACGGCGTGGAAGCGTAACAAACAAACTCACTTTCACATTTATAATATTATATGTAAGGATGGTACGGAACCCTTCGTGCGCGAGTCCGACTCACACTTTGCTGGTTGTTTAATTACCATGATGGTTCAATTTGTTACATTACTATTGCATGGCTCAACACTAACAAAAATATCCCTGATAGCAAGACCGTCATAAAAAATATCGATATACTCGTAGATACGTGATTTTACCACATCACTAGCAAAAAAAACTAACCTAATTTGAAATAAGGAAAAAACGATAATTTTAAGCAAAATACCTATAAAAGTTGTCATTTATACAATACGTTATATAATTGACAATATTATTGTTGTATTTTGAGGTATTTTGGGTTTTAATTATGCACTTTTAACTGAAAAACTTACCGAAGAAAATTATGTTTTACAGAATTTATTTCTGTTCGTCCTGAATGGGATTTACATCGCTCCATTGCACAAGACATTGTTTAGTATAATGGTCATTTGATAACGCACCAACCCAACACCGGTTAATACTTTTTTCCGTGAGAATTTTAGCACAATCCTATGTTTAATTTGCAGACATCACAATTCCGCCGCAATGTTTTTGTCGATATATAACCCGATCAAATCGGCAAGATGCTAATATTACAGACGTTGAACTGTAATAAGTTATTTTGAATTTAGTCGGATTTAATTGGAGTCCAATGGAGTCCATTGACATTTCAAGTCGGGACAACCATGAAAATAATAGAAACTGACTGAAGTTTTTGTCTCATTCTGTCATAAGCGAAAGCTCATAAGAAAAATACCGTGTCAACTATCTGTTTTCAGTTTCTATTTTTATGCGGCTTCTATGTATATTATTCTTCTGAGGTTTAGGCGAATGGAACTTTGCATAGATAATGAAGGAGAGTATTTCGAAAAGATGTAAAATAAATATTATGAATGTCTTGTATATTTTCTTCTTATCTCAAAACTTATCGAGTTACCCACGTATAGGTACGAGTATCGTTTCGTTTCCCAGATTTTCATTTGAGATACTATTTTTGAAAGTGTGGCACTCGTCTTCGAGTGATTTTTGTATGAAAAAATCGCTCGCCATCGAAAGGCGTCATTTTAAAAATAGCACTCCTGTTCTGTAAGAGATACCGTTCGCAAATTTAAGTTTTTTTTTTAAATCTACGTAAGTAAGTGTAGACCTCCGTGGTGTAGACCATGGTGCAGAGGTAGCGTACATACAGAATAATATCACGAAGAACAATACATGACTTTTACTTCTTATCGAGTCGAAATGGTTTCATTTAACTACACTTAAAGGTATATTTTGACCAGTATTTGCCTACGCTGATCACCTTATCGTTGGCCCCATTGACGTCCTGTACCGTATAGTATAGTATAGTATAGTATAGGAAGTATTGGGGCAGTTAAGGCACGACAAAAGAAATGAGGAATGGACTGAATGGCAGCGCAGTCACAGAAATTGTTGGTCGAGAAACCTCCCCTAACTCTGCTTTCTCGACGTCTGCTCCCAACACCAGTCCGGAGTCGGTTTAGGAGCTTCCACTGCCTGCCCAGGAAATATCTCTTCTGGGTAGAAGTTTCTCAAGAAGTGGAATATCGGATGGACTGGGTGGATACTTTATTTTCCAAAGTATGAGCATGGTTTTGGGGTCTCTTTGGGATCTATCCTGGTCAGCAAACTTCTCTTGTCATGCCTGCGGTAGAACATGTCGAACTCGCATAGGTTTTTTAGCCACCAAAAACGGCATTGCATCAAAAATCGATAGCAGTAGACGGAAAGGCCGATGATGATGATGATCCTGGGCTGCCTTATAAAACTGTTTCGGCTCTTTAGGCGTAATGGTGGTCATGCCTACTCACCTAGGAGGATATACACTATATAACTTGTTTACTTACTGTCAGGTGACTCATTGGAATGCAATACGTACCGCGCATGGGCGCCTGGTCATCCCAGAAGATACTTCAACAAGTTCGACTGTGTGGTCATCACTCGCCAGCGCACGTGGAGGTCCACGTCTTGTAACAATACGTATCCAGTTCTCTGCGAGCTCATCCCTGGAGGACCTTACAAGAGGGGATCGATATTTGCTTCTAGAAATGTGAATGGTAGGTTGAGAAGGGTTTAAGGTGTAAATTTTATGAGAAAGTAATATTTTTTATTTCAATTTTGTTGATTTTTAGTTACAGATCCTGCTGCTAATCGAACAGAAAATGAAAATGCATAAAAGCTAACAACATTTTCAAGCTAAAATAACGAAGAGTAAAACTGACTTAAGAAAGTAGCCTTTGGAACTCTCCCAAAACCATACATAGATAGAAAACTATAACCTACCTATGTCTAATTTTAGTTAAAAATTTCTAATACAAGTTCTTGCAATTCATGAACTCGAACTAAGACTCGAGTCGAGTGGGATATAAGTACTAGTTGTAAATACGGTTCTGTTAATGTGTCATAATGTGCGTGAGATTAATATTAAATAACTACACTACAGCATAAAAAACATGTTAAATCACACAACGTACACAAACTCCTCTACAATCGAATGACGGGTCATCACACCACAGAAGTATTAATATCAATTCTTCTTAGTTGTTCTGCACTGGATTTTTTATGGCAAAAACGAAACGTTGCTGTCATCTTTTGACATTTGTTCCTCCCGTCCCGCGACCTTCACCTCCCTTCCCTGATCTTAAGATGAATGTTTGGTTGAACCTGTGATAGTAATATATTTATTTGCGAAAAGTTAATAAATTCTAAGTATAATATTAAGAAAATAAATCTCGCTATCATGGGCCAAGGAAAGAGCCAGTTTACGGAAGAAGAACTCCAGGATTACGAGGTAAACATTTACAACTTTTCCGTGTTGTTTATTTAGCTCCTTTCTCTTACTAAAAGTCCAATAATATAGATTTTTCCACAAATAGTGAATTGTTATTGAGGTTTTTATATCTTGAGGCCTGAAATCGACTGTGTCATGCAGAAAGTAACATAGGCGTAGATATCGGTGTGACTAATCAATTATGCTTTAATTTGCAGGATCTCACATACTTCACTAAGAAAGAAGTGCTCTAGTAAGTATTTGCATACCCAAACTTGAAAATACAAACCGAAATACTCATAATACTCATTAGCTTTTGTATGATTTTAATATAATATTTTGTATTCTGTTGCCTGATGCAAAAAAAAGTGCCCCCTTTCTACAAAATTCGTTGTCAAAAAGGCAATTTATTCAAGGAATTTGTACTTATTGTATTGTTATTATTTGTTTATTATTTATTTACTTTGATAAGATATGATATATAACCTAAGATGTAACAAACATTTCCCAAACAGTCGGACATTATATTTCACTAATTGACCATGGTTTTTTTAAGAAGCAGATATGTCAGAATAGCATTCATCATCAGGTCTTTTTAGTCTCCACTGCAGGAGCATGACCCTCTCTGTACTACCAGAGCCATATTTGGCCCGAGCAGACAGAGGATATGGCCTACACTCTCCTCGCTGGCCAGACGGGTTAGGGAGGTCGCATTACTGTTTATGAGCTTTGTTTAGCTTGTATTTCCTAAGTCGCCTCTTATGACCTCCATGGGAAGACTTGGAGTGGTCCTATTCTACTCTGCCGGAAACCACACGGCAAAGAATAGCATTATGAATGCTGAAAATCCTTATATAAACTTGATAAATTTACTTTTATTTCCAGTGCACATCAAAAATTCAAAGCCCTTGCCCCAGAGAAAGTAGGCCACAACAAGAATGCCAAGTTGCCGATGGCTAAAATCCTCCAGTATCCAGAACTGAGAGTCAACCCATTCAGAGATCGGATCTGCAAGGTGTTTAGCTCAAGTAATGATGGAGACTGCACTTTTGAGGACTTCCTTGACATGATGTCTGTGTTTAGTGAGACAGCACCTAAGGCTGTGAAGGCTGAACATGCATTTAGAATATTTGGTGAGTATTCCAACATTTGTTTTAAAGACCTAATTTATGGATAGCTCTTGAATATCATTACTTAGAGTTTATCTACAATTTAGGGTAAAATTTTGAAGCCTAATGCCCACCAACATGCTGAACCGAGTTTTTTTCAGGAATGCATAGAGGTATCAAGCTGAAATTCATATCAAATTTTCAGGTCTACTGTGGTAAAATGGCGAGCTCCGTGGCGCAGTGGTCAACACGCCAGCCTGCGACACGGGGTGCCCGGGTTCGATTCCCAGTCAGGTCATGATGGAAAACGATCTTTTTCAGATTGACTTGGGTCTTGGATGTTTATCTATATAGGTATCTTATATAAAATATAGTATTGTTGAGTTAGTATCCTACGACACAAGTTCACAACATACTGTAGGGCTAGCTCAATTTGTGTGATAGGTATGTCCCTATGTATTCATTTATTTATTTACTGTCCCTGAGAGTTGTGAAAAAATTTAACTCCTAAGCCAACATAATCAAAAGACACAGCTGGTTACGTGTTTATTTGACATTCACAATGGAATAAAAACCTACAGGGTACTTCCGATGAACTCAAAATCTTGAAATTTGGTACGAAGCAACAACTTATAGCACAGATACAGGCAAAATGCGAATAGCAATAATTTTTAGTTACACCATATAATAAAAATACCTATTTTTAATAATTTCTTTCGTCCTTCGTGCGCGAGTCCGACTCGCACTTGGCCGATTTTTTTAAAGTTATTTGATAAAAATAGAGTCTAGAAGATTTGTATGATTTTTTTCCATTGGAACAATTTTTTTTTATTTTGTACCAAATTTTTACATTTCTCAATCATTACTATTTTTCATAATCCGGGGGCTCAGAGCTACTGAGCTATGATGGCTATGGCTATTCACTAAGAGATAAAGTACCTCACGATTTTTATTCAGCACTTCCTTAAAACAGAATTAAATTTAATTATTAAGGGTATCTCTTGGATAGGCATGTTACATCTTCGTCTTCATCGTCACTTACCATCAGCTGAGATGGGAGACAAATGACTACTCCAACATATAGAAAAAAAAAAAATAATGTTCTATTTTTCTTAATTTTACAGACTTCGATGGCGATGACATGATTGGCGTATCTGATCTCCGAGAAGTAATTGAGAGATTGTGTGGTACAGATCTGAAGCTGAGTGACTCTGAGATTCAGCAACTTGTGCAGAATGTGCTAGAAGAGGCCGACTTAGATGATGATGGTGCATTGTCTTTTGCTGAGTTTGAACATATCATAGACAAAAGCTCTGATTTCTGCCAGTAAGTTCAAACCTTATCCAAGCATTTTCCCGGTTACATCCTTGGTTGTGATCTATTGGTTATTATGTCAGCATACATGGTGTTATAGAATTTGGCAAAGTTTTTGGCCAGGCCCTGCCTGAGTTAAGCGCCTATTATATATGCGCTACGATTGGAGATATCTCGTATCGTTTCTAACGTATAGTGGCGTCCCTCTCATCGGATCCTAAATTCAGGATGGTCTAATAGGCGCTTTAACCCTTTTGGAAAAAATGGTCGGGCTTTTTATAATTAAATGTTTATATGATTTCATACGGTCTGCGCGGGAAGAGAAGCAGCTAGTACATTCTGTTTTTTCCTTTGTCGCAGACCAGCATGCAAGAATAAGGCGTGGCTCTACAACGCCTGAAATCTACTGAAGTGTTCTTATTAGTTTTTCTTTATTGAACAACATTTATTTTGTAGTGCATTTATATAATCTATATAATCATTTTCTTTATTTTTAGTGCATTCAGAATACGGCTGTGAAGATCTGATGTTACACATGCTATCTGATGGATGAATCTCTGCATCATTCTTTAATAATAGTAATGGAAGTTAGAAATGCTGTGGAGGATTGTCGGTCTGGTCATCATCATTTCGTGTAGGTGACATGTTCAATGGACCATGCACACCCTGGTGTCAGAGTTCTTCGGAAACGCCTCTCGTCCTATAATGAAAGTTGTTCAGATTTGTGGTCCGAGTCACCTTAAACATTTGCTAATGAATTCAATTGGACCCTGTATTGATATTATTATATATTTACTTGTTTCAAATTATTAAATTATTATTACTTCGGTGTCGACTAAAATAATGTTAGATCTATAAAGGTGTAATCCCAACACGATGTTTATTGTTTAAAACTAACTTCAAAAAAAGGGAAGGTTCTTAATATTTTTTATGTTTGTTACGTCATTCGTGATTCCATCATTTATAAACCAATTAGAAAAATTTCTTTTTTTATTTGGAATGAAGCATGGTTTCCAATTGGTCCCGCTTGAATTTTATCAAAATCGTTTTTTATATAAATTAAAAGTAAAAAACTAAACTCTATGTTCACCTATGAAATTGTTAAAGAGGCTATACAGGTGAAATTGAATTCAGTAGCAAACGTTTAAGGAGTGACTCGGACTACGAATCTGAACAACTTTCATTATGGAACCAACATTGACATCGTGAAAAAATTATTTGCTCTTTCATACAAAAGTGGCATATCTACTTGGCCAAAATCTATGAACAGCTGATCTTTTTTGCAAGTTGGTCCCGTAATGAAAGTTGTTCAGATTCGTGGTCGGAGTCACTCCTTAAACGTTTGTTAAGGCGATACCACTGTAAATAAGGTCGTTCTGAACCTTATTTATCTCGCAAAATACTTAAATTAGGAGTTTCAAATCTAAGTAATATGATTTCTGACTATTTCATCTCCAAAAGTGTAAGATGAAAACACGTTTTGATAAAATTTTCTCGATAGAAATATTTTTTGAAAAATGGTCTTCGTTCGCAGAGTTTTTGTTATAGTAGCTCAAATGCGACGAATGAAATAATGATTTTTAGACTAAAAGATAGGTTATTAGTAATTCATCAAAATGTAAATATAAAATACAATTAACCGATCTGATTTTATATAAAATAGAAATAACGAATTTGGCGCCTACGTTTTTTTCTTTGAGCGACTCGAGACTATCTCCTACATAGATCTCCTATCTCATCATTCACGGGCTAAACCGCCAAGCGCTATCCCTTGCGCGCACTTGATTAGTCTGCGTACGCCTTTGCCGAGCGATGGTACCAAACATTTCAGGCCTCGTCTTAATGAATAAAATTTCACTGTGTATTTGACGAATTCTTATAATAGGCTATTTTTTTTTAATTTGTCAAGTTACTACATGATGAAAAAAATTCTGAGTTTGTCTTTTTGGCTATATGCCAATTTAGTTGAATTTATCATGATATGAATATTTAAGTAGGTAGTATATACAATTAACAATCACTGCCAGATACTCGATACTTTAAGATTAATAACTATTTATATTAACAATCTCTCACAAATACACTGATGTTAAAGAAAATAATCTCATTTTGTAATGCAATTTAATTAAATTATTAACTTAGTATTAGTTACATAATATAGTGCATTTATTATTATTTCATGTGATTGTCTTCCAATACTTCGTCATATAATTTAATTTATAAATTCTTATTTTATATTTACTTAATGTATTTTGATGTTTGTCTACATGTTTTACATTTAGTGTTGCCAAATAAATGGTATAGATAATATAACTGTTTTTCTTTCCAAATGATTTAAATAATATTCTTAAAGTTTTCGTGATTATTACACATTTAACCTTTTGCATGCAGCGCTTGTTTACGTTACTTTACCCTAGGCGCCAGGGTAAAGTAACGTAAACAAGCGATACTATAGTACAAATTGAATAACTTAAGTTGTCATTGCCGTCTCAGTCACGAGACCGTTTTGCAACTAAAGTGGTCAATGGCGCTCAATAGGTTAAATGGTTTATACACATGAGAAATGTTAGGTGTAAAAATCCTTACTACTATTATAAACGCGAACGTTTGCAAGTATCTCTCACACCAAAACACACACAATGGGCTCAAACAATAGACCTAAGTGTGAAAAATTGCCCACGGAACCAGGTGAGGTTATTACCTGGATTATCACTTTGAATGCCGGAATCACAGACACAATAGTTTTTGAAAAACATTCTCCGACAGCATCTGAGATGTTTAGTGGAAAAATTATATTATTCATTTACAAACATTTTCATAGACAATGTATGTCAAATTTATCTGATGTTCGCAGTCAAAGGGTTAATTAAATTAATTAGCTTGTCCGTTTTGTAGAAGATACAGCAGGAAACCTCTTCATTAAAAAGGAGAATGATACAAAATGTAAATCAATATAAAAATATTTATTAAAATTAGAAGTATACAATATAATTCTAAATAAAGACTGCACTTAGAATTAAATGTTTTTAAAGTTTAGTTTTGTAAATAGCCTGGGAGCTTCATCCTCATGAAAATCCAGGTGGTAAAGAAAGACACAAGTATACATAAGAAAGCTACAGAGATGAGCAAGATTCTGTTCAGTTTCGGCGTGGACGGGTTATGTGTGCGGTCCAAGATGATGAATCCAAGGCCTCCCAAGGAAAATAAGAAGCTTGATGCAAGCCCTTCCATGATGTACTGACCGTTGACACGGTTAGGCATGAACGCCACGGGCCTGCTATGGCCGTGCTCGTCTGTGGTTGATCCTACACTGGGCGGTTCCACTATCACGTCATAGATTATACCTGAAAAAAAGAAAGCATTACAATCAATCGTGCTACAGGAACTCCCGTGATATTTCACAATAAACCATTTAACCTTTGCAAAAGAATAATACAGCAATCTGATAAGAACGCTATAAGATGCCGCACTAACCTCCAGTGACCAAAAAGTACGATAAAAGTACTAATGAAAATGTGGTCATAGCCGATGGTGCTTGCAGCCATGTTGGTTTCTTGATCTTTATATTGGGTATTTCAAGTACAGTAAAAGGCAAAGCGAAAAATGCTTCCATTATTACAATTAAACCACAAGATCTCCGGCAAATTAGAATTTCAACGAAATATTGTGTTGACGTCGATGACAGTGACACTTTAGCTCAGCTAGCTATCAAAATGTAAAGCTAGTTTCTTTTGACGCATAAACTGTAGTTAGAATATTGATAAAAAAAAATAAAAATCAATTTAATTAATTGAAATAGAATAAATAATTGTAAAAAACCTAATGTTTTTCACCTGAATGTTAAATATTGATATGGTTTTATGATATTTTAATCATAGTATTTGTGAATATTTTACATAGGAAAATAACATCTCAGTGATCATATGCGTAAAAGAAACCGTAGTTCTGTGCAATTTTATTGACCAATGAAATTCTTGATCGTCTACTAAATGTCTAATTCTCATTGGTCCATTAACTCAATGGAATAAAACAATCAAATATTCGCCAATCACAGTCATGTGTATTTCTGAACGTCATAGTACAGCTGTCAAATTTATTGAATCGAATAGTAGTAAAATTGGAAAAAAGTGAGTTCTCCTTTTTAACGTTCGTTATTCGTTACACAAGCAGCTGGCTTAATTATTATTAAAATCATAGTACAATGGATCAAAAGTGTGTGTGAAATGTGTATCTATCAAAGCTTATCATGTGTTTAGTTATATTCAAAGGCGTTGTGAAAATGTGTTAATTCTGCGCACAAAATGAACTTTATTGTGGATATTTCACTAATTTTACGATGAAGGGCGGGTTATGTATTATCTACACGTCTTTGCTGACAATTTCAGTGATTTCGAGGTGAGTGGATGGCCTTTAGAGCAGCTAAAATGCAATTGACAAGCATGACGATTGATGTCTGATTGTTTTTCAATTTTTCAGTTGTGCTCTCTTCATCTTGGTGGTTTCGGATGCTTTGCAAGGCGAGGGTGATGCTAACGTAAACGTAGACTTGTCTGGACTACACAACGTCAGTCAGAAAGTTGGGCAAGATGTCCCTGACACTGGGCAGGAGGTTCCCACAGCTGGGTCAAATAGAGAGCAAGCAGCTGCTGAGGAAAGCCAAAGATTTCAAGATAATGAGATGATAATTGCTGACGCACTATCTCTGAACTCTGTGACTACTGATGGGTAAGTCAAGTAATTTTCTTTTTTGTCAACTGTTACGAAATAATTTCTAATTCCATTGTGTATTGAGCACATGGTTTTTAGACATTGACATAGTGAAATAAGTTAATTAATCTTTACAGCTGTTCTAGCTGTAAAAACGTAGTTATCATAATTGTAAACTTTATCGTTTATTATAATGATTAGGCTTTTTAATGCGGTCATAATTATTATGAAAGCTAATTCATTTAAGTTTTTTTTGGAGGTGTCAGTTCAGTACACTTGGTGTTTCTATACCAGCCTCATGGGGGACCTCTAATAAATAAAAAAATATCTAAGTTTTATTATAACGCTCCAAAAGAGGTATACTAACTTCTTTAAGTCTTATAATCTTTATTTACTAAACTAAAAAAAAAATGTTAATAATTTAGAAAGTATCTTAGATGATAGCTAATTTAGATAAGTAAGCTTATCAATTTGGGGAGCCCAATGGTCTAGTGGGTGTGAGCATCACTTATACATGTTAACCAACCCTTGGCGCAATCCCTATTGTGATGGGTGACCGCAAGTGGCATAAAAATATCTCAAGCTCTTCCGTGCTTCGAAAGGCATGTTAAGCCGTTCACGGCTGTTGTTAACTCTGATGGCTAAGCTATGTTAGATGCCTTTAGGCAGTTTGAAAATCTGACACCAGTGTTGGCCACTTACACACACAAAAACAAACAAACAATCTACTTTTAAATGTAACATAATAGACAGCTACAAATTATTTTGTAAATAGCACATTCACAGCGAAAGTGAAAGGAAACCGCTGCTTTGGCCTACAGAATACAAAAAGTGTAGTTTTTCTTTGTTATTTATCACATTGTTAATGGGTTTATTTTAAAAATTGTAGCACCTGCTTGTCTTATATTGTTACCTTGGCAGAGTTGGAATTTAGTACTAGCCTTCAGAATATAAATTGGTGTAGTTGTACCTTTGCATGCTGATCTGGGAAAAAACTTAGCATGTGCCAGCTGCTTTTCCTGCGCAAATCGTCAATGCCGATCGAGGAATTGGGCTAAAATCATTGGAATCATGTCAATAGGCGATTCGGCTAGCAACCCATCACTATTTTAATTCCGTTTTCCATTTACACACCGTCCAACATCCTTAATGTAGACATAAGGTCTTTTAGAGCTAGGTTTTGTCCACCCCGCAAGGGAAAAGACGTGATATATGTATGTATGTATGTATCTTCTTCTAACAGTGCCTCTCCAACTAGTGAAGTTTGGCAGTCAGCTCTGCATATGTCTGCTTGTCTCCATCGAGGTGTAAAAGTTCGTACTTGCGATATCAGTCCACTCCCTGATGTTACGCAACCAAGACTTCTTTCTCTGACCCACTTTTCTTGTCCCCGCGACTTTGCCTTTGTAATTAATTACATTGACATGCTAAAAAAATTTAATTTCATATAAAGTTGTTGCACTATTGTTGTTTAGCAATAAACTGGTCTTCTTCTCTAGGTCAGGTCAATGGACTTGTTTTCTTGACTTTTAAAAAAGGTCTGGCAGTTGGATAATTAAATTATTTTTATTATATATTTTAAATTAAAAATTAACAGCATCTGTGGTCCAGTGGTTAAGGCGTTTGCCTGTTGACCCGGGGGTCGTGGGTTCGATTCCCACCGGAAGCATACTTTGTTTAGTTGTTTCCAGTTTGGTTAGGACATTGCAGGCTTGAATCACCTGATTGTCTGATAATAAAGATGATTCCGTGCTTCGGAAGGCAAGTTAAGCCGGTGGTCTCGGCTGCCATCTGGTAGTCGTTAAAGGAACTACGTCAGAGGCCGAGAGGCGGTTCCAAAGAACTCTGACACCAGGGTGTGCATGGTCGATTGACCGTGGCACCTACTCGAAATGATGATTAAAAATTATAAAGATATAATACAACCCTTTGAAATACTGTGTGACATCATAGTTTACTAGACTTTTTAGCAAACTGTGACGCGCTTTATCTTTATTATATAGTTTAATTGACAGAAAAAAAATATGTGTCCAATATTTTATAATATTATTATGGACTAGCTGTTGCCCGCGGCTCCGCCCGCGTTAATGTCGTTCCCTTGGGATCAGTAGAAATGATAAAAATTTCACCTGTATAGATCTTTAGCCCTTAAGGAGGGGATTTTGCCCATTTCACTTACACAGATTTTTATTGTAATGGAGAACTTCTTATTGTCAAATTTCGAAGTAAATAAAAAAAATCCATACAAACTTTACCCCACCTATTCTACCCCTTCAAGGGGAAATTTCGACCATTTTAACTACACATATCTTTTTAATTGTAATGTAAACATATATATACTTATTTTTATACTTCTATGTCCCCTTTTATCCCTTAAGAGGGAAAATTTTGTACATTTCACCTACACAGATCTTTTTTAATTGTAACCTAGAACGTATATACTTATTTTCATACCTCTAAGTCTAGAAATGGAAAAATTCCATACAAACTTTACCCCCTATTTACCCCTTCAAGAGAGAATGTTGTCTGGTTCACCTAAACAGATCTTTTTTAATTTTAATTGAGAACTTGCGTACTTACTTTCAAACTTCTAAGTCCGGAAATGAGAAAATTCTATAAAACTTCACCCCCTTTTGATTTTCTAAAAATCCTTTCTTAGTGCTCATTTACATCATAAAAAGAATCCCTGTGCCAAATTTCAAGTTTCTGCGCACAGTAGTTTCGGCTGTGCGTTGATATATAAGTCAGGTTTGCCTTTGGCCCGCGGCTCCGCCCGCGTAAGTGTCGATTTCTCAGGAACAGTAGAATTACCCGAATACTAACTTTGCATCCCCTTTATATCCCCTTAAGGGATGATTTTTGAGAAAAATATTTTACTTGTGTTTCATGCCTTTTAGTAAAGAACCTTCATGCTGAATTTCATTCGACTAACTTCAAAAATGGCAAAGTTTCATGCTTACTTTGCACTCCTATTTTACCCCTTAAGGGATGATTTTTGAGTAAAATATATTACTCGTGTTTCATACCTTTCAGTAAAGAACCTTCATGCTGAATTTCATTCGAATAACTTCAAAAAAGTTTCATACTAACTTTGCAACCCGTTTTTCTTAGTGCTCCCCTACGTTATAAAAGGAACCCCTGTGCAAAATTTTAAGTTCCTAACCCTTATAGTTTCGGCCCTGCGTTGATATGTCAGTCAGTCAGTCAGCTTCTCCTTTTTTTAGTATGGATTACTATGGATAGTATGGATAGGTATAATGCTGTCGTATAATGATGATGAATTGACTTTGGATTTTAATTTTCTTACGTCACTTATTATTTTATTTTATTTTTTGCTATATGTTTGCAGGCAAACTCATGCCTTGAGTTCATTCAAATGACGATAACTTTTTTTTTAATGAACCGATTTTGATAAAACAAACTTTAAATGTTAAACTGAGTTAAAACAAAGCAATTGGTGAAAGTTTGAAGTAAATCGGTTCAGTATTTTCGGAGATAATCGTGATCATACATACAGACAGACAGAAAGACAGACAGATAAGAAATTCCAAAAAATTTTTTTTGCTTTCTATTATTCTTTTTAAGTTTCCCTCTATCGATTTCAGTCAAAAATTCGAAATGTACAGACAAAATAATTTTACTGTTTTATTATATGTATAGATATGGAAGTATGGATTAATCACTTGACATATAATTAATGTCTTACACTGAGTTAGCATATAGGTCGGCTGGACTTTGCTACCGTCATTGCCTGTTCGTTTGCCTCATTACGATCTTGTTGAGAGCAAGAAGTATGGCTTTCTGGGCACACCAAAAGTTGACCCATAGAATGGATAGTACCACAATCGCACTCGTTATTGTTGGAGACACGATTGTACTAATAGCTAAGTAAGATCTACTAATCACTAAGAACAATAAGTGTGTCGAATCGGAAATCTGATTTTGTTTCGGCCGCGCTGTGATGGCTTATTGGCCCACACTACATTACTATGTCACATCGTCTACATCACGATTTCCCGTTAATAACGCCACTTTACGCACTGACCGACGTCGTGACGACTGCGGGGGCGTGTCTGACAGATAGTGCCACTATTTCTGCCGTTATGAGGCATATATCTTTATTTATAAATGTTTTATTTTGCATTCACAATGCTATTTTGATGTACTCTTATTAAATTGAGAAATAATATACGCCGGGGTTAGAATCATGGCGGTAGCTCAGTTGAGCATAGGTCGTACGACCTATGTATCTAGATCGCTGTATACCTAGCTATAGACCTAGGTCGCTGGTTCAAGCCCCGGCCGCATGATTTTTTCACCATATTTTGTTTCTTAATGTAATAAGAGTATATTTATATTTTTTATTGATATATTCTTCTATAAGAGAATTGCTGTGAAGATTTACCTTTGCTTTGCCAGATTATTTTAAGAAGGAATTTTACATCAATAAAAATCTGAAAGATAAAGTGATCTCGCCACGAAAAACTTAGTTTCTGTATTGAATGTTACATCTTTGATTAGTACCATGCCCTCTTTGATAAAATTTTACATAAGTGCATAGACATACTAGCTTTTGCCCACGGCTCCGCCCGCGTTAGTGTCGATCCCTCGGGGGCAGTAGAATTTCCCGGAATGAAAGGTAACCTATATGTCCTTCGTCCCGGGCCTTAAACTATCTCCATACCAAAGAAGATAGTTTATGATATTAGTATGGACAAAGAATATATACACGTATGGATGGATAGTATAGATGTATGTGTCGGCCGATGGGGCGCAATAAAGTCATCATCATTTCGAGTGTGTCACGGTCAATCGACCATGCACACCCTGAATTCTTTTGAAGTAGTTAATAGTACTTAAGCTCAGGTGTTGGATTGGGTCACAGCGAACAATCTATTGTTAAACTCTAAGAAAACGAAATATATTAAATTTTGCTTACCAAATGTAAAAAAATCCGCCACGAATCATCATCATCATTTCGAGTAGGTGTCACGGTCAATCGACCATGCACACCCTGGTGTTAGAGTTTTTCGGAACCGCCTCTCGGCCTCTGACGTGGTTCCTTTAATGACTACCAGATGGCAGCCGGGACCAACGGCTTAACATGCCTTCCGAAGCACGGAATCATCTTTATTATCAAACAATCAGGTGATTCAAGCCTGCAATGTCCTAACCAGACTGGAAACAACTAAACAAAGTATGCTTCCCGTGGGAATCGAACCCACGACCCCCGGGTCTACAGGCAAACGCCTTAACCACTGGACCACGGAGGCAGTATTTTCATTAACGTGCCTTTACGCGCGTAATCGAATCATATAGTTTTGAAGGCCACGGCACAACATGCGATCTGATGGACGATAACACTAACTACTGCGCACCTTCATACACGCGAGCCGGAGTCGATATTGCCAGGTGTGTCATCAATACTAATAATAAAACTGTAAGGGTTGGTCATGGAGTAAGCTGCTTTGTTTTCAGAGATATAGTGTTTATAAGCTCTATATATGATACTGAAACTAAATTGTCGATTTTTTGATATTTTTCTGTATGTATTATGCTCCATAATTTTTAAAAGAATTAACAGAATTTTATGAACCTTGGTAGATATACATTTAGGCGTATAGGACACAGGATAGGCTACTTATTTTTTTCTCGTGTCGTGATAAGACGTGACCCCCATACAAACATAACATAAAATGAACGCGAACGAAGTCGCGGGCACTGCTAGTATATCATAATTATCAAATGCAATATCGTCTCTAACTACTGCGCACCTTCATACACGTGAGCCGGAGTCGATATTGCCAGGTGTGTCATCAATACTAATAATAAAACTGTAAGGGTTGGTCATGGAGTAAGCTGCTTTGTTTTCAGAGATATAGTGTTTATAAGCTCTATACATGATACTGAAACTAAATTGATGATTTTTAGTTTTTTTTTCTGTATGGATGCTCCGATATACAGGTGTTATCTTTTAAAAGAGGTACTATTTTTTAAACGGGTTTCATATATTCTATATATTTTAATTTTTTTTCAGAAAATAGGCCTTTTCAGGCTCTTCCCGCCAATTCATATTTAAAATAATACTAATTTCATTCTAATAGGCTTGTTTCCTTAAAAAATCCATTAAAAAATATTAGTCTGTGTTATAGATTATCGAAAAATATTAGATAGTGGACTTCTTGCGGCTGATATGATGATGATGATTAGATACGTATTTTTTCTTTTTTCAATCTAACGAAAGATGATAAAGATAAAGCGCATCAAAGTTCAGGAGTTCAGGGGCTCACGACGCAACAGACCGGTAAAAGCCGGACAGCAACTTTAACGGGCTTTAACTTTATCAATTTTTGTTTGATTGACAAAAGAAAAAAAATATGTGTCCAATAATTTTTCAATAACTCCCAGACGGACAAAATTTTTAAAATTTTTTTTTTTAGGAATTAATTAGTACTTTTTTATATAAATATACTAGCGTTTTGGAACCAACCGCTGCAGAGAAAAAAACGCCGGAGGCACAGACAACATTATTATTATCTGTGGCCGGAGGAAACTCTTTCAACATTGTTGGTCCCCTACTCGCCTGAAGGGCTTTGTATGATATTTTACATATCCCTGTTTTAATTATTTTTCTTCATTAAAAGAAGAATACAAGTGGATAAGAAGGCCGCGGTATCATATACCTATATAGCGCTAACCGTACTGGTCGATTTCGCAGGTGGTATATTGGAATAAATCGATATGTGATGAGCGGGGATAGCAAGCAAGTATGACAATGTTATTAAATCCATCGGAGACTCGCTCGCGTGTGCTCTTCGAAAATGTTCGTTATTATCATGAGTTGGAGTCGATATTGCAGGTGTTATATCGGAACAAATCGATATACCGCTCAAGACATATCGATTTATTCCGAGCAAGTATGACAATATTCTTTTTAAATTTTCGCGCTTTGGACACATAATTATGTATATGAACGGGACTTATTGCTGCATATTTACTAAATGCATTCACGAGAATTAGCGCGAAAATACCGTATTTCTCCAGACGTTTTGACCAGGTTGCACCGGCCGTGGTCTCTGGATGACTCAAGTCCTGTTTATACTGACTAATTCTGACTGGTTCTTTTCGATTCCGAGACTGGTTCGGGATAAGTTATCAGAAAAAAGTATCGTAATGTCTATTATAACAGAGAAATGAAATAGCCAATCTGTGAAAAGTACATCTTCAAATCAAATGTTATTACTCCAATCTTAGAATTGCTTAATGTAACAAAATCATTGTTTGATTGAATGAGAGGCAATTCATCCTATATATAACTCTCTTATCAGCTTCATTTAATTACAAAATAAGCCGGAATTATATCTATATAGTGTTATCATTACTTATCGTCATATTGTGGCGTCTAGTGTCATTATTTTATCATTAACATACGCAGGGGTCTCTGGGACTCGTGGGTCATCTATTTTAGCGCATGTAGTACGTCAAATGCCGTCCAGTGGAAATGAGTACGTAAATAACAGCGGTAATGGACAGACAATCGCAACATACATACATAGTATTACGTCTTTTTCCCTTGCCGGTAGACAGAGCCTAGGTCTATTAAGACTATGGCCACATTTAGCATGTTGGAGGGCGTGTAGATGGAAAACGGTATTAAATAGTAATGGGTTGCTAGCCGCATCGCTTATTGACATGATTTCGTAGATTTTAGCATAATCCCTTGATCGGCTTTTATGATCTGCGCGAGAAGAGAAGCAGCTAGCACATTCTACGTTTTTTCTTTTCTCCCAGACCAGCATGGAAGATTCGACACAATCGCAACAGTTTTATTAAATCACATAATACGATTTTATCGCATGTATCACATTATTTTTACAGCTAACGTTTCGAAAACTGCAGTTTTCATGGTCGCAGGTAGACTAAGTTGACATTTGTCTGTTGTGTTATATGAACTATGCAAAGCTATCGCCTACAATATTAATTGATAACGGTTCGGATATACGCAGTATTAGCTCACGGTGTCTGAAGGTCTTGCAGTCTTGTGATGACCTTGAGATTTTATTAAATTCATGACAGAATCCCAAGATGGTGGTCAATGCCAACCATCCTCTCTATTGTTTTCTGGTTGCCGTGTGGTATCCGGCAGAGTAGAATAGGACTACTCCAAGACTTCCCGTGGATGTCCTAGAAGGTGACTTAGGAAATACAAGCTAAACGAAAGCTTATAAACATCTGTGAGACCTCTCCAACCCGTCTGGCCAGCGTGGATAGTGTAGGCCAAGTCCTCTGTCTGTTCTGGCCAAGTATGGCCCTAGTAGTACAGAAGGTCGTGCTCCTGTAGTGGAGACTAAAAAGACCTGATGATGATGATCTGTTTTCTTCAGCTTGATAATTTAAGATGTAATAATAAACGCGATCAAACCGTATTATGTGATTTAATTTTCGTAACTATGTCTCTGACCTGCTGACAACCAGGCCCGTTCTCCTGTCTTTGAGTGAAGTGAGGCGTTTTAGATTCTGTCCATTGTTGTCACACCCAGAACACTTTGCTCTGCCCTCTGGAAAATCTTGAGTCTGGATTTTTATACCTTCCGGCAAAGCCCGTGTTTGCACCATAGGTACACGAAGATACTCATGTCAATGAGCTTGCTTTTCAGTGACAGTGGCAGGTCTCCTTGAATTATTTCATGGACCAGTAGATCCTCCCTGCATGCATTAGCTATCATCATCACCATCTCATCTTTCTCACAATGCTAAGCATAGGCCTCTCCTCGTTTCTGCCATTCCTCTCGGTCCTGTACCAATCTCATCCAGGAACGAGATTAGCTATGCAAAGATTTATTCCTTATGTTATCTTTGTATAAAAATGTTAACTTTAAATCTTTTAAATGTTATGAATATGTTCAAAATTCTACCAAGATCTCATCTATTATTTCGCAATCAATATGCATTATATTTCAGCGGAAGTTAGATGAGCTTTCAAACATTGAGCACAAATCATCAATCACTGAGCACATAACAGTTTGTTCGTTATTTAACAACTTTCAATTCATAACAATTATGTTTCATTTATCATAATAGCCAAAACATAATTTGTGATGTAATTGTATGTTAATAATTCATGGGGCTTTATGAAATTGTAACATCTTACACAATGTTAATGTACCTAGTATACAACACTTTAATACAGTTGTACGAAGCTTTCCAACTACGAAACAGCCAAAACATCTGTGTAACGTCACACCAAATTCAAAATGGCGTCCTCCAGAGAATAAAAAGTCGAGAATTATAGAAAAATATTATTGAAATATTTATCATTTATCATCCATCATCATTACAGCTGTAAAAAGTCCAGTGCTGGACAAAGGCCTGGGTACTTCTTTCCATGGAAGGATATTGTCATACTTAGTTACGGCTGGCAGGCGGGTTGGCGAGCGCAGTTTCTTTGGCTTCTTGTGCTTCCATTCAACGCTGCTGCCCATCGAAAGCATTTTTAAGCTGAGGAATGATAGGAAGTTGTTGGTTCTGGATGCCATACCTTCAACCACCGGCCATAACCATATGACACCCCCTGACCATATATTCTTAACTAGCTGTTGCCCGCGGCTCCGCCCGCGTTAATGTCGTTCCCTTGGGAACAGTAGAAATAATAAAAATTCCATACAAACCCCTCTCCCTCTGTTTTTCCCCTTAAGGGGGAATTTAATACATTTCACCTACACAGATATTTTTTTATTGTAATGGAGAACTTGTTATTGTCATATTTCTAAGTAAATAAAAAAAATCCATACAAACTTTACCCCACCTATTTTACCTCTTCAAGGGGAAATTTCGTCCATTTTAACTACACATATCTTTTTAATTGTAATGTAAACATATATACTTATTTTTATACTTCTATGTCCCCTTTTATCCCTTAAGAGGGAAAATTTGTACATTTCACCTACACAGATCTTTTTTAATTGTAACCTAGAACGTATATACTTATTTTCATACCTCTAAGTCTAGAAATGGAAAAATTCCATACAAACTTTACCCCCTATTTACCCCTTCAAGAGAGAATGTTGTCTGGTTCACCCCCTTTGATTTTCTAAAAATCCTTTCTTAGTGCTCATTTACATCATAAAAAGAATCCCTGTGCCAAATTTCAAGTTTCTGGGCACAGTAGTTTCGGCTGTGCGTTGATATATAAGTCAGGTTTGCCTTTGGCCCGCGGCTCCGCCCGCGTAAGTGTCGATTTCTCAGGAACAGTAGAATTACCCGGAATACATTAGTTCATGACTTTCAATGAAACACCTTAATATTGAATTTCAATTGAATAACTTCAAAAACGGAAAGTTTCATACTAACTTTGCATCCCCGTTATACCGTAGGGATGATTTTTGAGAAAAATATTTTAATCGTGATTCATGCAATTCAGTAAAGAACCTTTATGCTGAATTTCATTCGACTAACTTCAAAAATGGCAACGTTTCATGCTTACTTTGCACCCCTGTTTTGCCCCCTTAAGGGATGATTTTTAAGTAAAATATTTTATTCGTGTTTCATACCTTTCAGTAAAGAACCTTCATGCTGAATTTCATTCGAATAACTTCAAAAACGACAAAGTTTCATACTAACTTTGCAACCCGTTTTACCCCCTTAGGGGATGAATTTCCAAAAATCCTTTCTTAGTGCTCCCCTATGTTATAAAAGGAACCCCTGTGCAAAATTTCAAGTTCCTAACCCATTTTTATTTTTGCTATATGTTTGCAGGCAAACTCATGCCTTGAGTACATTCAAATGACGATAACTTTTTTTTTAATGAACCGATTTTGATGAAACAAACCTTAAATGTTTTTCTGAGTTAAAACAAAGCAATTGGTGAAAGTTTGAAGTAAATCGGTTCAGTATTTTCGGAGATAATCGTGATCATACATACAGACAGACAGACAGACAGACAGATAGACTGACAGACAGACAAGAAATTCGAAAAAATTTTTTTTGCTTTCTATTATTCTTTTTAAGGGTCCCTTTATCCATTTCAGTCAAAAATTCTAAATGTACAGACAAAATATTTTTACTGTTTTATTATATGTATAGACTAGCTGTTGCCCGCGACATCGTCCGCGGAAATTTCTGTTATTGTGATTAATTAGTTTTTTTATTAGTTAAGATGAATAATATTCCCTCGTTTTAAAAACATTTGTCATTGATGATTCACTCCAATTAGTCGCCGCGTGATGTTTTATTAGCCTTCCTCAATAAATGGACTATCCAACACAAAAATAATTTTCCTATTTGAACTAGTAGTTCCTGAGATTAGCGCGTTCAAACAAACAAACTAACTCTTCAGCTTTATAATATTAGTATAGATTTTATACCATTCTCCGGTGAAAATTCGAAATATATCTAGAAATCTAGTCGTCGGGTTTTAGTTTCATAATTTTATCTTATGTCGTTTGTCATTACTCGTTAAATACGCTATGATTCCAGTAAATGTAATCTTCTTTGACGTAGAATTTATTTTATTTACAATATTTTATATACCTAGATACAAAATTGCTTGAACAACACGTCAGTCAATATTTTAACTTAACTTTCAAAATTTAACACCTGTCAAAAGTGGCTGCTTATTGTGGCCGTACCGTACTGTAAGTAGTTATTTATTTAAATATATACATTATATAATATAATTATATTATACAACTTAGGTTTGCACCTTCTCGACCTTCTAGAGATCGGTAATAAACTGAAATCCCGCCCTGAGACTCTCAGGGAGAAGGATTTTCAGTATCCCCATTGATAAAGATTGAATCCCCTAAAACCTTTGCTAAAATATTCACCGTGTGGATTGCTGCTTGTTTCTGCATGATGGTTATATCTATTTGAGGGTCTAGCATATCACAATACCGTCGCAGACTATGAGCGACTACTCCGGTTGCTCCTATGACTATTGGGATTATAATTGCTTTAGTGTTCCATAATCGGGCTATTTCAGTTTTGAGTAAGTAATACTTGGTTAATTTTTCTATTTCTTTGGCTCCTATGTTATAATCCGACGGTATTGTGATATCTATGAGGTATGTAGTGTTATTTGTTTTATCTATATATATTAAATCTGGCCGATTATGGTTGACTGTCCTATCTGTTTGGATTGGTATCTCCCACATTATATAATATATTATTATTATATAATGTATATAATGTATTTTAAATTTTAAAGTAGAATAAATGGGTATCTCTTGAATAGGCATGTAACATCCTCGTCTTCATCGTCACTTACCATCAGGTGAGATGGGAGACAAATGCCTACTTCAATAATTAGTAAAAAAAATATATAAGATAGTTATATCTATGTATTTGTATATATTATATATTTTTTCTTAGTTATTTATATTAAATATAAATAAATAACTACTTATTTATTTACATAAACATTCCCAAAAACAGCGATGAGGGCCACACCACACCTTACAAACAAGCCACTATAGTCGCTGTATTGATGTCGATGACCTTGTAGGTCTTGTAAGTTTGTTTTATTAATATAAATATATGTATTATATACATATAAACCACGGTAATATCCCGTAAAGTGTTCACTATCGTATCGATTTATAACTTCATTAAAAATAGAAAAAAAATTAGTATGTACGTAATCATCATCAGGTCTTTTTATTCCCTCTGCAGGAGCATGGCCCTCTCTGTACTAACAAAGCCATTCTTGGCCAGAGCCACAGAATTAATATAAGTCCGATTTGGCCTACACTCTCCTCGCTGACCAGACGGCTTGGAGAGGTCTCATTGATGTTTATAAGCTTTGTTTAGCTTATATTTCCTAAGTCGCCTCTTACGACATCCATGGGAAGACTTGGACTTGGAGGTCCTATTCTACTCTGCCGGAAACCACACGGCTATATATATATAATAAGTATGTACGTAAGTCACGATAAACATTTTTATTTGATGCTTTTAAATTCGTGATCCACGAGTCGTTCGTAGTTAGTGTCAAAATTTGCAATTCATATCAACAATATTGAATAAAACGTAATCGGCAAGTGTGTACGTTTTTGTGACTGTATTGACTGCCGCTCCCATATGTCAATCCACTGTCAATCCGTTTTTTAAAATAACATACTCATCCTCAACAAAAAACTGGCTACAGCTGTATCAGACCGTGACCAAACAAAACGGAAATCGAAAGTTCGTCTATAAATACCTCTAGACAGCATTGACCGATGGATTTCGATTTCTGAACGTACTTCTCGCTAGTCATATTAACTGATGATGACGTATCAGGTACATATGATGTATTTATTGTCTTTGACATAGAAACTGTAATCATCTATAGATAGATTCTTTTGTTTTTACTAAATTTTGAAGTAGCATTTGTCTCCCATCTCACCTGATGGTAAGTGACAATGAAGACGAGGATGTTACATGCATAAACAAGAGATAACCATTTATTAGGTATTTATATTTATTCAATGGTGTACATATTATTTCTGTCAATACATAATTATGTTTATGTCTAAAAAAGTACACCAACTTCCATCTAAAGGGTAAAAACGCACGTTGCCGTTGCCGCTATAACTGCAAAGAGTAAAAAAGAGAATAAAATAAATATTTAAGGGGGCTCCCATACAATAAACGTGATTTTTTTGCTCGTTATTGCTCGATATTGATAACGACAACAGGTAGATGCTTGAAATATTCACAGAATATTTAGCTATATATTCAATCACTTTAAAAATAAATAATAAAATAAAATTAATATTAAAAGGGGGGCTCCCATACAACAGACGTGATTTTTATGCCGTTTTATAGACAACGGTAGGGAACCCTTCGTGCGCGAGTCCGACTCGCACTTGGCCAGTTATATTTTTCAAAGATATGCCTATTTTTGTGAATCTTTCCAATGTCTCTATGGCATTTTATTTATATAATCTCTTTTGGTTTCCAACACTAATAATATGTATTGACGCCATGGGCGAACTCTTTTAATCTACATAGGTATAGACTGGATATACTTATAAATATAAAATTCACACACTTTTGCTTTTCATTCATATATATATTTCTATATGAATCTAGTTTTTTTTTTTTTTAATTTATTATTGCTTTGGATATTATATCCAACTTGCATATATTATAGTTATAATAATATAATTAAATATTTATTGTGCGTATTAGCAATTCAATTTTCTCTACACTATATAACCTAGGTACTTTAATTTATGATTTTCACACTTTTCTCTCTGTTCACACACTTTCTTTATTGCCTTTTAATCATACTCCACACAATAGGTGCTACCACTTATTGCTGTTGACGAGTAAAGAGCACCTTCTATATGCCCATATGCGTAATTTGAACAAGTAAGCCTTTCACCACAGAAATATATCAAACTAGCGGCCCGTCCCGGCTTCGCACGGGAAGATATAGGTATTTAAATAGCCTATGCTCATCAGGGAAAATGTAGGATTGTAATGCAGAAAGAATTTTGCAAATCGGTCGAGTAGTTTCAGAGCCTATTCGATGCAAATAAACAAACAATCAAATATTTCCTCTTTATAATATTAGTATAGTATAGAAGTATAGATAAATAAATAAGTAAATATTATTTTATAGTTTGCTACACTTTTTAGCAAACTATTTGACGTCACGAGCCCCCTGAACTTTGACGCGCTTTATCTTTATTAATTATTGTTTATTTGACAAAAGAAAAAATACGTGTCCAATATTTTTTGATTATCTTACTGACGGACCAATTGTTATGTTATTATTACGACCCAGGAAACTAACCTATTGAATCCTGCATTATCCCTGATACTTTCCAAGGTTAAGGCTCCTTATGAAAACTTCGATTATGTAACCCAAGCATTGAAAAAATACTATATTTCGTACACTGCGGAAACTATTGACGATTATAGTGATGTAAATACTACAGTTTTATAGAGGACAAGCTGTGGCCCGCGTCTTCGTCCGCGGCAATTTTTGTTATTATGAATAATTAGTTTTTTTATTAGTATAGATGAATAATTTTCCCCCGTTATCAAAACATTTTTTATTGATGCTTCGCTCCTATTGGTCGTAGCGTGATGTTTTATAGCCTAAAGCCTTCGTCAATAAATGTACTATCCAACACAAAAATAATTTTCCAATTTGAACCAGTAGTTCCTGAGCGCGTTCAAACAAACGAAACTCTTTAGCTTTATAATATTAAAGTATAGATTATAATATTAGTATAGATATAAACCTTTGAAAAAAAATATCTTTGACTAGCTCCGTGGTGCAGCGGTCAACACGCCAGCCTGCAACACGGAGTGACCGGGTTCGATCCCCGGCCAGGTCAAGATGGAAAATGATCTTTTTCAGATTGGCCTGGGTCTTGGATGTGTATCTATATATGTATTTGTTATAAAATATAGTATCGTTGAGTTAGTATCCCATAACACAAGTCTCGAACTTACTTTGGGGCTAGCTCAATCTGTGTGATTTGTCCGTATTTATATATTTATATATATTTATATAAACCTCTACATTCATAAAGCATTTAATAAATTAAGGGAATTGTTGATTACCGCAAAAATTGGATACTTGGTTATACATATACGTCGTTACCAACAATTCTCTTACTCAATATCTTACATAATAAAGAATCACCTGATTGTCTGATAATAAAGATGATTCCGTGCTTCGGAAGGCACGTTAAGCCGTTGGTCCCGGCTGCCATCTGGTAGTCGTTAAAGGAACCACGTCAGAGGCCGAGAGGCGGTTCCGAAGAACTCTAACACCAGGGTGTGCATGGTCGATTGACACCTACACGAAATGATGATGATAATAATGGAAAGTGACATAGGCTATACAGTTTTAGTTGGTTGTTTATTTTTTGATAAGAAAAATGTTGATGTGTAGTGTTGTGCAACGTTATCACTCGTTAAGGGTCCATAGCTATCTCGTTCGCTATCAGAGCGCCTTATCAGTGCGTCTCAATACTTTCCCGCCTTATCAAAGGCGAGTCTGCGGAAAGGCGGAAACTTTTTCCCAGAACTGGTTTATTGTACAATCGCTCCTTGGTTCGCGTCTTATTTGATATACTTAAAGCAAACACTAAGTGTACAGAAGAGTAACGTGTACATCATTTCATATAATCGTATTCAATTATGTACAAGTTTCATAATATTTAGGTACTAGCTTTCGCCGCTCGCGTCATTGTCGATCTATATTCTATCTGAAATAACTTGTACATCATTTCATATAATACGTATTCAATTATGTACAAGTTTCATTATATTGACCAGCTTTCTCCGCTCGCGTCAATGTCGATCCCTATTCTTTCAAAATATACCCTATGTCCTTGTCCGTACCCCAGAATAAGGTTTAATACAGGTGAAATTTAATTCATCAGCATATGTTTAACCCTTTGACCGCGAATGTCGGATAAATCCGAAAATCATTTTCATGGAAAATATGGGACATTTCATTTCAGGGAAAATACGGGACTAACTCCGAAATTGCAAAAAAAAAACAGCTGTTCCATAGATTTTGGCCAAGTAGATATTCCACTTTTGTATAAAAAAACAGAAATTTTTTTTCACGATGTCGAAGTTGGTCCCATAATGAAAGTTGTTCAGATTCGTGGTCTGAGTCACTCCTTAAACGTATGCTAATGAATTAAATTTCACCCTGTATACAAAAACTGAATCACACAACACAAAAAACATAGCAAAGACATACTTATATTATTATACATTAGAAAACTTAAACTGAAACATACATAAAAATAAGTAAATGTATTGTGCTGCAGTAGTGCAAAAAGGGACAAAACTCAGGGTGCTTGGCCATAAAGACAATACACTGGTCTTCATTTTCAGCCTGAAATGAGTCCACGCAGGTGTCTAAAATTAGAGCTTGTGTTAATTCAAACTATGCTAAATGGGTATGCTAAATTTCATGATGATCAGTCCAGTAATTATGGCGTTAAAGCGTAACAAACCAACAAACTCACTTTCGCATTTATAATATTAGTTAGGAAGTTAGTATTAGTTGATTTTCACCTTACATCTATTACAGGCTAACCTACTTCGATAATAGCTAGTTTACCTAGTTAAGTAAAAGTAGTAAAGTTCTAGGTTAAGTTTGTTAGTTTGTTACACTTTCACGCCAGAACTACTGAACTGATCATCATGAAATTTTGCATACTAGTACTCTGGAGTACGGAGAAGGACATGGGCTATCTTTAATCCCGGGAAAAAGTACTGTTCCCGAGAGATCGAAATTGACGCAGGCGGAGCCGTGGGCGAAAGCTAGATTCCTATAATCGGAAGCAAATTGTCATTAAAGATACCCTTGTGACTAGACCCAGAGTGCAACAAAATAAATAAATATCATTCCCTACTAGGACTAGGTGAAGTGTACTACACAATTTCAATAAAAAAGTTTTGATGGTTCTCAAAAAAAACCCCTAATTGAAGATAATGCTTGTAGATACTTATATTCAATCTATCAGAAAAGGTTATCATCATCATCATCATTAGGCCTTGTTAATCTCCACTGCAGGAGCATGACCCTTTCTGTACTACCAGAGCCATACTTGGCCAGAGCAGACAGAGGATTTTTGCCTACACTCTCCTCGCTGGCCATACGGGTTGGAGAGGTCTCATTGATGTTTATAAGCTTTGTTTAGCTTGTAATTCCTAAGTCGCCTCTTACGACCTGCATGGGAAGACTTGGAGTGGTCCTATTCTACTCTGCCGGAAACCACACGGCTAGAAAAGGTTATACGATTATATTCAATAGAGCGATGTATGACTCCCGTATGTAGGCATGTCATCTCGTCTGTTCCACAAACTGGGCCGCTGGTGGAAGGAAGTCATCAACATAGCAATAAGGCGTTCACTGGTGTATTGATTGACTTCGTCTTAAATATTATGACTAAAAGTGCTCGATCTATAAAAGAGCACTAAACAAGTTTTGAATAGTGCCAAATTGCGATAATTCCGCCTTCGTACCCATTATTTGTTTTATTCTATCTTTCATTTGTTCTATATGTTTGTGTGATTTGTTATTGGTGCAATAACATGTTTATTCATTCATGGGCCGCAACATACATATGTTCGTTAAATTACTCAAGTGTTAGCGTCTTGGTAAACAAATAGTAATTAGAAGCAGTTAAAAAAATGCTGCGGACCTGTCCGTCACAATATACCGACGAATGTTTTTATACAGATTGAAGACGAAGACAACACTGCCCTGCAGCACCTAAAGTGCAGTAAGAGAAAAAAAGCGGTTTTGAGAAAAGCGCGAAAATCTTTTTGATGCTTTATTTTTTATATTATTTCATATGTTTGGTAAGTTGTTTTTTTACTACGATGAATAACTGAACACAAAGATTGAACTGACGTAAAAAATATTTTAAAATAATTGTTTGTTTCTAAATAAATAGATTTTTTTCAAAATCATGACTGTTACTGCATACAAAATTGTAAACTTATGCAGATTAAAATGCGACAAAAAAACCTAATACTGCGACTATTTTTGATTCGTTTGCAGCCTTGCAGACTAATTTGCAGCAAAACGCTTTCTTTACTTCATTTTAATTTGTATAGTGAATATTCGTGTAAATCAGCAAGTAGTAAGGAAATATAAAATTTATACATAAATAAATCTTTATAAAAAAAACAATTTGAAAAATTGAAAATAATATGTACTATTCGTATATCAAATTATTAAATAGTATTTTGTTTGAACATAATAACTTAATAAAACTATATTTATGTATAAACTTACAACTATATCAGTCAAATAGCTTTGGGCTTTTAGCAAAACACATGAGATCTTTTAACGGCACATGAAATGAAAAAAACACGATAGACAATCAAATAAAATATATGGCAATGATATGAGTATTCTATACTCGGTATCATCATTATCAAAAACTATAAAGAGACAACAAAAACATAAACTTAATAAAATAACTAAACGAAAACGAACTTCGCATAAAATGTTAATTACATTTTTTTAAAAGTTTTAATACGAGTTTTAGACAACAAAATCTGCTGAGGGAAAAACACCTCTTAGGAATCATCATCATTTTTCGCTATCCTCATCAAAAATAATTTCCATTAACCAATAGAAATAAATTTGCAATAACCAATGAACCATTGGTTTCCTCAGCTGAAAAAGGTAAACTTTTCCAGGCCAATGCCAACCTGTTTTCCGGCATCAATGGTAGGACCATTCTTTAATAGGTTCTTATAATATTTTGTTTTATGGTGGAAGCCCTTAGGTGTAGTTTAAATATCAGGTTTGGGATTTTATTTTTATTTTAGGCAATTCAATTCGCTATATTTTTTGTAATAGATGCAGTAGTTGCCTCTGTCAACTTTTATTTTAACTATATTTTTAGGTACTTAGGTATTGCCATCTTCATCTTTAAGTTTTTCCGTAGAGCAATATACAATTTAAAAAGGAAGAAATCAGATATTTCTATGTGTTTGACAAATATTTTTCCGAAAGTTGCAGTTCCAACAGCAGCGCAAAAGTCTTCAAATTCGTAGACTCTTTCTTTTTTGTTAAGGATCAAAAAATCACGTTTTTCCGCACCAGCGCAGACGACTTTCTTCCACTGCGTACGGTAGGGTCGGTAGGCGACTGCTAGAGCACGGTAAAGATATCATTACCGTGGCTAGAGCGAGAAAGAGCGACGTATCCCGAGCCGACAAGACGCAGTAAATAAGGTTTAGTTTAGAGTAAAAACAGTCTTATTGCTTACGTTACCAATTGAAATGCAGTAATAGTGATTATTACTGCGTTTAAATTATCTTTAAGCTATTTTGGAAATTTGGATTAGTCTACTATTTAATTTACTTTACTGCAGTAAATAATAAATATACTGCATTTTAAACATTAACACTCGCGTTCAAAAATATTGCACAATAGAACTAAAAAGCAGTATTTTTATTATGCTGCAAGTTAGTTAGTTTTAATTTCAGAAACCCCTTTATGAATACTAAATAAGATACCGTATTCAAGTGCTTTACTGCACTTTAATTAGTAATTATTATAATAAACATTAATGCAGTAATAATGTTTATCATACAAAAAAATATTACTGCATTTTAATATACATGCAATCATATTTAATTAGGTAGAAATTAAAGGCAGTAACGATATTTACTGCGTTTAACTTGGTAAAGTCATGGAGACCCGTATACGTAAATGCTCTTACTGTATGTTAGTTAGTTTAATAGTGTATTCAGGCATGCGATTTTGAGTTACTGCAATCTTAAACTTGATTTTTATGTCTTAAAAATCATCGTATTAAAAAATCGGTTCAATCACAATGCTCCTTATAACGTACTCTATAAGGTTCAGTATTCAACTAAAATCTCTTAAAAATCCTATTACTGCATTTTAGGGTCTGCACGGCAGAACATTTGGAAAACCGTCTAAAATTTCCAAACCGTTAAGTTTTCAAGAAATTATTTGAAATTGTAGATACTCATTTTTGTTTTATAAACATACTAGCTTTTACCCGCGGCTCCGCCCACGTAAGTGTCGATTCTTTGGGTACAGTAGACTTACCGGGTTTGAAATGTACCGTAGGTCTTTCCTCCATACCAAATTCCATCCAAATTGGTTCAGTGGTTGAAGCGTGAAAAGAAGACACAGAGTTACTTTCGCATTTATAATATTAATATGGATATAATAATCAGAAAAAAAAAGAAAAGATAAAAATGTAAAATATTATACAAAGCCCTTCAGGCAAGTAGGAGACCAATACTGTTGAAAAGAGTTTCTTTCGGCGTCTTCTTCTCTGCACTGGTCGGTTCCGAAACGCTAGTAGTTTGTAGCTTTTGAACAATAATTAATAATTGGAATATAATTCAATAAAATAAATTATGATTAATTTCTTGACATTAAATTAGTTTGTTTGTAGGTAATTAATGATAAATTTTAATTGTAATTTGATTATTACGAAATATAATATTCAATAAGTATTATTTAAATTGTGAATTGGCGTGAAAAGTGCCTGAAAAGGCCTTTGTTCTGAATAAATCTTTGTATAATATATTAACAATGTCTTGACCTTATTAATACGTAAATCTAGATGACCGTTGGCCGCAAAATAACGTTGATTTTGTACCATGTGTGAAGTATCCACTCTATAGTTTCCATTCTATGCTCTTTATATTTTGTGCATCCAGACTGGATGAACGGCTTTTCAAGATTTCACATTGTCATTGTACAGTCTCAATCCTGCTTAATGATGTGTTTAGAGACCAGGTGCCACGATTTAGAATTGTCAGACAATTCTAAAACGTGGTTCGTCAAACAATTAACGACATCGTACACTGGATTTAGTGTGAAGCCATATTGGTTCATTTAGCTCAAAAAACCGCTGAAAACTTGTTCGTTGGGGGCACCATAACAAAAGAGTGTAAAAGTCCCTATCGATTCCCTATTTAAATTGTTTTTAAATAGCATTACAATGCTCGGTATATTATTAATTCCAATTTCGATTCCCTATCTCCAAAAGTTATTCTTAAGCAAGAATCGCAATTATAGTTTTTGTATTTTTCGACTAAACTCTATGTTTATCATAAAAATGTAAGAAAGGTTTGTTGATGACAGCTCCGTGGCGCAGTGGTTATCACGCCAGCCTGCGACACGGAGTGCCGGGGTTCGATCCCCGGCCAGGTCAAGGCTAGCTCAATCTGTGTGATTTGTCCATATTTATTTATTTATTATTTTGATCAAGTACTTAGGTGCATCGTGGATTTGAATAAATCAACCTAAAATTATTTCTCTGTGAAGTATTTGGAACTGTAAACACCAAAAGCCTACCAGACATAGTAAAATACCTTTTCTTTAGTGTGTGTTAATATGCATCTCATCATCATCATCATCTCAGCCCATCTTCCGCTCACTGCTTACTACTCTTAGTTTCCGCTATCCGTCTTGGTCCGTGCTGTCGATTGGCTGTCGGCCTATTCGCTAACGGAGACCAATTACATGGTTATACATAGGTTTAATGTATTACTTGTATTTTATGTGACTTCATTTGCATACATTTATTACTCAGGAAATTGGAAAATGTGTGCTATTTCCTTCCCATGAAGTGTTTTAATATACATAATTTTTCGACTAAGGTGAAGGCTTACTTCACTGATGTTTGATTTTTGAAGCTGGGTTAAGCAATATATAATCTGGCTGGAAATCAACAGGAGTCAGGTCAGGAGTCGGGACTGACAACATTAAACGCTAGTAGTTTGTAGCTTTTGAACAATAATTAATTATTTGAATTAATTTGATTTTAAAAAGTATTATTTAAAATGTGAATTGACGTGAAAAAGTGCCTGAATAGGCCTGATTGATGAATACTTTCTGAATAAATCTATGAATCTTTGAAACGTGCCTTTTGGAACCTATACTAAGCTTTTTACTTTTGTTGAAAAGAGAACAGAAAGTTATTTTAATTAGTTCTAACTACAAATTAAGGATTTTTGGATTCTTACTAAGATTCCTGACTAAGAAACGTCGTGCTTTTGATTCCCGTGCGAATTTGAAAAAATGCCAAAATGTCCAAAATAATCGGTCATATCTTTTAATCTGTTAATATAGACGTTTTATTTTTTTCACAGCTTCAAGGGTCCTCCACAAATTCTTGCGAATGGTCTTGCCAGACTACCGAGTGATCCTATTAGGATTCATCATTACAAGAAGTCTATTGTTGGACAAGAGCCTCTCCCAAGGATGTTTCGTTCCATGGGAGGATATTGCCATACTCACCACGGTTGGCAGGCGGGTTGGTGTGCGCAGTTTCTTTGGATTCTTTTGTTTCCGACGCCGCTGGGGAACTACGTATTTAGAGTTATGATTAAGTCCACGCGAGGTTTAAATAGGTTAGGTCAGGGGTGTCATCCTCTCCGCTCTCTCGGCAGAGCAGGGTCCTCGGGTGGAAGGCGTGTCGGTGTCAAGACGCGCCTTTCTTAGCGGGTAGAATGGAAGGCCGAAGGGGCGCCCAGCAGGCCGCTCTGAACCTTCTCGACAGAGAAGGCACCGAGAAAGCGAGCCGAGTTGAGGCCGCAAACAAAGTGGCCGCCGCGCCGGGCTGTGGCGCGAGAGTAGCACACGGTCCCGGCAAAAACGGCAGAGGCGTTGACATGGGAGGATATTGCCATACTCACCAGAGTATGGCAATATCCTCCCATCATCATCATTTCGAGTAGGTGTCACGGTCAATCGACCATGCACACCCTGGTGTCAGAGTTCTTCGGAACCGCCTCTCGGCCTCTAACGTGGTTCCTTTAACGACTACCAGATGGCAGCCGGGACCACCGGCTTAACGTGCCTTCCGAAGCACGGAATCATCTTTATTATCAGACAATCAGGTGATTCAAGTCTGCAATGTCCTAACCAAACTGGAAGCAACTAAACAAAGTATGCTTCCGGTGGGAATCGAACCCACGACCCCCGGGTCAACAGGCAAACGCCTTAACCACTGGACCACGGAGGCTGTTATCCTCCCATGGAACAAAGAATCCTTGGAAGAAGCTTTTGGAACCCATAATGGCATGACAGTGCTGTCGTATTTTATCGAACATCTATTTTGGTAGACGCACACCCAGTCCGCCAAGGCATTAGTTGTAAATCAATGGAATCCCACGCAACTCGTGATTGTGCAGGGAAAGCGGTGAAAACGCAATGCATCTGGTTTACATGAACGGTGGCACGGTGGTCCTGTTGTTTCCATTTACAATATGGCGACAGATCACTTTAATATTGAATTATTTATTAGATGCTTAGGCTCATTGTTCATGGGTCTGGTAGGCGAGTGGTGCCGGACACGGTTCCGATGCAGTAAGCCGGACTTATGTCCAGTACATTAATCAGGCCCGGCTTCGCCGAATGGATAACTCGTTCCGGAGGCTCAAGCATCAACTCATTGTACCGACGAAACATTGATAATTATGAAGTAACTACAACAGAGTAAATAAAAACATAGTATGTACCAGTTGCTTTTCCGCCCAATCATAAAAGTAGACCAAGAGATATAAACCTTGGAGTTATTTATGAACAAGCAGTGCCGCGAATCCGTTCGCATACATTACTAATTCATTATGTTATGTTTGTATGGCGGCCTCGTGTTATCATAAACGGAGAAAAAACTTAAGTAGCCAATCCTGTGTCTTGTACTTCTAAATGTTTATCTACCAAGCTTCATAAAATTCAGTTTATGCGTTTAAGAATTATGGAGGACATACAAATATACATACAGGAAAGAAATCTAAAAATCGTCAATTTAGTTTCACTATCATGTAATCATGTATTGTAAAGAGCTTATAAACACAATATCTCTGAAAACAAAGAAACTAACTTCATGACCAACCCCTACAGATATTTTATTAGTACTTATTGATGATATGCGACAGACTAGCAACTTTTATATATTTATCGTTCCCTTACTCGTCAGCTTACTAAAATGGCCTTTGGTCTTGCGTGCTCCGGCTGTGTCTAACTCGCAAGGGCTAAAGACGTGATACCGTATGTATCAACTATGAGTGACATATCCCTATCATTGTGAGAAAGCGGTGAAATGCAATGCAATGCATTTGGTTAACATGAATGGCGCACGGTGGGCCTGTTGTTTCCATTTACTACATGAATAATGCCTGGATGGCGACAGATCACTTTAATATTGAATTATTTATCAAATGGTATTCTACGGTGCGTCAGGATTGTCTCACTCCCCGCCGGCCTATTTGCTAACTCAGTGACCAACGTTTTGGTAGTCATTTCAAAATACATTGCGGGTTTCCTATGATTAACTATTTTTATTAAGGATATATAAAACGTAATGTACTTTGAAATGGTTATCAAAACGTTGTACACTGAGTTAGCAAATAGGCCGGCCGGTCGGGTCGCGGTCCCGGGTCGGTAACTATGTATCGAAAACATACCTACCCTCGGCGACCCCTTCGAAGGTGAAAACCGAACAAATCTGGTAGGAACGACGCGCCTTTGTTCATATGTGTTCACCGACTTCAACGAAATATGAATCGTTTGTTTAGAGCCATAAGGATAAAATTGGCTTGCTGTTGGTATCTAAACTAACTGCTGCGTTCTGACGCGAGCTAAATTACACCGTATCGCTAACTACATTGAGTTGACATTTCTTTGAATATCTTTGCAGAGTGCGACTTCTGTACGTAGGTACTAGTAGTTATTCTGTGGCTGCGTGCAGATGTAAGTCCGGAAGTTGTGTCAAAAAACTAAAAAATCGTTCCACGCTGTTTTAGGAGCCAATGAAAAACGTATAATGTACTTACTACCTTGTTCTCCTTCCATGCACTTCTTGAAATCCTATGGAATACTGTCGGGTTTCTCAAACTTTTTCTCCTGGGTCTTACCTCAGATTATTTTCAAGTTACAACTGCCCTTACCAAAATTTAAAACACAAGAAATGTTGATAAACGCTTTTTGCTCTTTTCGCAAACCCCCTAAGTACAACTCACGAGTCACGCAAGTGGCCAATGGTAAGCGAAACCCATGAGAAACCCTGTAATACGATATGAAGATATCTAAAGTGTGCAAATTATAAAAAACGCCACGACAAAGATAGTAGATCTCGTAAAACTGACGCCTCGTTAAAAGTTTCTACATCCTACCTTCTTTTCGTGACGATGCCTTGCCGGAATTAAATCTTGAGTCTTGACTCTTCAGTGGGTAGCATTTCTTTTGACAACAGCCAAAGATTGAAACAACAAGATTAACTTAATGCTAATTGCATTGTCTTCCAGTGTGCCAGTTCACCTTTGGGACATTGTAAGAGTGATATGTGGGTGTGCAAGTGCTACTTTATGTTTAATAGAATAATCTTCCACCTTTCTATTCTCCTTCTTGAATGTAGTCTGCAAAGAGTCTTTAGACCTTTGATCAGGCAGTACAAAGACTAGATCTTTTGACATTTATGAATAATTTCAAATCATATCCATTGAAGATTGACTATGTGAAAGTTTTGTATATCATCAGCCTCCTTATTCTGTAACTTGACGTTTACGTTGTGCAAAGTTTTGATGGCCACTTTAATATATAATTCCGCTTTTGCATGCGTGATTTTATTATTTAACATATGAAAACCGTATTGGATATTAAAGTGGTCATTAGAACGTTATACAGTCATTGTAAAAATTTTGAAACTAGTCGCGAAAATTGTCATGACTATAGGTCTTTAGGCAGTAATTAACATTGCCTTTATGTCATAATAGTGGAGTCCGTGAACTTCATAAGTTAGAAAGCTCGTCTTGAAAAAGCTTATTTTAATACTGAATATCTAACAATTGCTTTCATAATCAACATAATAATGTTTGTAAGTATGTATGCATTGGGTTTGGAAACAAATTTGATATCCGATGACAAAAAAAATATTGGTTCATGAGTCAAAATTCGTCAAAATTTGCAAAAGAAGTGTATCAAACTATGACGTCACACGGAATATCAAAATTCTTTATCTATATTTTTTTTTGTTTAATCGACAAAAGAAAAATGACTTTTGCAATGTTTTTATTATCTAACTGATGGTATAATTATATTTTTTTAGGAAACTAGCCTATTGTCTATGTGTATTTCAAACGACGTGACTTGAAAAGTGGGCTCGCTTTCGCCCTTCGTATTTACATACTAGCTGATGCCCGCGACTTCGTCCGAGGCAATTTCTGTTATAAGGTATAGATGAATAATTTTCCCCCATTTTCAAAACATTTTTTATTGATGCTTCGCTCCTATTGGTCGCAGCGTGATGTTTTATAGCCTAAAGCCTTCCTCAATAAATGAACTATCCAACACAAAAATAATTTTTCAATTCGAACCAGTAGTTCCTGAGATTAGCGCGTTCAAACAAACAAACAAACAAACTCTTCAGCTTTATAATATTAGTATAGATTTTATTTGCCATCAGACCACAAGCCAGTGATATTTCTCAGATGTTCCTCATTATGGTATGACAAATTATTTCCGTTTCAGCACCATCATAAATACGAATTGATTTGCCAGGTGGTCTGGTCACTTTGTCATCTAGTCGGTGATTTGTCATAGAGATTATCATAATGTTCGATTTGACGTCCAATTATACGGTTATTCCAGCCAAAGCCGAAAATAGACACGGAATGGACTGTAATACAACTAAAACCAATCACTGTGACGTGCACATCATTTATTAAGTTCTCTCTTGGTCTTTAAAACGGCTGTAAAAAATCATTTACTTAAAAAGGCTTAATATTGTATAAAAGATTATTTATTTGATAAAAATGCTTGGAAATAATTTAAATGTATATTTTAATGTAAGTAATTTAATTTAATTATTGTAAAATATACTGTCCTGTAATAAATATCCGTGCCCTTCAGGCCCATAGAGATCAAGAATGTATTCTTCTCAGCAGTGGTCATTCCGAAACGCTTGTAGTTTTTCGATTTTACAAACATAAAAGAAAGAAAAATAAACAACAGAAACATATGACGTTCAAAAAGCGATAAATGTATCCTATTTTGAATAAAAAATATTCATTTTCATTTATTTCTTGGAAAATAGAATTTTTGGAACCTAAACATACTTGGGCGACGGTGACCACTTTCCATCAGGTGGCTCGTCTGCTCTTTTACCGTCAAATATACACAAAAAAACCTAGTTAAATACGGCTCGTACTTAAGTTTATAAATTCATTAACGACGGTATTCACATAACAATATACTTTGATCATTTAGGGACTATATAATGAAAGGTCCGAACGTAATACTGTTTTTCAGGCACCCTGAGATCGAGTGCGGGAGTGCATGCACAGAAAGACCTTTTAACTCATTCCTGGACAGTGAACTGCTATAGCATATATAGCAATGAAACTTGTATTGTCTCGTTCAGTGTCCGTCAAAGTTTAAAATAGTCGAACTGTGCGCCGTGTTTTCGTCGCCTATTTACTAGCACTACAACAAAATAAGAATCAATATGTTGTAAACACAGGTGTAAGCTTACAAGCTGAAAATACTCAAAGTCGTATGTCATACAAATAATGCGCGCGAGACATTGGCAATGCGCGGTGAGGACAAGTATTTCTAGATAAGAATTTGCACCTGTTATTTTTGACTAAAGCTCGATTAGTTCGAGTGTAAGGTATATAAGCTACTAGCTTTCGCCCGCGTCAATGTCTATCTCTCGGGAACAGTACTTTTTCCCGGGATAAAATGTACCCATGTCCTTCTCCGTAACCCAGATAACGTGTATGCAAAAGGTTCAGTAGTTACAACGTAAAAGCGTAACAAACCAACAAACTCACTTTCGTGTTTATAATCCTTAGTTAGGAAGGTGTGTCATGTGGTCTTCACGTCTCATCATCATTACAGCCGCGAAAAGTCCATTGCTGGACAAGGGTCTCTCCCAAGAATTCATCATTCCATGGGAGGATATTGCCATACTTACCACGCTTGGCGAGCGCAGTTTGAACTTCAAAAACTAAAAACAATATATCTAGTGCTCTCAAAAAGGGCCCAACTCAGCATTATGCTTCTTCTTCTTCTTTTCGAGTCGTCATGGTTATATTTGTCCAGACAGTGTTTATATTGTTTTTAACCAGTGGGAGGCCACGGTGATACCCTTGTCGTTCGCCTCATTCAGATCCTTAATTGTGCAGGTGGAGGGACAATTAGGACACGTCATTAGGTGAGCCATAGACTGAATGGCGCCGCAGTCGCAAGTGTCATTGTTGGAGAAACCCCACCCATCTCGATTTTACTGGCATCTCCCTACACCAGCTCGGAGTCTGGCAGTTGTGTACAACCAGCATTATGCTGGTTGTACACAACTGCCAGCGCTGGTCATCCGTTGTACCCTTTGTTGACGTTAAAGTTGTTACACGTGATAGTTTTATCTACCCTCATAGTTCCTGTATTAATTTAATCCTTTATTCCACACTCAATTGTGTTGTATTTTTTTAAAGTTTGTTACAAACTCCGTTATTTACGAACCGATTTTAAAAATCTTTTATTGTTTGAAAGCGTATGCTTTCAAATTGGTATCATTTAAATTTCATTAAATCGGTTCAATAGTTTGATTGAAATCTACCTAACATACATACATAGTATCACGTCTTTTTTTTTTCCCTTGCGGGATAGACAGAGCTAGTTCTATAAGACCTGAAGGCTTGGACGAATAAATGAAGGCCATGTTTGTGGGCATTAGGTGTAAAACGGAACCAAAACCAAAATATCTGTCTAACAACTTGTTTAAAAACAAACTGGTCGTAAATTATCTTCAGTCTTGTAATGAGCCATTACACCAAGGACATGGAGCGGAAGCACTCATTACCGACTGCTACAGAGCAATGTCAAGAATCGCATTTACATAATCATCTGTTACGTTAGTTATGCTGTCATGACGTGATTGTACGGCAACTATGAGTGAATTGTTTTATAGGAAGTCGATTTTCTTTTCTAAATGGTTATTTGTTATATTAATTTTTACTATTTTTACAAGATTATATACTAAAAACGGATCACTCACGCACGTGCTATTTCTTCGGGATTGCCGACTATAGTTTCGGACTCGTCAGAAGCCCATTTTCAAGGCGAGTGCGGTGCGGGACGCGCGGCGGAGGGTCACGAATATCTTTATCTCACGTTAGTTTCAATGATGACCCTAGAGATAGACATGGGTAGGACATATTATTATGATGAATCCAAGCAGATGGGCCCGAAAGGCTACTTTAAGGGAACCAGAGGGGCAAAGGAAGAGAGGCAGACCGAGGAGAAGATGTCAAGACGATATAGAAGGCTTTTTAACTGGTTGGCAGCAAGTAGCCCCAGATCGGGAAGTGTTGTAACAGAAAGGGGAGGTTTTTGCCCAGCTGTGGGAAACGACAGGCTAAAGAAAAAAAAATGACATGCTTTTATTTCGTTTCACCTGTCCCGATGATTGTAATCAAATCTTGCTTGCAAAGTTAAATTTAATCCACTTCCCGGTTACCGATTGAGCTGAAATTTTGCATGCATGTCTAAATCGGATGACAATACAATATTATGAAATCGTTGCGCTGGTCTGATGATGGATTCGTAAGATGGCCTTAGTACTCTTAAGCTCAGTTGAAAATATATGACAGTTAATATGTGTCCAAATGACCTATATCAAAGAATATATACACTATCTATATAAAATAAACGTTTTTGAATTTTGACGTTTTTCACTTGGAAAGCACTACAGTGTGGGTTCGTTTATACAGCTTGTCACAAAAATATTTAGCCCAATATTGTATATTTATTAGTATTTTTGTCTGTAGTTTTGTCTGTAGTTGAGTAGTATTAGTTATTTCTTAACTGCCTCCGTGGTCCAGTGGTTAAGGCGTTTGCCTGTAGACCCTGGTGTCGTGGGTTCGATTCCCACGGTAAGCATACTTTGTTTAGTTGTTTCAAGTTTGGTTAGGACATTGCAGGCTTGAATCACCTGATTGTCTGATAATAAAGATGATTCCGTGCTTCGGAAGGCACTTTAAGTCGTTGGTCCCGGCTGCCATCTGGTAGCCGTTAAAGGAACCACGTCAGAGGCCGAGAGGCGGTTCCGGAGAACTCTGACACCAGGGTGTGCATGGTCAATTGACCGTGACTTGGAAAGCACTTGATTCGTTAATACTAGAAGCTTGTCACAAAAAAATATTTTTGCAATAAAACTTGTTATGTATTTATATACAGCGGTAAAATGTATCAGAGCATAGCAAAATAGTGTTTGCCAGACCGCAAACAGACAAATTTGTAACGTCTCACGTTGATATGGATGGTATGCGATCCATTTGGCATAGGACTGGTGTGAACGTCGGCACGTGGTAAAGAAACAAATATATTACCAGACCATTATCCCTTTGCTTTTCTCTGTTTCGGCTCTTTGTTTTAATTATAAAATACTAGCTTTCGCCCGCGGCTCCGCCCGCGTTAATGTCGATCCCTCGGGAATAGTACTTTTTCCCGGGATAAAAGGTAGCCTATGTCCTTTTCCGTACTCCAGAGAACTTGTATGCAAAATTTCATGATGATCGGTTCAGTAGTTACGGCGTGAAAGCGTAACAAACAAACAAACAAACTCACTTTCGCATTTATAATATTAGTAAGGATGTTAAGAAAACCCTGTCCGATCCTTGAAGGGATGATTCAGCCCGTCGATATGAACAACTTTTCCTATGAGACCAATGCTGTCGACTTAATTTTTTTTACTGTCCCATACAAATTGACCGGGCGGTCGAATATTTTTGTTGGGAAATGTCCATTTCTTTGAGTTCCCAGCTATGATACCTTAGGATTCATATCGACGGGCTGAATCACCGCTTTAAGCATCGGACAGGGTTTTGATTACATATTGTATATAAGAATATGCACTTCAGATTCTTTTTTTATTTTCTATTTAGGCAGTTTGAAAAATCTGACACCAGTGTTGTCCACTAGCACGCACGAAAAATAAACAAGTCTATTTAAGTAATGACGTTGTAGAGACATAGCTGCATGCTCACACCTACTCATCCTCATAACAACGGTAGTCTAGACATGGTGGTCAGCTTTGAGGTTTCCACGACGTTTCCTACAAACTAGAGTTGCGCTGCAACTATACACAGAGGGCGTTACGTGCTATATTTAACTAGATATTAATTCTAGAACTAATAATAAAAAGCATATTCGATTATTAAATTTATTCAGATTACATTTTCATAATTTTAATAGATGCGTAATATCTATTTTTGTCCTTAAAAACATACTAAATAATCTAGATAATTAACAGCGCACGTACTGCCATCTAACGATGAATTTTGGAACTAAGCTTGCTGGAGCCTTTGCCAGAATGCGTGTCGCCTGATTTATTCCTGTAGAGTTAGAATATCTATGGTCTAGATTTGAAAATATAACTAGTATCGATTCCTGTTAACTGGTACGCACAGCATTCCTATATCAGAATGTGGTCTACCACCGCAAAGCAGCCTGCTTCGATTTCGGGTCGTGCACATTCTCTAAGTTATTATTACGCCATACAAAATATTTGTAGTATTAAGTATTAGCTTTCGGAGCCGGCATTAATGTCATGTAGTATTTCAATAGTTAATTCGTAAAATATTACAAATAAATAAATTGTCTTCCGCATTTATAATTGACAGGGCGAGCGCAAAGTGCGAACGAAGCGTCTCTGCTTCAGCTTGGGAAAAAAATCGTTCGTATGTCCGGTCTATTTGGTTGTTCTACTCTACAGGTCACATTACTCCCTCGATTCCCTTGTAATTTAGTGTGCAGGTTCAATAATTAGGTTATCTTATTATCTTATCTTATCTTCGATGGGGCCGACTCAGAGTCGGTAGCACGTCTAACCTTTGGGTTATTTTGTACTTACCCCATGCCTTACTCACCCGCACGGTTAATTCTGAAGAAGGACTGCATGAGCTTCAGAACATCGCCCAGTGCGTAGTGCCTGTAGTCCTCTAGCTCAGGATAAGGTGATCCTAAGAGGTCCAAACGCTTACCAGCTAACGAGTCACAGATACACAGAATGTGTCTCATTGTCTCCTCCGATTCCTCACATGCCCTACATAGTGGGCTTTCGACAATTTTTAGTTTAAAGAGATGACTGTTATTTTCAAAGTGTCCAGTCAGGGCTCCCACTAGAACTCTTGTCTGTTTCCTGCTGTATTTGCAGATCACTTTGTGCCACCTGGCGCTGTCCAGGCCAAGTGTTTCCTTCGAGTGTATGTGTCCACTTATATTTCTCCATTCTGCTTGGTGTCTACTATCGACATACGCATTGATTGCAGTAGTTACCACGCTATAGGATAGGCCTACGAAGGGTTCGGGTCCTACAAATGGCATACTCGATCCTTTCCTTGCCAGCTCATCGGCCCTCTCATTGCCCTCAACCCCAACGTGACCCGGTACCCAAACCAGCCTCAGTCTGTTGTGTCTACCCAGTTGGTTCAAGGCATTCACACCATCCAAGACCAATCTGGAATCGATTCTGTCAGAGTTAAGCGCAGTAAGAGTCGCCTGGCTGTCAGTTAGAATATAGATATTGTGATCTTTAAGCCCTTGCTCTAAATTCATTTTAGCACAGACAGTTACCGCATATGTTTCTGATTGAAATACGGTAGCGAACTGTCCCATGCTCTGAAACAGTTTTCTGTCCTCGGAGTAGATGCCCGCTCCCGTTCCCTGATTGTTCTTTGATCCATCAGTATACCAGATTGAGCATTCTCGTTCAGAAGGACGAAATTCACCCTTCCATTCATCCCTTGTCGGGATATATATCTTATAGTTCTTCTTGAAGTTGTATACTGGGAGCAGCTTGTCACTTCCCATGTTCAACAACCTATCGAGCTCCTGTGTTGTCTCAATTTGCGTATGCCTTGTCCTTGGTGCGTGCCTGCTCCACAGACCAGAAGAAGATAGTCGGTATAAAGCCTTGCAGGCTTCGCCTTCAATATACAAATGTAGCGGTGGCAGTCCTAGGATTATCTCCATAGATGCCGTTGGTGTTGTAGAGAATGCCCCCGAGATAGCACAACATGCCATTCTCTGTATTCTCCTCAGGGCATTTACACAAGTTGCCTGTTTAACCTTTGGCCACCAAACCAGTGCTCCGTAGGTCAGAATGGGTCTCACCATCATCTCATATATCCAACGTAGGATGTATGGCTTCAAGCCCCAGGTTTTACCATAGGTATTCCGACACATGCCAAATACTCTGGTGGCCTTTGTTATGGCATTCGTAACGTGTGTGTTCCACGTCAGTTCTTTATCCAGCGTAACTCCTAGATATTTCACTTCATTGGCCAGATTGAGCGTCTTGCCGTTCATTTTGAGGCTGCTCAATGCTGTCAATTTCCGGAGCCTTGTGAAGGGGACAATTGTCGTTTTCTTTGGGTTAATACTTAAGTGGTTTGTGGTACACCACTCCTGTACTTCTCCCAAAGCTTTATTCATGAGCCCTTTCACCGTGTCAGGAACTTTCCCACTGATAAGAATGACTATGTCATCGGCATAACCTACCACTATGACCGGTCCTTTATTTAAGGACACTATCAGTGAGTTAACCACCAGACTCCAAAGAGTCGGGGACAGAACTCCTCCTTGCGGGCAACCCTTCGTCGTTACCGCTGATAATTTATCACCCAGCAGTTCTGAGTTAATTATCCTGCCCTTCAGCATGTTTTCTATCCACCTGCAGAGCGTTCTTGGTATTCCATGCTCTGTCGCCGCCCTGCCAATGGATTCGAAAGTAGTCCGGTCAAAGGCCCCCTCTACATCAAGGAAGGCTCCCAGACAAAGTTCTTTATTTTCCAGTGCCTTCTCAGCCTGACTTACCACCCAGTGCAGAGCTGTTTCTGTTGATTTGCCAGGCTGGTAGGCACATTGCATGCTGTGTAGCGGATGCTTTTTTAGCGGACCATCTCTTATATGTCTATCCACCAACTTCTCCAATGTCTTCAATACAAAGGACTGAAGACTTATAGGCCTAAAAGCTTTTGCTTCATCATATGTCGCTTTCCCTGGCTTCGGAATAAAAGCAACTTTCACTAATCTCCATGCTTTTGGTATGTACCCAAACGCAATACAGGCCTTGAATAGCCTACAAAGGTGGGGACTCAGTATAGAGATTCCTTGTTGTAAAAAGATTGGGTAGATGCCATCTGGGCCTGGTGCCTTGTATGGCTGCAAGGTTCCCAAAGCCCATTTTAATTTGGTGTCATCTACAATCTTCTTAGCCACATCCCAGTCTCTTTTTAGGGTTCTTACTTCCCAAGATTCAAGACTGTTGAGATCTGTTTGATCCATAGTTGTCTCAATACAACCAGGAAAGTGTGTTTTATACATCACCTTTAACGTTTCCATTCCGGATTCAGTTAGCCTACCATTCTCGTCTTTGACGGTCGACAATGGATTCGCCTTTCCAATGGACATAGCTTTTGCCAGTCTCATCCCTTCAGGCAATGCACCAATAGATTCGCATTGCTTTTTCCATGCAGAGCTCTTTGCCCTTCTAACCGCTTTACTGTATTCAGTGAGGGCCTTATGATATTCACTGAATTCCTTCTTAGCCTTAGCTTCATTAAAGAGTCTTCTCGTTTCCATGCGCATCCTTGCCACCTCCGGCGTCCACCATGGTTCTTTAAGACTCCTAGGTCTGCGCTCAGGACAGCTATCCATCCACGCATTCTTGATGCCATCTGATATGCGCTGAGCTTCAAGTTCCAAGTCAATTACAGAGTTTAACCTGGTCCCTGGTGCTCCTAATTCGATTTTTAGCAATTCTCTGTATGAAACCCAGTCAGTATGCCTTGGGTTCCTTTTACAGACCGTGTGTAGTTTGGCAGTATTATTACTCCTGTACCTAAAGCATATGTACCTGTGATCAGATAGTGAGATCTCATCCGATACATGCCAATCTTGAATTTTTCCACACGCCCTATCACAGGCCATTGTAATATCAATTACCTCCTCCCTTGTGGCAGTCACAAAGGTAGGTTTATTACCTTTGTTACAAAGAAATAAAGGTGAGCTTACCAAATATTCAGCCAACTTCACTCCTCTGTCGTTCGTGTCAGTGCTACCCCACATCACATTGTGGGCGTTAGCATCACACCCCATTATGAGCTCCAGTTTCTTCTCCTCGACGTATCCAATAAGTGTGTCGAGTTCAGCCGAGACTGGCTCCTTCTTTTCATATGGCAGGTAAGCTGCAGCCATGACTACAGCCTGTCCCGCCCCTTGCTGGACCTTGACAACTGTAAGGTCCCTGTAACATAAAGCAATCAAGGGCATTGCATCTATACCATTTCTGATATAGATACATGTCCTTGTATCATTAGTAGTGCAGTGATAGTAAATACGACTCATTAGACTACCGAAGCCTTTGATCTGGCCGTTATATAGATATGGCTCCTGAATAAGCGCTATATCATATTTTCCCATCCGTAACTGTCGTGCAAAGATAGCTACGGCTGCCTTACAATGGTGTAAATTAATTTGTACGCACCTTAAGATCGCCATTGCGACATCATTGTTGTGTGCTGGCCACCACCGGCCCAGCGTCATCAGCGTCCGAGGACGCCTCCATTTCAGCCCGTCCGCCATACTCGCGTGGCGATGAGGCCTCCGCTAGCAAGTCGAGGTCCAATGGTCCCTCCGATGTAGCCGGCGACAATGCTAACTGTTCGGCAGCGTCAACCAATGTTGACAGGGATGACGGTGGTCTCGCTGCTGGCCTCGTTATCACCAGGCTAGGCCTTGGTGACGGTGCACGTGGTCGCACTAAGGTATTGGAGCCCTTCTTTCTAAGGTCCAACGGTGGCTGAGAAGTGGCCAGCCTGCTAGGCCCAGGAACAGCCACCGGTTGGATCGGATCCGGCCCCGGTGCCTGCACCCGCAGCTGCGCTTGCTGAGGCACATCCCGCTCACTTCCCACTCGCTGTCTCTCATCTCGTCCTTTCGTTGGCCCAGACATCCCCACAGACGCCGCAGTCGAGTCCTCAAGCACCTTGAAGACGTCGACGCAGAAGCCGTTGGAGAGTCTGTACCCCCGAGACTTGACGTAGTCAGCGGATACGTGGTCCATGAACACAATGCGCCTCGCATGGCCCTCTTCAACCACCGTATCGACCACCTTCCACTCGGCTGTCCTCAAGGGTGCATGGTACTTCTGCAAGAGCCGGAGCAATCTTGCATTATCCGTGACGACATAATTTCTTGTCTTCCACGCCATTTTTATGGGTTTGGGAAGGTCTTTGGCAAGAACTACCTTGACCTTCATCCCATCTATTGTTTCGCCATCAAAGGCGTCGCGGAGCCACTTAATATTCGATTCCCCACTGCAGGAGAAATGCATGGCGCCCGCAACAACACCTTTCATTTCGGCCTCCGGTAACCCGACCGCCTTCTCCAACTTAGCACACATGATTGGCGCAAAGAGTCCCCATCCGTCTCCTTCGAACTTTTGCGTTGGATAGTTCTCGGGAATGACGGCCATCCTCGTGGCCGCAGCAACTTTACTAAATGGGTGAGCCCCATCGAGCTTGACCCTTTTAGCTCCAGCCGCCACTTCAGCCACCTCGTCACTGACCTCTCGGTCCCTTTTAGCTGCTGCTAAGTCTACAGCCTTTTCCTTCCTCATCTTTAGCCAACGCCGCTTCGCAGAGCCACTCGGCCTCTTGCTCCGCTGCGTTTGCCACCCAGAACCGGTATCCGCCCCAGCCGCCACGTCCTCACAGGGTCCGTCACCTTCACTGGGTCCCTCCTGGGGGGCCTTTGTCAGGCCCTCACCAGGTGTCCCCTGATCCAGGATAGCCCGCTGCTCAGTCGCAGTGGTCTCAGGCAGCCCCTGGTTCCTTTTTTTAGCCGCAACAGGTGGTTGGGGTTGAGTATTACCTCCACCCCCATTCCGCCCTGCCTTAGCAGTCGATGGTTGCAGACAGCTCGAAGCCGCCACGCTACCATCCTGTCTCTCCTCTATCTCCATACGGGAAGCGCCGTGTGTAAACTTATGGTGATTTTTATTGCAAGCCATATTACTAACAGTGTGTATGTTTCATCCCCCTAACTCCCCACCCGCCATGGAGCCCGCAAATGGGAGTGTCTGCGAGACACTAGGGCTATTAGGGGGATATAGCACTCCTCCGGGGCAACCTACGAGACCAACCCAGGCGGCAGCGGCCGCGCGAACAGCGCGAACACGCGCACCGACTGCCGCCATCGACTGCAGGCCGCGATCCTTTGGAGTACTCGCCAAACGTCGTCAGAAGGACGGACGTTACAGCCGATTGAACCACTGTTGGCTAGACAGGGTCCGCCCGTGTGAGACGAATAGCCGGGCCGAAGAGGTGTGTTGCCGCAGTCCCTTTGGCTCAACCTCCAGGTCTCCTTCATCCGCCCGTACGGGTCCCCGCGCACGGCAAAAACACGCGGGTGATCGTCTCCTCCATACCTACGACAACCCGACCACATAAATTGTCGCAGGGGGACCGATAGGAAAAATAGGTAGGGAAGTGTGGTAAAGGGGTATCGGGTAAAGTGGTAAGGGGTATCGGGTAAAGGGTAGAGGGGTATGGAGTAAAGGGTATGGGATAAGGGTATGGGGTAAAGGGGTAAGTATAGGGGGAGAGGGAATTTGGTTATAGGAAGGAATGGAGGAGTGGCTGTGTCCTAGCCGCCAGGCGGGAACTTGTAACCGAAGCTCGATTTCATAGTTCCCGTCTGTCGTTTCCAGGGCTCACCAGGCCAGTGTTTCCACGTCAGGGCGAATCGCAACCATTAATGAGATAATTCACCAAGACCCCAAAACACATGGCTCGCGTGGAGGTGCACAACCAAGAGCCCCGAAATAATTAGGTTAGAAGTACATCGATTATGTTTTTGGAAATTTCACAAAATAGTGGAAGTCCTCTAACGTTTAGGACCATTGTGGATTTGAACTGATAAGATTCGGGAGGTTTACAGTTTATAGAGTCTTTAGTTTTAGTTGGAGTAGTACAAACTTCATCAACAACAACGTACAAGCCAGTCATCATCATTTTATCATCATCATAGAAGCCATTAAGATCACCAAAAGCATGTTATCACACTATTAGGTTAACAGTATCACCTACCCGTATGATATTGTGCTCAATGTAACTCTTGGTCCTAGACATTTGATAAACTAGTGTACGCACCAAAAAATAGTGCCCAATTCATCAAGTAAGCGAACATTTATAGATATTTTCTATTGAAAAATTAATTCAAGATTATGGTATATCTCTCATAAAAGTAATCAAGTTTCTTTTGAAGTTATTTGAGGAAATATATCGCTATTAAGTATTCTATGGGATTTGTTTAAAATTCAGTATCATGTACTGTCGCTCATAACGTTTTATATGTTCTGGTGGCAATTACGGTTGCATCCGAACTTCTTACAACAGACCCCATCAATACCAAGCATGTTAGTTAGTGGTCACGAATGGGGTGTGGGGGGTCTGGGCTAGGCTTATTTTTGCTGACAAAGGGGGTGGAAGGGTCTGCACGGTGATACAACATCAGCAACATTTTGCAAAATAAACATATTTTGTAAAAATTATAGCAATGTTTACGTAAGCTAGGGGGGGGGGGGGAGAGCTTTTCTTACTTTTGTTGACAAGGGGGAGGAGGGGGTTGAAAATAACTCATATAGTGCTTACGTAATACTTGAACTTTCCTTATCCCATAGATATTACGAGTATAAATTCTACTGGTTATACTATTCATGCTGTAAAATATTAAAGCATCCTTTAAATAGTTACAGTTAATTTTGTTAAACCTATTAAAGTCCACGTTCGATAATAAGGTGGTCTCTGTTTGCGCGTCTATAATGAACTATCGATCTTGGACAGATCGATAGTTCATTATAGACGAGCAATTAATTCAGGATTTATTTTAAACAGAAAAATTGGGGTGGCTCAAAGAAAATTGAATTCAGCGACGGTAATATCATTTTCATTCGAAAATGTAATAAAATTTCGTGGTGTAATAAAAATGTCCAAATAGTTTCATAGTTCTTTAATTATAATGTTTTGACTCTACCTATTTACCATTTAAAAAAGGGCTTATTTGGTCTTGTATCTTGAAACCCAGATCTGTATTTTTTACGATACCACCAAATTTTCATGTTTTTTATAAGTTTCGTATCCGTCGTTCGTGCGGCGAAGTTATGTGTTTAACCATGGTTTCCTTTTTATAATTTTATAAAATACTTTTTTCATCAATCCTGTAACTTAATCTGTTACTAGCTCCCGACTTCTTATTAACATTTTGATCACTCAATAAACCGCAACAAATCAAACTAACCGCTAATGTTTGCAACTGAAAATTCCAGTAATAACTTACAATCGCAATAAATCTTTAGACCAGAATTAATGTTACATTTCAGTCTATCAGGCCTTTGGAAGTATATCTCCCAATTAGCCATTATCGTTTATCAGGCTGGACTCTATCTCCCATTAGTCACCAATCGACGGTGCCGTGGGCGTGGTATCCAGGCCAAATGTTTCACATTCAAGCTTAAATACGCCAATAGGTCTACACAGGACAAACGTTTCAATTATATCTAAGCCGTTCAACGAGTTTCAGCTCTGTCTAGTTGCAAAGCTGAAAGAAACTTATTTAACAGTATAAGTTACTTTTGCATTTGAAATTAAATATTCTGTATAAATGTTGTTGTGTATGTTCTAACAAGCTTTTTAGGGTTCCGTACCCATAGGATACAAATGGGACCATATTAATAGCTCCACTGTTCATCTGTCCTTCCGTCCATCCGTCTGTCACGAGACTGTATCTCATGAACCGTGATAGCTACACAGTTGAAATTTCACAGATGATTTATTTCTGTTGCCGGTATAACATTAAATACTAATAAGCAGGATAAAATAAATACTTAAGTGGGGCTCTCATTTTTTTTGCCGTTTTTATAGACAATTGTCTCCGGTTTTTAAAGTTTCTAATTACGGGGTAGTTGTAGTAACTGGAGATTTTCTTTGTCGAAAAATTCTTCTTATTGCTAATTGTTTTCGAAAAGTCCATTAATTTTTTTGAGTCACGCCATCTCATCAATTACGCGACGCGCGCGAGTGCTGTGTGGCTTAAAAATAAAAAATATTAAATATGCAAAATTTTCGCTTTAGTCCATACCAACCAAGTACTTAAACGCTCGATTGCTTCATAGCAGTTATTTCTGGACTCAAACTCAAGATGGAAAAAGATTTAATTAGAAGAGGCAAGAGGCACATTATTGTGACCGAAAATAGTGAAATATTTGAGTATTTCCAAAATCCAGCCACAATTTTGCTAAGACCTAAAAGACCTGTCATTTCCAGAGAAATCCTAAGCCATCGTAATCTTATTTCTATGAGAGTATTTAGGGTCAATATGAAAGTGGTTCGCCCAACGGATCAGCCAGAGCCTCAAACAGCTTTGTTAGTGCCACATAAAGCACCGACACCAGTTGTATTAATATAAATCAGCGCTGGAAAGTCCGCGGGCGTTATTGTGACGTCGCAAAAGGCTTACTACTGTCGCAATCGCTCATTCAGTTGTCGACTCCAGATGCTGAGTCTGTGACCACTGTGACTAGAAGTGAATTGAACAAAAGCTGTTGTTAAGAAGGTACTGCACGAAATTGTGGAAATTGACGTGTTTTCAAATACTATGCACTAATTTAATTAAATCCTTTTCCCGCCCCCCGCAAACAGATACATATGAAACTTAAAAACGTATGGTATAATATATGGTATGATATCTGAAAACATTTTTTTTTGAAAAGTTTGTAAATTTTACGTCTCAAACAATAATTCTCACTCATGTGAGGTAAAATTTGCTGTAGTGTGGTCACTCTCCCATAGCTTCATCCGTGTCGTATGGATGTTACTGTCCAGAACAACTAACTAGGTATTTAAATTGGTGATCGTTGTATAACAAGTAGGTAGTGTCAAATCCAGTCGTCATTTCTCTCTCATCTTCGGCTGCCATGCTTTATGGATTATTTAAATGAAAATGATTTTGACATGACAAGATAATAAGTAATAATTTAAATAATTTCCATTACACACTTGTGTTAATGATTTTTTTGTGATTAATTTTACTGGTTGTGATTTATAAGGTTGTGATGACTTATTTAAATTAGTATTTATAGTTTATTTGACATGTAATATTTGCATGTCGAATGACTGTATATGACAGGTTCTAATATTATACAGGGTTATAGTTAACTAACGCAAAACTTGCTAAATACGACTTGGGTACATCATGATTAACAACGTTTGTTATATGACTTTTACCCAAACGCAATACATAGTAAGATTTTACATACTATTAGCTTTTAAGTGGATTTCTATCCAACGTTAAGTCTATGCTGCCGGCCGCGTGCCACGTGAGCGTATGTACCTGCTATTATTACCTCGTAACGATGAGTTCCATAGAGTTAGAAGATAGAAAGACGAGTAGAATTGCAAAATTGCATTATTATTTTTTTGTATGAAGTAAAAAAACATCGAATTACAAAAAGTCTGAATAAACAAAGTTAATCTTGATGTACCTTAGTCACCTTTAGGAGATTATGCGTTAGATACCACTTACCCTGTATAATTACACATCTTTGTACTTTATCTTTGTTGTATATATTCAAATAAAGAATTGATTGATTGATTACTTGATGGGAGCGCATTTACCTTGTTCGAAATGTATAGGACTTTTCATACAAACGTACGTAGTAAGGATGTTTTGTATTTGCATTCGCATAAGCGAATGATTCGCATCATTTTATAAATTCGCATCAACATTTGCATTCGCATCGAACGATGCGAATGTTTTGCGAATGCGAATCTGTGCAAGTCGGTGCATGCTGGAAGTGGGCGGGAATTTGAATACTACCTACCTACCATAATGCCTACCTACTAACTGTACGTTTATTACTATTAATATGTATAATTATTAATAAATATTACGATTACGTACTTATCTTTTGTATTATTTGTTATTTTAATGATTTACCGGAATATTCACAAATTCGCATGACCAATATTCGCATTCGCATTCGCGAATGTCGAAAATATGGTATTCGTAACATCCCTGGTACGTAGCCTGAAGATGTTATGTTTCACTGCTGGGCAAAGGTCTCCCCCTTGCTTTTCCATTCGTTTCTATCCATCGCAACTTCCGCCCATCGATTCATTACCTTGTCTAGATCATTCCGCCTCCTTCTTGATCTACTTCTACCTCGGCGACACTCCGGTATCAAAAAGGTAGCCCACCTAGCCCACCTTTCTGACTGCATACGACAAACAGTGTAAAAACTGGTGGAACTGGGCGGGACATGCTTGTCGTACATATATTATCACTTTATTCCTTACGGGGTACACAGGGCCTAAGGCCATAAGACTTCATCTATAGGAGATTTTTGACTTATCCAACGCACTTTCCATGCATTTTCTAGGTAAGTAAGATATATTTTTTTTTTATTTGTATGGATATGCATCCAGGTTTTGTTTTCTTTAAATTCGCATCATTAGTTTGTGAGAAGTCGATTTTTTTGTATGAAAGAATATATTTTTTGTTCACATACGATAAATAATACCCATGCTCAATTGACGATTCTAACTATAGAATTTCCATTTGAAAGGAACCTTAGATCTTATAGAACACTATAAACTCTGAAAACTCGTTTGTCGCAGTCAATAAATGAAACTACATGTTTAATTTGAAAATACACTTATAATAACACCTACTTGCTACAATGAGTATAATAGTCTCTAATTAACAAGATATTCATTCATCCGAAACAAATAATGTTAATGTATTTAATGTTAATGTACTCCCAACATCGTGCGAGATTTCACACACGTCATCATCATCATTATTTCGTGTAGGTGACACGGTCAATCGACCATGCACACCCTGGTCTCAGAGTTCTTCGGAACTCCCTATCGGCCTCTGACGTGGGTCCTTTAACGACTTCCAGATGGCAGCAGGGACCAACGGCTTAACTTGCCTTCCGAAGCACGGAATCATCTTTATTTTCAGACAATCAGGTGACTCAAGCCTGCAATGTCCTAACCAAACTGGAAACAACTAAACATATGCTTCCCGTGGGAACTGAACCCACGACTCCCGGGTCTCCAGGCAAACGCTTTAACCACTGCCATAACACACGTCATAAATACGTGCGATACAGTTGGTCCTTCGAGCCGGATAATTTGAACTTGACTGCCAGCACAATCAGAGCGTGCGATGATTGCTACAACGAAATCTAGATGGCCTACTTTGAAGCTGAATTACATGTAATTTTACTTTCATGTGCAGTTTTATTAATTAACTTTCTTTTGAATGATTGCTTGACGACATTTTTTTATTGTTTTAGGTTCAGTTTCTATAAAAGTATAAGTGTGATTATTATCAACGTATTCATCATAACAGGTGATGCTTTTAAACGCAACGAGGTTTAGTAGTTTTTGTTAAGAGATATAGTGTTTTTACATGCAGATTTTTGTGACCCTTAAAATGCCTCGAGACGGCCTGTATTCTGCAGCTTCTGTAATCATATTGATTCCCTTTATCCAAGGAAAATCGCGTGTAGATCTATACGTAAAAATGAAATTAATGGCTTAAGGTATTGCACATTAGTCACACATAAAACATGCACATTAGTCAGACAGCTCCGTGGCGCAGTGGTTAACACGCCAGCCTGCGACACGAGGGTGCCCGGGTTTGATCCCCGGTCAGGTCAAGATGGAAAATGATCTTTTCCAGATTTTCCTGGGTCTTGGATGTTTATCTATATATGTATTTGTTATAAAATATAGTATCGTTGATTTAGTATCCCATAACACAAGTCTCGAACTTACCTTGGGGCTAGCTCAATCTCTGTGATTTGTCCGTATATATTTATTTATTATAAAAATAGTAAGCCTAATGAATAAAACATTTTTCAGATTGGCCTGGGTCTTAGAGGTTATCTGTATAAGTCTATTATAAAATATAGTATCGTTTCTTATCGTATCTTTTAATATAGTCCAATTTACAACTTCCTGTGGGTAGCTCAATTTGTGTGATTTGTCCCTATATAATCGTTTTTTTTTAAATATATCCAATATAAGTAGTCAACAAAATATGCAGTCACAATGCATAGTTTTGAACTTAAATCTGTTGTCCACATCACCATCATCATCATGTCGTGTAGGTGTCACGGTCAATCGACCATGCACACCCTGGTGTCAGAGTTCTTCGGAACCGCCTCTCGGCCTCTGACGTGGTTCCTTTAACGACTACCAGATGACAGCCGGAACCAACGGCGTAACTTGCCTGCCGAAACACGGAACCATCTTCATTATCAGACAATCAGGTGATTCAAACCGGCAATGTCCTAACCAAACTGGAGGCAACTAAACATAGTATGCTTCCCGTGGGAATCGATCCCACGACCGGGTCTACAGGCAAACGCCTTAATCACTGGACCACGGAGGCAGAGCACATAAATAAAAGCAAGAGCGACTGAATTAGTGGTGAATTCCAATCCAACCTTTTCCTGGTCCATTGAGTGCTTGCCTAAGGGCTAAATAGTGCTATTTTTATTTTTATACTACTTAGTAGACAAACAGGCATACGGCTTGGTTTATATATAGATCTATGTTAAGTAGATCGTTATTAGCGTTGAAAACTCCGAAAATACTAATTGGTTTTTTTCAGTGATAGAAACTATATTTGGTTTTTTACCGTTTTATTCGTTTGTTGCATTGAAATATTCCGGGAAAATACAATCGGAATTTTTCAGAAAATATCGGACAGTTTAAAAAAACGATTGAAATAATCATGTTTTTATTACTATTTAGTTTTTTTTATTACTATATTTACTACAAACAGTATAGTAGTACATACATTATAGAAGTAACGCGTGCGTGATATGAACTAAATGTAAGCCGGCGGAATGGATGACAAGAAAGACAAATCATTCTACCCTCCAAAACATAATAAAAATATTACGTGAAAAAAACATCAATACTTTTCCATTTCTTTCAAAATTTCCTGTTTTTTCCATTTTATTAATAAAAAACATGAAAATTCCATATACTTTTTTTCTTGGAACTTTCGAGTGTAACTAGGAAAAAACGAAGGACTTTGAAAAAAACGGGGAATTTTCCCGCTTGTTTCAACGCTAATCGTTATCATGATAATCTCATGAAGTGATAACGACGTTCGTGTAACTTTCTTGAGAATATAATCTGTATGGATTTATATTATCGACACTTGGGATTTATATATAAATCTACACTTCTACACTAATATTATAAAGAGGAGATATTTGATTATTTGTATTTTTTTTTCATTTAATGGGCTCCGAAACCATCGGTTTGAAAAAAAAATTTCACCATTATAATTGTCAACTTGCGATCAACTGGAAGTGCTAATTTTTATTTATGCAATCGAAAGTACCATATATGTAAATAAATAACGATTTTTTAATTCTTTTTATACAACTTTTATTTTTTTTTATGAATTTTTGATAGGTAGGATGTATAAAGCAATATTCCCATGCTTAGTCACATGGACAGCCAAGTGTTATGAGTTGCCAGGTTGGGGAATATTTTCCCCGAAATTCGGAAGTGTACATGACTTTTTAAGGGCATTTAACTCGATATTCTTTGTTAGCGAGAGATACAATATTAATGTATTTTTTTTTATTTCAGGTAAGTACCAGCTGTTATCGGAAATTAATGTAAGTGATAATAAGTACAAAGAATAATCCTGCGGTTCACCAGTAGGTCTCCTCGCTAGCTTTTGACAACTACGTTGTACAAAGTTGTTTGTTATGGTCACTTCAACATCCATTACGGTTTATAAATGGTGAAATTTTGATCGTTTTGGACCCTTAAAGGGGTGACTCAGACCATCAATATGAACAACTTTTTCTATGGGACCAATGCTGGGAAGTCAAAAAAAATTCGTCATTTCCATACAAAAGAGACCCGCCGCCCGGCCAGTTTGTATGGGAATGTCGAATTTTTTTTTTGAGTTTCCAGCATTGCTCCCATGGGAAAAGTTGTTCTTGTTGGCCTGATTCACCCCTTTAAGGGTCCAAAATGATTAAAATTTCACCGTGTATATCTTTTTTTTTTTTAATTTTTTTTTTACTAATTATTGAATTTATCTCCCATCTCACCTGATGGTAAGTGACGATGAAGACGAGGATGTTACATGTTACATCTTTAATAAAAATATCAATCATAGGAAAGCCGCAATGTATTTTGAAGTGACGATCAAAACGTACACCGTAAAAAGTTCGCGAGTAGGCTTGCAGAGCCGTTCAGTTAGTAGAGTACCGTGTGTAGTACTACTGCGCTACGTAGGCAGGCAGCTTGACTCTCTTTCTCAAACAAGACTACGTAGGCAGGCAGGCCGACTTTTCAAACAAGACTACCGTGAAGGCCAAATTAACCACCGACATTTCCGGGAAACTTCGCCCGTAAAAATTTACAACTTTACCCCTAGGAACAATGCTGGGAAACCTTCGATCAAATATAATGGTAGATACACAGTCTCATACAAAATGAAGCCTAAATAATTGTCCCCGAGCCAAAACATCATGCATACTTACAAACATCAATAAAAACAGTACATACTGAAAGTATGACATTCCATCTTTCATTTTCACTTTTGACGCGTAGTTTTTGCATCTTTTCACTGACCTTCGTCATCGCGAGACGTGTGAGTGCTAGCGTGGTTTATTGAAACTGTGGACAAAACAGCTCCGAAACCCGCTAGGGGCGCTGTTTTGCCGGTGCCACTTTTCGAGTGCGAATCGTGTATCTACCATTATATTTGATCAAAGTGGGAATCCAAAAAATATCGACGTTTCCATACAACCGCTTGGCCTGGCTATTTCGTATTCATCCCACGTATGTTTACCCCACGTGTTTAAAAATTCTACACTTATCCCTGAATTCCATACTCATCCTTTCTTTTCTCGTCCCATGCCCATGGCTTTGTATTCCTTATTCTTAACTCATCCCAAAGCAAATTTTATCATTATTATTTATTTATTGCGTTACTAGCTATATTTTCTGGCTTTGCCCTATGAAAAACTAAACGTATTGATTTTATTCGTTTTAAAAAAAAGGAAATTGAGATGAATAAGCGTCATCTCTGGCCCGGCAATTTTTATGAGAATGAAAAAAGAAATTATTGAGGTCCCAGCGTAAGTGCCATAGGAAAAATTGTTAATTTTGTCGGACTGTCCTCCCATGGAATGAAGAATCCTTGGGAGAGGCCATTGTCGATCAGTGAACTTCGGAATGATGACGATGATTAGTTAGTCCATGCAATTGATATGATGATGATGTGGTCCTGTGGTCCCTTGTCAGGGACATAGGGCTCGCAGAAGAATTCTCCACTTCTCACGGTCCTGGGCTGTGACTCATAACTCGCTCCAGGAATGAAATTGGTATACTTTAAACAACGAGTCTAGATACGTTAGTACTATTACTTATTTTGTGGTCTAGGGCCAATGTATGTTTGTCTCTTCTAGGCGTTTTACATTGGTATGGCTCAGTGGTATTGTTACCACAGTCGATTGTGTATAACAAGCAGGCAGTCTGTCGGGAGGCGAAAGTGTTAGTCCAATCTTGTTCAACACTGGTTTTTGTTTGCTTTATCCGAGTCCATGCCGCTTTTGTCCATCTAGGTACTTATATCAGTGGAAACATAATAAATGGGTTTCAAACAAGATCTCTTTTTTAAAATAAAAAATAAAACAATGAATTGAGGTGAAAATATTTTTAATGTATTAAAACTTAGTGACTTCTTGGATACCTGAGGATGGTCGTCGTCGAAGGGGCAGGCCAAGGAAAAGATGACGTGATGATCTCGACGCCTTTCAGCATGACTGGTCAGATATGGCTCAGGATCGAGATAAATGGAAGGAGATGGGAGAGACCTTTGCCCAGCAGTGGGACAGAACAGGTTATTAAAAAAAAATATTAAGAAGAGTAGCAGTAGGCTCGTTTCCTAAAATAGATATAGTTAATAAAAAAACTTTGCTTTAATCAAATTATTATATGGCCATTGGTCCTTGATAAATCTTCAAATTTTTTATTATATCTGACCGTTTGAAATGGGTCATCGACTTCAAAGAAGTCGGTTACTACAAACAAATTTAGAAACAAGCAAACATACAGGTGAAGCTGATAAAAGCGTTTAAAAATATAATAAGTCCGTCAGTTACTTAGATCTTCTTCTTCTTCTCAGCCCGTGTTCACCCATTGCTAGGTATAGGTTGTTACTTAGATCAGTTAGATAAAAAATATTCGATATGCATTTTTTATTTTGTCAGTTACAACAACAAAAATCGTGTGACGTCATAGTTTGCTACACTTTCTAGCAAACTTTGATGACACGCACGAGCTCACATTCGTGAACTTTGATGCTCTTTATCTTTATCAATTGTTTTTATTTGACAATAGAAAAAATACGTGTCCAATATTTTTTGATTTTCTTACTGACGGACTAATTTTAATGTTTTTTTTTTTGACCCAGGTACTACTTATTGTTAATGAAAAATGATATCGGACAAATGTCCACCACTACCTACCACGGTTAGAGATATCTTTCTTTCATCAAATTTTTAATGTAAAAGTTTTTGCCCGCGCTGGTTATCGAGCCCCTTGTTTAGTTAGCTGCGCTCGCCAACCCGCATGCCAAGCGTGGTGAGTATGGCATGGCAATATCCTCCCATGGAACGTAAAATCCTTGGGAGAGGCATTTGTCCAGCAGTGGACATCTTACGGCTGTAATGATGATGAATTGATTCTCGGTAGAAATACATTTACCCGTGTGGTATCCGGCAGAGTAGAATAGGATCACTCCAAGTCTTCCCGTGGATGTCGTAAAAGGCGACTTAGGCAATATAAGCTAAACAAAGCTTATAAACATCTAAGAGACCTCTCCAACCAATCTGGCCAACGTGGAGAGTGTAGGCCAAGTCCTCTGGCTACTCTGGCCAGGTATGGCTCTAGTAGTACAGAGAGGGTCGTGCTCCTGTAGTGGAGATAAAAAAGGACCTGATGATGAGAAATACATTAGTACCGTGTTCGAAGGTTGGAAAATGTTAATTCTAATTTATCGCAGGATATATCGCGGGTTAAGTACACAGTGCTATGGGCCGTTCAGGGACGAGAAATCGCGTGATCAATAAACGCGAATGGATAATTTATAGACACTGTTGCTTAGTACAGTCCGGACAATGAAGATACAACAAGGTTTATTGCACAGATTTATCTAAGAACCTATCTTAGAAATTAATCGATACTAATAATAAATCTGTAAGGGTTGGTCATGGAGTAAGTTACTTTGTTTTCAGAGATATCGTGTTTATAACCACTAAATAACTTGACGATTTTTAGTTTTTTTAATGTATGCATATGTATGTTGCTCCATAACTCATAAACGAATTAACTGAATTGTATGAAACTTAGTCGATAAACATTTAGACAAAGTCGTGCAAGTGTACGCGAACGGAGTCACGAGCACAGCTAGTACTATTTATATTGAGAAAAGATTTGTATGTTTGTTCTAGATAAATAATAAAATCTGGCTAGATGCGACACGCCAAGGGTTCCTTACAATATTAAACTACAAAATCCTCTTTTCTTGTATGACTTATTAAGCACGTTTACTTCTCCAAGCGACCTCTCTTATGAATAAAACTCTTTCTTTCTGCGAATATTGTGCAAAACAGTGAAGGGAATTTGTGAAAATCTGAGGAATTTTAGCAATAGCCGATGCAGCTTGCATCCCTTCTACAGTAATATATCAAGACAGAACGGCCAAGTGGGCGGTACACGCGTGTCTCAATCTTGCACAATCGTGCAAGATTCGGTAAACGTTCATCAGTCAGCGCGCACGTCCCGACATAAACACATGCTTTATTCTGCGGTTTTTAACTGTAAAAGCTGTTTATCGATATCGACGCAATTTTTTTCTGTATATGTCACATTATTTCGTTAATAATGACGTCAAATTGGGGGCGCGGCTTATGCAAAAACTGACACTTTTTTATCTTGATATATTTCTGTGATCCCTTCACTATTTTTTGATTCCTCTTTTCCACCTTCACGCCGAATAACAGGCTAAAGCGCCGATTATACTATCCGGAATTCAGTCACTGACGAGAAGGACGCCGCCATACGTGAGAAACGATTGGAAATATCTCCAATCGTTTCAAACGCATTGCGGTGTCTGTCTCGTCTGTGACTGAATTCCGTATAGTATAACAGGCGCTCAATACGGTCTTTGGACCTATTAGGTCTACCGGAAACGTTTCCGAGTTTTAATTATACTTTAAGATAGAAAAGGAAAGTTGTCAATAAAATCTTTGTAATTATCACCAATGTGGTTTACATTGTATCGGACACGCAGCCTTCCCACTGCACAACACTGAATACGATCTACGGTACTGAAGCATAAATCAATGCGCGCTAAGCCTAAAAGTAAAAGCAGTAATTTAACTGAAATGTAAGCGAGAAACGTTTCTATGCCGCTGGGAAATGTAAAACACGTCGAGCCCGCGATCAGCTGTTCACATATTCTTTCTGAAAGCTACGCCGACGTAACATACGCGGCAATTAGCATAGCTGTTAGATGGAATTTATCGGAATGATTTCGTTTCACTTTCGGAGTAGGTACGCAAAACTTGGACAAGTGGTATTACGCTGGCGTAGTGAGGGGACGATTAATATCGATAGGTCGGTCGATAAAATCCTCATTTGTTTATGTTTCTTATATAATAGCGACCCACCACGGCTTCGCACGGATAAGGCTATTTCATTGCAAACAACCAATCACGTATTTCCTCTTTATGTATATTCGTTTCACTTTCGGAGTAAGTACGCAATACTTGGGTAAGTGGTATTTCGCTGGCGTAGTGAAGGGACGGATTTATATCGATAGGTCGGTCGATACATCCTGGCCATGTAGGTATATGATTGATACCGTGAAATACAATCGTCTTTTAAACTTATTTTCGGCTTTAAAGTCGTTTGACGTATTCTCGGCGTAAGTTGACTATCTGTCAACTTGTCAAGTGCGAGTCGGACTCGCGCACTAAGGGTTCCTTACCGTCATCTATAAAAACGGCAAAAAAACAGCTCTGTTGTAAAGGAGTCCTCTTAAATATTAATTTTAGTTTTTGTATTGACGAAATTAAATAATTAATTTTAGTTAAAATTAATTATTTTTTTAAAATTCATTTTAAGTGAATATATAACGGAATATTCTGTGAATATTTCAAGCGTCTACCTGTTGCCGTTATCAATATCGAGCAAAATCGAGCAAAAATAATTACGTTTGTTGTATGAGAGCCCCCCTTAAATATTTATTTTATTCTGTTTTTAGTATTTGTTGTTATAGTTGCTACAGAAATACATCATCTATAAGCCATATAAGGCTTGGAAACGAGGTATTACGTCTTTATCGATAGGTCGATCGATAACATCCTAAGTTAAAAACGTAACATTAGAAAATGATAAAATAATGTAAATATTTTCCCGTATCCTGTGGATTATGCGTCTCTCCGCCGATCAAATTCTGATGTTTATGAACCTACTGCAATCTTAATAAAACCAACACAAAGTCAATTTAATTATTTTTTTGTCTTTATATTCACTCTTTTGCAAGAAAGGATAAAGTCTTCATACAAAAAACAAAAAAATATCCACGACCTATACGAGTAATAACTACGAAGGATCAAATTCTCTAATTCAAGCAAATATCGTATCGTAGAGCTGGGTGACTGATCTTCTAAAGTGTAAATAAGTAATAGATACACTTATTTACACTTTTATTTTACATTTTAATTATGATTGAGCCACGCTACCGGCAAAATTCATTTTTGCTAGTAGCATGAATGGGCCGGCTCGTCCGTGGAAGTACCATACCCTCACAGAAAATCGACGTTTGAGTAGGAGCTTTACCGCTTCTATTCTTCATTCGGTGAGTGAGAGAGCCGGAGGCCCATCCTTCCCTCATTTCATCCCCCATGTCCTTTACCCAACTCCTTGAAAAGCTGGCAACGCTCCTGTTACACCCTGGTGTTGCAATTGTCCATGGGCAGCGCTGGTCGCTTACCATCAGGTGACTCGCTTGCTCGTTTGCCGTCCTATAACATAAAAAAAAACTTTAGAAGGCGAAATACACGAATATATTGTGCCCTCGTGCGATAGATTAGACTGGCATATATATTCTTTGCTACTGGTTCGTCACGTTCAGTTCACCCATCCTGCGACTTTGGCAAGGTCGCCGCTTATCTAGCTCAGTGGGTGGGTCGTCGCCATCGCCTATTGTTTTCAACACAAGGTTGTTTCAATGCCTACATTATTCTCAAAGGTATTGGATGATATAAAGGTAGTCGACCAACTAATAAATGTACTTGGAAAAGTAAAATTTCATACAAATTCAATTGAAAATTGTTAGTTACCTATTTAAATAAATAAATATATACGGACAAATCACACAGATTGAGCTAGCCCCAAAGTAAGTTCGAGACTTGTGTTATGGGATATTAACTCAACGATACTATATTTTTATAACAAATACATATATAGATACACATCCAAGACCCAGGCCAATCTGAAAAAGATCATTTTCCATCTTGACCTGGCCGGGGATCGAACACAACTACTTACTGAAATAAATTTACAAACCACGTTAAATTAAAAAAAAAAGTCATGGCATCTTCAATAATAATAATAATACCTAAATTAAAAGCAATGTTTATTAAAAACTACACTAGGCCGCTTAGTGCCTGCTTACTGCGGAGTAATAAACAACAAAATCTTCTTACCAGCGCTTGCCTCTACTTGAGGTGAAACTCTATCAAATCCTTATCCTTACTAATATTATAAATGCGAAAGTGAGTTTGTTTGTTTGTTTATTTGTTTGTAACGCTTTCACGCCGTAACTACTGAACCGATCATAATGAAATTTTGCATACAAGTTCTCTGGAGTACGGAGAAGGACATAAGGCTACCTTTTATCCCGGGAAAAAGTACTATTCCCGAGGAATCGACATTGACGCGGGCGGAGCCGCGGGCGAAAGCTAGTAGATAATATTTTTTCTAATTTCCCTTGTGAAGTAGGATTTTATAACTCTTTCTTCAGCTGCCACTTTTCTATGTGGCTGCGTATTTAGACGTTTTTGGCGTGAACTCAAAGCTGGCATTCGCAATTACGGAACCCTATATTGTGACTGTCCCGACACGCACTTGGCCGGTATTTTCAATAAATATAACGTCGGTTATCGACGTATTTTATTTCAGAAATATTGTAGTAACGTCACTATTGAATTAAATAGTGGTGCTCTAATATCGATAAACTCGTGAATCGAAATTATTTCCTTACTAGAATGAACTGTGCACCGCTTTCCCTCCAATACTCGTAAATAACGAAACCATTCCGAACATAGCTGCAATTTAAAGAGGAAACAGATGTGGTACTGCAGGGTCCTGGCGCCAAACAGGCGAGCAGCACTTTGCTTTTTATTTACGCTGTATGATATGACAAAATATTTAAAACATGCGTACTATTTTTCGCCATTTTTCGCCAAAACCTAGACAAATATAATTTTTAAATTCACGACATTTCGTAATTTAGTGGACGCTATTTTGAATTTGGTGTGACGTGACATCCTTATTCTTATCTTTACTATCCTTACTATAATAATATTATAAATGCGAAAGTGAGTTTGTTTGTTTGTTTGTTTGTTACGCTTTCACGTCGTAACTACTGAACCGATCATCATGAAATTTTGCATACAAGTTCTCTGGACTACGGAGAAGGACATAGGCTACCCTTCATCCCTGGAAAAAGTACTATTCCGGTAGAGCCGCGGGCGAAAGCTAGTAGCCTATAATCAGCAAACGGCCTAGACGCATCTAACAATCTATCATCGTAAATGACATATATAACAAGTCCATTTAAATTAAGCGCAAGTATTTTAAGCGCTGGGGCCCATAGCTCAAAAAAAACGCTTTAGTAGCAAATTTTAAGAAATCGACACGCTAGATCTTTTTTAATTTTTTCATACAAAATAATATTTTTTTTTTATTAAAATCGATAAATCAGCTGTTTTGATCGTGACGTGACCGGCCCGGTAATTTGTGTGAAAATGACGTTTTTGGGGTTCCGTACCCAAAGGGTAAAAACAGGACCCTATTAATTTCGCTCCGCTGTCTGTCTGTATGTCGGTCTGTCCGACCGCCTGTCACCAGGCTGTATCTCATGAACTGTGATAGACAGCTGAAATTTTTACAGATGATGTATTTCTGCCGTTATAACAACAAATACTAAAAAACAGAATAAAATAAATATTAAAGGGGGCTCCCATACAACAAACGTGATTTTTTGCTCAATATTGATAACGGCAACAGTTAGACGCTTGAAATATTCACAGAATATCTATACTATTATTATAAAGCTGAAGAAGTTGTTTGTTTGTTTGTATGTTTGTTTGTTTGAATGCGCTAATCTCAGAAACTACTGGTTCAAATTGGAAAATTCTTTTTGTGTTGGATAGTCCATTTATTGCGGAAGGCTAAAAAACTTCACGCTGCGACCAATAGGAGCGAAGCATCAATAAAAAATGTTTTGAAAAAGGGGGAAAATTATTCATCTATACTAATTAATCATAATAAGAGAAATTGCCGCGGACGACGTCGCGGGCATCAGCTAGTGTAGATATATATATATTCACTTTAAAAATAAATCGTCATCTCACGCTCTCATCATCTCGGTCTTTTTAGTCTCCACTGCAGGAGCATGTGCATGACCCTCTCTGTACTACCGGAGCCATACATGGCCAGAGCAGACAGAGGATTTGGCTTACACTCTCCTCGCTGGCCAGACGGGTTGGAAAGGTTAAAAAAAAATAGTTAAATTCAAATAAAACAAATATTTAAGGGCTCCCATACAACATACATGATTTTTTTGGCGCTGTTTTATAGATAACTAGCTTTCGCCCGCGGCTTTGCTAGTACTTTTTCCCGGGATAAAAGGTAGCCTATGTCCTTCTCAGTACTCCAGAGAACTTGTATGCAAAATTTCATGATGATCGGTTCAGAAGTTACGGCGTGAAAGCGTAACAAACAAACAAACAAACAAACAAACTCACTTTCGCATTTATAATATTATTAGTAAGGATAAGGATGGTACGGAACACTTCGTGCGCGACCCGAACTTAGCTGGTTTTTTACACATGCTACTCTAAGTATCCTTCTGTTGTGTTTTTAAGTATTGTGATAATAGCGGCGTGTTTTATTACTGTCTTATTAGCTTTTCATTGGTGTAACATTATTGTTGATTGATTTATCAAGTCGCCAAGCTTTATTTTATGTGGCTTTAGCTATTGTAACACTATTCATTTGAAAGCCACTTTCACAGTGAACCCAGTAGACTTTCAGATATTGTTAATACTTTCCTGCTGCAATTAAAACATAATGTACTAGGTGTTTGCCGTGTGGTATCCGGCAGAGTAGAATAGGACCACATAGGTAGCATTTTTTTATGTAAGTTTAAATATTTTCATTTGGAACGGTACCTTTTAAATTTAAATGCAATATTATTTTTTTAAATTTGGTAAAAGTCGGATACTCCTCAATCACTTCAGTCAGTTATCGACGAGCGACTGAGACGAGATTTACTGACTCACGCTACTAAACGCAAGTTCACATAAAGTCCAGCTTTTAAAAAAAAAAGCGTTTTGTTCGATATTTTTGCCAGGAATCCTAAATTTTTCTTTGGGACCCAAAAGTCCGGCTGTTTTGACGGGTGAGTCCGTCTATTTGATTTTAAGAGATGGCAACACTAGCTACGAGTATAATATTCTCTCGTGTAATAGATTTCTAGATTGATTTCATTACGTGCGAAAGCTGCAGGAGTCGTAAATGTATTGATCGGTGAAGATTTTATGGATCGTTTTCTGTCCGATTTATAGGTGTATTTTTCTACCGTTTGATACTACTGGTAAGAACGTAATGTATACTAATTTCAATACTTTTCCATACTAATATTATAAATGCGAAAGTAACTCTGCCTTTCTTTTTTTCACGCTTTCTTTGCACGCAACCATTGAACCAATTTGGATGTCATTTGGTATTTTTTTTTTATGTTATAGGGCGTCAAACGAGCGAGCGAGTCGCCTGATGGTAAGCGATCAACGCGCCCATGGACAACTGCAACACCAAAGTGTGACAGGAGCATGGCCGGCCTTTCAAGGAGCTGGGGGAGGACATTGGGAAAAATGGGGGACATGGGGGAAGGGAGAGAAGGATCTCCGGCTCTCTCACTCACCGAACGAAGCATAGAAGCGGTAAAGCTTCTACTCAAACGTCGATTTTCTGTGAGAGTGTGATACCGGACGAGCCGGCCCATGCATCATCATCATCAGGTCTTTTTAGTCTCCACTGCAGGAGCATGACCCTCTCTGTACTACCGGAGCCATACTTGGCCAGAGCAGAGGCCCATGCATGCTACTAGCAAAAATTAATTTTGCCGGTAGCGTGGCTCTACCACAACAAATAAGGTATGGAGGTAGTTTGAGGCCCGAAATTCTCCTGCTCCCGAGGAATCGACACTAACGCGGGCAGAGCCGCAGGCAAATGTCAATGAGTTTATACATGAACTAGCGGCTTGCCCCGGCTTCGCTCGTATATATATATATATATATATATATAGGTGGTTAATTCTATAGCCTTTGTTCGTCTTCTTCTATCGAGTCGTCCAGTGGTTAAGGCGTTTGCCTGTTGACCCGGGGGTCGTGGGTTCGATTCCCACCGGAAGCATACTTTGTTTAGTTGTTTCCAGTTTGGTTAGGACATTGCAGGCTTGAATCACCTGATTGTCTGATAATAAAGATGATTCCGTGCTTCGGAAGGCACGTAAAGCCAGTGGTCCCGGCTGTCATCTGGTAGTCGTTAAAGGAACCAAGTCAGGAAGAAGTCTGACACCAGGGTGTGCAAGGTCGATTGACCGTGACACCTACTCGAAATGATGATGATCGAGTCGTAAAATGACTTTGCTTTACAATAAATATGTTTCGACCAGTGCTTAGCTACCGTGATTGCCCGTTCGTTTGCCTCATTCAAATCTTCTTGAGAGCAAGTAGTTGGGCTTTCTGGGCACACCAAAAAAGGATTTTCAAATCGATTCTGTAGTTTCAGAGACTATTCAATGCAAACAATCAAATCTTAGTGTAGGTAGTGTTACATAAATATCTTATTATACAGCGTATAAACGTACCCTCGACATTTACTTAAAGGGGTGACTCAGCCCATCAATATGAACAACTTTTTCTATGGGACCAATGCAGGGAACTCAAAAAAAATTTCGTCATTTCCATACAAAAGAGTTCGGCCGCCCGGCCAGTTTCTTTTTTTGAGTTCCCAGCATTGTTCCCATAGGAAAAGTTATTCATATTGGTGGGCTGAGTCACCCCGTTAAGGGAATGTCGAGGGTCTATTTACACGGTGTATGTATGTGATGTTTATGTTTATGAATTTCCTGCACCGTCAATATTCCTACCGCTAAATAAAAATAAAATTATTCCCATATAACAGACATGGATTTTTTGTCGTTTTTATAGATAACGGTACGGAACCCTTCATGCGCGAGTACGACTCGCACTTGGCCGGTTTTTTATATCTTAAGGACTTTGAAGCCGAACTTAATAAAAATGGCTTCAATTTTGTCATATCCTGTATTCTGGGCAATCTTCATATACCAGGACTCCAACCGAAATTATAGCCTATGTTACCCGCTGATAACGTAGCTTTCTTTTAAACAGATTTTGAGTTCGGTTTGATAGTCGATCGAGGGAATGGGCGAACATCTGCGGAATCATATCAACAGGCGATGCGGCTAGCAACCCATCACTATTTTGATTTCGTTTTCCACCTACATGCCCTGAAACATGCTAAATGTGGCCATAAGTATCACAAAGATGATACTATGTATGTATGTTTGATAGTTTTTAAGTTTTTCCTTTACAAACAAGCACACAATCAAACCTTTTACTCTTTATAATATTAGTAAAGAGTAATAAAATTACCATTGAATAAATGTATTAACCGACTGCAAAAAGTAGGAGGTTCTTTCGCATCTTTTATAAATGGAATCTTTTATTAATTTATATTTTTATATGTTTTACCCCATAATCTAACATTTATGAATCGATCTGAAAAAATATTTTTTATTTGAAAGGGAATGCATCCACATTTGGTCCCCTTTAGTATATTTTTGTTTGGAAGTCAATTCATCCTCATTTGGTCCCATTCAATAAAAATATTTTTGTTTGGAAGCGAAAGTATACTCATTTGGCCCTATTCAATAAAAAATATTTTTATGGAATGCATCCTCATTTGGTCCTACTCAATAATTTTTTTTTTTTAATGCAATGCATCAGTTAAGTTGTTTGAATACATTTTTTTATCTGAAAGATTATAGAAGATAATGCTACGAAGAGTATGATAGATTTCTAATTTGTTTTAATTACGAACGGAAGCTGTAGGCTTATAAGTGCCTAGATAGGGGAAGATTTTATGGATCGTTTCTTGTCTGAGTTACAAGGCGAATTTTACTATTGGGAAGTTATGGTTAGATTAGAACGTAATTAATTAATATCGCAAGTAAAAGCCTGAATCCCATAAAACATTTAATTTATGTGATCTAAAGACTACAAAGTTGTATTTTTGTTTTATCAATGATTTGAGTGTGTTTGACCTGTGTCTTAACTGATGGGAAGCAACGATGAGATCTAGGGTGGTACACGCAAACTCAAATAATGCTTTTTCACTCTTGCCTTGACAATTCCTAAATTGTACGAGTCGGGAAACAGCGACGCCGGGACGGAATATTCCATTCCATATATTTTTGTGATTGAACAGAATGTACTTATATGGTGTCTAAAGTATATTTGTAAGTAGTCATATTCATCACATAGAGACGGCCTCTGTAGCTAATTGGTGTCGCAAGTGCCTTTTAATCGTAGGGTCCCGAGTTTGATCCCCGGTCATATCAAGATGGAAAACGATTGTTTTCATATAAAATGACAAAATTATGTCATTATTGAACCTGCTGAGTGAGTTTGTTCGTTACGCTTTCACGCACTATCTACTGAACCAATCGTCAATCAAACGTCAATCGTTATGCTCAAGGACACGCTTAACATGGCCTTTAGATCTTATGGCCTTAGGGCCCGCACGGTATAAAGAAGTAATTTATATTACCGGAAAAAAGTAAGATTTCTCAAAACCTGTTTCAACTGACAGTTTTCTCTATTCAGTGGGCATATGGATTATACACGGTGAAATTTTGATCGTTCTGGAACCTTAAATGGAGGTGTGGGTGATTTAGCCCGTCGATATGAACAACTTTTCTTACGGGTTCAATTTAAAAAATGGGCCATACAAAAAATTTCGGTCGCCCGGTCAATTGTCATGGGAAAGTCAATTTTTTTTTAAATTTTTGAGTTCCCAGCATTTGTCCCGTAGGAAAAGGTGTTTATATCAACGGGCTGAATCATCCCTTTAAGGGTCCGAACGATCTAAATTTCACCGTGTATATAAGTTTGGTGATCAGTCAGGCAGGACAAACGATTCTTTAAGCATAGATTTATATGCGAAAGTGAAATTATACTTAACTGTCTGATGGCTCAACATTTATTGAACGTTTCTATTGAAGTAATGTACCATCTGACACTATCGTTTAGAATTTAATAAATTATCATAAACAATAGCAGGGAATAAACAATCCGTAAAAGTCACATTGACTGAGTTGGCAAAAAGCAATTGTAAACTTAATGTGATGCTATTTCAAAACTAGTTAAGTTAATGTTATTTCTAATAGCACCGTATAATTGTAATTTATTGTTAGAGAAACAGTTAATTTGCCCTAATGTATATACACGGTGAAATTTTGATCGTTCTGGACCCTTAAAGGGATGATTCAGCCCGTTGATATAAACAACTTTTCCTATGGGACCAATGCTGGGAACTCAAAAATGTTTTTGACGTTCCCATACAAATTGACTGGACGGCCGAAATTTGTCGTATGGAACTGCCCATTTTCTTTTTGAGATCCCAGCATTGGTTCCACAGGAAAAGTTGATCATTTTGATGGTCTGAGTCACCCCTTTAAGGGTCCAAAACGATAAAAATTTCACCATGTATATGTATATATAAAATTTACCTTTGGATAGTTAATAGACTCAGGTGTTACTTTGCGGAAGTCAAAGGTAAATTTACTTTGAGACAATTTACTTTGCGTGCTTCCGCCACCAGTTAGTTCATGCAAACTATTGCTGGCCAGCGCCCACCCACTACTGTTAGTCCCTTCATACCCGCCACCAATAGTTGATGCATGCAACCCTGGTCGATACTGTTGCATCCGTTGAGGCTGCAGCAATGTCGGCCGTCGTGCACGACGGCCGAGTATCGACCAGGGTTGCATGCATCAACTATTGGTGGCGGGTATGAAGGGACTAACAGTAGTGGGTGGGCGCTGGCCAGCAATAGTTTGCATGAACTAACTGGTGGCGGAAGCACGCAAAGTAAATTGTCTCAAAGTAAATTTACCTTTGGACTACCTGATACCAACTTATTTAAACTTTTGATTAACAGTACTTTATACTAAAATCGAAAATATGTGATGAAAAAATTTCGCCACAGGTAGGATTTGAACCTACAACCTTCGACATCTAACCCGTCGATGCTCTCAACCACTGAGCTGCCGTAGCTTCAAATCACCGCGGCGAATTTGTTCATCACATATTATAGGTACACGCATTCGAAGCATGCGTAATCTCCATTACTACCCACTGTTTAGAAGTGTGGTATCCAACTTAATTCATTATTTATTTATCGTATGGTAATATTATAATCGCTGTCAGAACTTAATATTACTGTTCTTAAAGTAGTCCACAGCTGCTCCACTCAGCTCTTTGATATTCTGCAGTGTGCCACTGAATTTGGTATTGGGGCACTCCATAACCACATGATGGACGGTTTGTTCTGGGCACCCACATGTGCAAGCCGCCGAAACGCACCAGCCCCATTTATGTCTGTGATATGCCGTATTGCCCGTATTTGTTCGGAAACGGTTTGCCAGGCACCAGACCTTGCGTTGTTGGGTGAAGCCTGGAGGTCTGTCATGGGGGTTGAACTCAAACATTTCCGAGGGTATTCCTTCAGCTTTCCACTCTTTCAGCCATGCATCCTGGATATTCCACGAGGGATCCTTATTGTGGACATTTGTGACTGGTGGGTTGCGGGATTTGAGCCTCCGGGTATCAATGGGGAGAAGATCGTACAATGCTCGGTTTAATATTAAAATTTTTTCATCACATATTTTCGATTTTAATTTTAAACCGAGCATTGTAATGCTATTAATATAATTAACAGTACTTTATACTGACTGTACCAATAATCACATACTGCTTGATAAATTGACGAGCCTATCGTCATCCATCCATTCGATTCCGTGACGTGTTTCCATCACTTACACATTCTATTACCTGTCTGAATTCATGACTCCGTGCTGATGTATGGAGACAGGAATTTATTCGTTAGATCGCTGAATGCATTAACTCCTAGCGTAGACAAATACAGTGCTTGCAGTTTATGCGTTAGCTTGTAGCGAATCCAGGTTTTATAAAGTAAAACAAATGCAATTGTACTAACAATATAATTAAAAACCACTAATAAGGTCGTGAGTTAGGGTCGTCACTGTTTTCCCTTGGCAAGAAGGTAAGTACTTCCCGGGCGCGGCGATGTGGTGGATGATGACTCTCATTCTGCTAGTTATACCGTTCTAGCACACGGACGGCTGAAGAGCACTCTCACTGTACGTACAGTCAGGGACAGAGATACCTGACCAGGCCCTTTACCTATATCTTGAATTTCCTCTTAAACGATAAATAATATTAACATGAAAATGTATATTATGAAAGACTTCATGAAAATCTTTCTGTATATACATTTCCATGTTATTATTATTTAAAGTTTAAGAGAAAATTCAAGATATAGGTAGAGAGAGGGCCTGATGAGGTATCTCTGTTTCTGACTGTACGTTAAGCTTTTTAAGATGGACGTTGCCATTAACGGTAGCTTTCCAGCGGCGTAGAACACACGCTGCACCAGTCACGAATAACCTATTACGACTAACATATCTTAATACGACCGCATGATGGGGATCATAGCGGTTGACCCCCATCTTGTCTGAATCATCATCATCATCAGGTCTTTTTAGTCTCCACTACAGGAGCACGACCCCCTCTGTACAACTAGAGCCATACTTGGCCAAAGCAGCCAGAGGACTTGGCCTACACTCTCCACGCTGGACAGACGGTTTGGAGAGGTTTCTCAGATGTTTATAAGCTTTGATTAGCTTGTATTTACTAAGTCGCCTTCTACGACATCCACGGGAAGACTTGGAGTGGTCCTATTCTACTCTGCCGGGTACCACACGGCGCGTCTGAATGGTAACATTTTTTCAAGCTTTTATTAACTGTTCTGATGGTTAGTTGATCCTCAACTGCCTGTCCGGTGGTTGCAAGTATGACATCGGGTACTCGCGCCGGCCTCCCGAGGCTGCTACTTGCTTTTTCCATTCTTCTGAGTGAGTAGTGTCCTTAGTTACCTTTTTTTTGTTAGTTAGTGACCTTTATTCCCTTCCCAGCTCAAACAAATTCCTATCTTTCCCCAGCTTAAAAATGCTTCCGATGGGCAGCTGCGTTGGCATCACGAGAAGCTTATGATGATGATCATTAACTGTGCGAGTCATATCCTAATTAAGAACTGCTGCCAGATGCTCCAGTAGGCATTAAATTGCATATCTTCGGTGACAGTTTCACTACATAGTATAAATAAAATAGCTTCGCAATGTATGCTTAGATTTTTTAAACTACGCAACGCATTTTGATGCGGTTTTTTTAATAGATAGTGTGATTCAAGAGGAATGTTCATGTGTATAATTTATCGCACCCGTGGGAAGCCGGAGCGTTACTAGTTGTAAATATAACCATGTTTGTAATGAAATTGAATTATTTCATCAACCAATCTCAATAATTCCTCTCGAGTTTAGATGGGGTTTCTCCAAAATAATCTTTGTGATTGTTGTGCCAATGAATCCATGACTCCGATAGATACACTTATTTTGTCAATAAACAGAGTCAAGATCAAGAATTACATTTTATAAAAACATCTTAAATATGTATATCACATGTCTTTTACAAATAAAAGAACTTGAACTTGAAGAATGCATAAAATTGAGAATAAGACTGAAAATTGTGTCTAGCCACGACACGACGCATTGAGCATTTAAGATCAAGTAGCTTTCTCAATCGTAATATTTAACACTACTGAAAATGCTCACACAAGACGTTGGGCTTTTTAGACCAATGTTGTTGTGTTACAGCTTTCTCAACAGAAGCTTAGCACACACTCTGCTTTAGAAATCAGACGTTGAATATATTTGTCCAGCAAATAGAAACAAGAATGCATCAACTCTATAAGAAAACTTTGATTCAGCTTTAAGTTCACTATCGCCTCATTGACAGCTTTCGTATCGGAAGCTCGCACTAGACGAGGAAACTGTAAACCTATTTCATCTATTAATTGAGAATGGAAAGTTGCTACACTGATGTTTATGTTTGTTTTCTCGCGTGAAATTGATAGTCATATTTTACACTGTAAACAGCGAATGCGCCTTCTAAACTATATTTGCCTCTTCTTGTAATACTAGTTTTAATGACGGTTGTTTTGAAAGTATGGCATGTCTACATTCTATTCGCAAAAAGGCCACTTTCCGCCTAAAGGTAGATTTAGAGACTTTATTAAAAATTTCAGTCAATAATGCCAATGTGGTGCTCGTAAAACTGAGTACGTGCCATCTTAGCTTTATTTGACTTGCCTATTCTTGAAATATTAGCTTTTTTTGTTAGGTTATTCAGAATACAGTACATTGATCCGTTTTGTATTCGTAAAATGTCCTGCTGCAAAAAGGCTACTTTTCACCTCGCAAGATCAAAATCTCTTTTTTACCTTAATCTGAATAGCATAGTATTGTAATGTTAATGTGTAATATACACAAAAACGTCATTACCATTATAATATACGCGACCGCGTACAACAACAACACAAAAAATAGAAAATGATGGTTATTCTGAAAGAAGGGCCCGTCTACATTCGACCTATTCCTATTAGCAAAATAAAAGGGCCACTTATGGCCATAAACTCGTATACTTTTTATTAAATAACTTTTTATATCGCTGTTATATAATAACCATATATACACAGTATTTGGCAACAATGTCCTTACTATATGTCCTTACTGTCATTGTAATTTTATTTATTTGTTTTGTGAAAACACTCATCAATCTCTGAGAAGAGTCTTGAGCTGAATGGTTTTAAAAGGGTAATTTTTACCTTAGTATGTGTAAAATAAAGGAGTAAAATTTAAGAACGACTATAGCAACTCGTCCTAAACTTCGGAAAGCAGATTTTTAGGATAAGTTTAACGAGTAAGCAAGGTTAACGATTTCATGTCAATTTGCGAAAAGGCGCATGTAGACTTGGCCATCGGAAAGTGGCTTTTGATTTAATAGACAAATATTAATTGCTTTTCACACAGCATTCGGCTTCAACGATCGAAGTTGTAAAGCTTTACGAGTTTTTATTGTGTAGCATATTTTAATCTTATATTGAAGAATACGACGACCTTTGTGGCTAAGTGTTACCGCAAGTGCCTTTGAATAGCAGGGTCCCGGGTTCGATGCCCGGTCAGGTTAAGATAAAAAATGATATTTTTTTAGATTGGCCTTGATCTTGAATGTTTATATATATGTGTATCACTACATAGTATAAACCAACTTGCTTTCCGCTGTCTGTCCCTATGTATGCTTAGATCTTTGAAACTATACAACGGACTTTGATGCGGTTTTCGAAGTGAAAATTTCTTCAGCGGCGTTGTGCACTTTTTGGGATGGGTAAAAAATTTTAAACTCGCGTCAGGTCACGTGACCTGATCGAAAATTCGTAAGACGGACACGTGAATTGAGACCGCCGGCGCGGTGTAGGAGAGGACGTACATTGCACCCGTGCTAAGCCGGGGTCCGGGTCGCTAGGTTATTATAAAATGTAGTATTGTTGAGTAAAGATCGCAGTGGGGCTGAAATAGCTAAATTAATGTAGTTTATCCCAATCTTGAAGGTCCCTATACAATATGTAAAGAAAACCCTGGCCGTCAATATGAACAACTTTTCCTATGGGTATGGGACGAATGCTGGAAACTCAATTTTTTTTACGTTCCCATACAAATTGACTTGGAGGCCGAACATTTTTGTTTAAAAAAAATGTCAATTTTTGAGTTCCTTAACGTTGGTCCTATCGACGGACGACGACGAAATCAAGGATCCGACAGGGTTATTTATGTAAGCTTCGAAAATTTACTGCAATAATAAATATATACGGATAAATCACACAGATTGAGCTAACCCCAAAGTAAGTTCGAGACTTGTGTTATGGGATACTAACTCAACGATACTATATTTTATAACAAATACATATATAGATACACATCCAAGACCCAGGCCAATCTGGAAAAGATCATTTTCCATCTTGACCTGGCCGGGGATCGAACCCGGGCACTCTCGTGTCGCAGGCTGGCGTGTTGACCACTGCGCCACGGAGCTAGCCAATGCAATGTGTCTATCAACTACAATGCAACTCATGAACTTGCGAAATGATACTGCGCTTTGTACGATTGTAAACGGTATACCTTATTATCTTGAAATTGAGTCAGTTTTTCAAAGAAAATGGCGGTTAATGTGTTAACTGTATTGTAAAATACTGTACATTATTCATGTATGCGACGAACGTAAGTATTGTTAGTATCTTTCAAAATAATTTGCATTTCTACAAAGATTTGTTTTGACTTATTTAATTTGGCATTAAAGTCTTCTCTCTAAAGAAGAGTTCTCGTATAGAAACAAAGTAAAACAAAATGGTGATTTAAGGAATCACTTCTTTTTTGCTTCGAAATTCTGACTTGTTCTGTGGCCTAGTGATATAGATATAAGTATTAATTCTATAGCCTTTGTTCCTCAGGGATGGTGAAATAATTTTTAATCGGTCCAGCAGTTTCGGAGCCTATTCAATGCAAACAAACAAACAATCAAATCTTTACTCTTTATAATATTAGTGTAGAAGTCTAGATTACTTGATTAAAAACTATTTAGAAAGGGTAAAGATTATAAGAATATTATTTTAAGAAGTTATTAAACTTTTATTTACTTATTTTTAACGTAATAGTGTCTTATAAATCAATGAACGCCGGCTGGACGCACGAAAAAGAGTCACGTCCCGTGTGCAAGCGAAAGCGCGGAAAAGCGATAGAGAGGCACGATCGGCCTTAGCGTTCGGCTTGTGACGCATCTATTTCTCTTCCAGCTTTATCACGTAAAGTTATCGTCCGTTAACTGACTTCACAGACAACTAATTTTTTTATAAAAAAATTAAGCCTCTGTTCATCATTTGGTCTTTTTAGTCTTCACTACAGAGAGGGTCATGCTCCTGCAGTGGAGACTAATAAGCCCCGATGATTATGATGATGCAGTGATATAATTACTAAATGTTATTTGCACTAATAAATCCCTCAAACATAATTCAAAGCATAACAGCAAAAAAGCAAAATAAGTCACGCGATTGCTAATAAAAATGATTGAATTTATTGTAAGAGAAAAACACACTTCCAATTTTTATACTATCTTTGTAAAATTTATAGAAAATATTCATAAATCAACGTATATGTTGAATAAGACGTCAAAAATGAGCCAGATCTAGTAGAGCATATAAAACAAGCAACTGAATGATTTACGGGCACGTGTGAACGAAACGCTGAAAATAATCTTGATTTTTGCGCTGGAAAATGTTATTCTGAGTAAATTTTCATAAAAGAAACAACGGGTTGAAAGAAACAAGTGAAAACTCGCCTTTACGGCGGTCTCAGGTCACGTTTTACGAATTTTCGAGGTCATGTGTGCTAATGTAACATTTTTTATTTTACCCATTCCAAAAAGTGCACAACCTAAGAAAGTTTTTAGGTCACGTGTCCGTCTTACTAATTTTCGATCAGGTCACGTATCCTGACGCGAGTTTACCTTTTTTACCCATCCCAAAAAGTGCTGAATGCCGCTAAAGAAGTGTTCACTTGAAAAATTGGTTGTCTGTAAAATTGGTTTACTGACGATAATTCTACGTGATAAGGATGGAAGAGAGATAGATGCGTCACAAGCCGAACGCTTATGCCGATCGCGCCTCTGTCGCTTGTTAAGCGTCCTCGCTTGCACACGGAACGTAACACATTTTCGTGCGTGCAGCCGCCGTTAATTAATTTTTAAGACGTCGTAACGTCAAAAACCGACTTCAATGAAACTCTGAACCGGTTTTGATGAAATTTATATGGGACTTATTTGAAAGTATACTCTTTCAAACAAATGACAAATTTTATTCATCATCATCATCAGGTCTCTAAGTCTCCACTGCAGGAGCGTGACCCTCTCTGTACTACCGAAGCCATACTAGGCCAGAGCGGACAGAGGATTTGGCCTACACTCTCCTCGCTGGCCAGACGGGTTGGAGAGGTCTCTTGATGTTTATGACCTTTGTTTAGCTTGTATATCCCTAGTCGCCTCTTACGACTTCCATGGGAAGACTTGGAGTGGTTCTATTCTACTCTGCCGGAAACCACACGGCAAAATTTTATTATCGGTTGATAAATGACGGAGTTATGCGGTAAAAAATATTAAAAATAATACATCGGTTAACCACCTCCTTTATTTGAAGTCGGTTAAAACTGTTTTAAATTAGATCGCGACAATGTCATCAGTGCAATCAGCGTCAGTTCTCTGATCTTTAGATGAAAGATATCAGATGCGCAATAATAACCGGCCAAGTGCGTGTCGGACTCGCGCATGAAGTGTTCCGTACCATTATCCTTACTATAATATTATAAATGCGAAAGTGGGTTTGTTTGTTACGCTTTCACGCCGTATCTACTGAACCGATCAGCATGAAATTTTGCATACAAGTTCTCTGGAGTACGGAGAAGGACATAGGCTACCTTTTATCCCGGGAAAAGTACTATTCCCGAGGGATCGACATTGACGCGGGCGGAGCCGCGGGCGAAAGCTAGTCCTTACTAATATTATAAATGCGAAAGTGAGTTTGTTTGTTTGTTTATTTGTTTGTTTGTTTGTTTGTTTGTTTGTTTGTTTGTTAAGCTTTCACGCCGTAACTACTGAACCGATCATCATGAAATTTTGCATACAAGTTCTCTGGAGTACGGAGAAGGACATAGGCTACCTTTAATCCCGGGAAAAAGTACTTATCCCGAGGGATCGACATTGACGCGGGCGGAGCCGCGGGCAAAAATTAGTATTCTATAAAAACGCAAAAAAAATCATGTCTTTCGTATGGGTAATAAATAATTAAATAAAAATAAAACTAATATTTAAGAAGGGCTTACTTAAATATGAATTTTATTTTCATTTAATTAATTATTTATAACGAATATTTCAATTATTTCAAGCGTCTACCTGTTGCTGTTGTCTGTATCGAGCAAAAAAAGTCACGTTTGTTGTACCCATACAACAAACGTGACTTTTTTTGCTCGATAAAATATATATTTTATTCTGTTTTTAGTATTTGTTGGTATAGCGGCAACAGAAATACATCATCTGTAAAAATTTCAACTGTCTAACTATCACGGTTCATGAGATACAGCCTGGTGACAGATGGACGGACGGACAGACAGACAAACGGACAGCGAAGCCATATCACGTTCCCGTTTTTACCCTTTGGGTACGGAACCCTAAAAAAACGACTTACAGCTACTTGAGACTTATAGATGAAATAAATGTCGGTTCGACATCTGAGATACAGTCACATACTTCGTAGCTACTTGGAAACAATAAAGACTGATTTAGGAATGAGATGGGAACAGGAGACGATACTCCTACAAAATATAACAATAATACATTCCATCTTTATGTATAAAAACCGGCCAAGTGCAAGTCGGACTCGGGCACGAAGGGCTCTGTACTATTATCTTTAAAAATGGCACAAAAATCTTGTCTGTTGTATGGGAGCCCCTTAAATATTTGTTTTATCTCGCTCGATCTTAGATCATATAGTTGCCTGTGGCCTAGATTATGGTCAAACGTAAACCCGTTTAATAGTTAAAAAATATATTTATTTTCAAAATGAATATTTCAGGTTGCCGTTATCAATATCGAGCAAAAAACAAGCAAAAAATCACGTTTATCGTATGGTAGTCTCCTTAAATATTAATTTTATTCTGTTTTTTTTTTTGTATTTGTTGTTATAGCGGCAACAGAAATACATTTCAAATTTACAAAACACAAGCTGTGCAGTCCGCCGAAATTCCCGCCAAGAACTCCCTCATTGTCATATAAAGACTAATGATTCATTTTTTTGTTTTATAATTTCCTTGCAAAGACAATGCGTTTCTCTCATTCGATTTTCGACGCAGCCATTTTCTGCATTCTCATATACAGGGTCATAGATGCGTTGAATATAGAATTGTAGCTCAAATTTTCCATACAATAACGGCCTTGTATCCTTTTCCATGTAACAATACCTTTTGGCAAACTTTGCCTAGGACTCGATTGTCGAACAATAGTCGTGTTATTGTTTTTCTTTTGTATATTGTTTTCGGCACGTACAGTCTAGTAGCCTTTTCTTCCAACTACGCTGCAATTCTATCATTACCGCACTACATATCCAGCGAGGGCTCTAAAAAGCATGAGTGCAATATAAATTATTTAATGCGAGGTGTATAATCTGCTTTTCTTTCAACTACTTCAAGAAAAGTAGGTATGTAAAAAACTTCGTCTTTTAGATTTCGTAGTCAAAGAAGAAAGACAATAATAATAACAAGGTTGGTAAGTGATATTTGTAACATTGAAAAATTTATTTTGGGTACAGAAAAGTCGGCCAATTTATAATTTACCAACTGGTTTTGGTATAACAATAAAATGTACGGTTAGGTATTCTATTTTACGAGTTAATTCGGCTACGAGTGAACTTTGTAACAATTTAATTTATTCTTGACTTTGTAATGTACTACTCCTTTGTATTTAGTTCGTTTGTATTTATGACAATTACATTGTCTTTTATTTAACACTAGCTGTTGCCCGCGACTTCATCCGGGGCAATTTCTGTTATTATGATCAATTCGTTTTTTTATTAGTATAGATAAAAATAATTTTCCCCCGTTTTTTAAACATTTTTCATTGATGCTTCGGTCCTATTGGTCGCAGCGTGATGTTTTATAGCCTAAAGCTTTACTCAATAAATTTTCCAATTTGACCCAGTAATTCCTGAAATTAGCGCGTTCAAACAAACTCTTTAGCTTTATAATATTATTATAGTATAGATTGTTTAATTTTTGTTACCAATTGCGAAAAGATGAAGGGAAAGAGATTCATGGGGCGTAAAAATAAACGATGAATTTTGCTTAATTTTCGTGTGTGTAAGTGGCCAATACTGATGTCAGGTTTCACAAAGTTTTGGTATAACAATAAGATCAATTAAACACGAATATCTCCAATGCATTGCAACATGTAGGCAACATAGCAAAATAACCGGAAATTGAGAGAAGTCCTGAAGTCCCGTAGCGTCACCACCATTTAGGATTAGGAAGTGAAACCCATACGCTTAATTCAGCAGTAAACAGAGAATAAAAAATTGCGCAAACGGGGTATTTCGTACATTAATTAATTTTGTAAATAATGTTACATTTTATATGACAATCTTTGTAAAAATGAATCCATATTTCACTTGAACATTGTCGGGTCAACTAGTAACTATACGGGGTGAAATTGAATTCATTAGCAAACGTATAAGACTCAGACCACGAATCTGAACAACTTTCATTATGGGACCAACTTCGACATCTTAAAAAAAACTATTGTGTTACTATCTTTATACACATTGTTCAATTACATTTATCCAACAAACAATTCATAAATTGCCTGAACTGTAAACTATACATATAATTTTACTCGCAAAGAAGAAGAAGAAGTTATAAACTGAATCATTACTTTCTCACGCTTTCCACAATTCCTTAGATTGAAGATTAAGAAACTACTGCGCCGCATAACGCATCTCATCTCTCATCTGTGTATGCCACTGCAATCACTTCTACACCGGCCTTAGGACGATGTCAGAAGGGAATCATTATGATTTTTAGAATACACAATTATCATCATCATCAGGTCCTTTTTAGTCTCCACTACAAGAGCACGACCCTCTCTGTACTACTAGGGCCATACTTGGCCAGAGCAGCCAGAGGACTTGGCCTACACTCTCCACTCTGGCCAGACGGGTTGGAGAGGTCTCTTAGATGTTTATAAGCTTTTTTTAGCTTGTATTTCCTAAGTCGCCGTCTACGACATCCACGGGAAGACTTGGAGTGGTCCTATTCTACTCTGCCGGATACCACACGGCTAAACGGCTACGGCATGAAGGGACTACAAAAACCTGTTCGCCAAGTTTATTTTTTTCCTACCAGTATCTATGTTTTTACAAACTTTTATTTAATGTCACCTGTCCCGATGTTTGTCTGTAATCTAAAATTGTAGTCGACTTAAAAAAAAATAACATTTTCATATAAATATGTTCGACCGGCCCGGCAATTAGTATAAAAATGTTAAATAAAAAATTGAGTTACCAGCTGGGCTGAGTCACGAACATCGTTAGAATAGAATAGAATAAACTTTATTGTAACACTTAGACACACACACAAAACAAAATAAAATTAAATTATTGAAAAGTACAAAAAATAAAAGATCAGTGCCATCAGTGTTACAAAAGGTGACGGCTCAGCGTTACGCTGGACTAGGGATACCCTAATCCACCACTGATTTTTAGCCGTCACCTTCTGAGGCATCACGAGCTAAATCACGATACGACACGCACATAAAAAATATAATATATACAAAACAAGTGTACACAAAAATAAAGATATCAATTAAACGCATACAATAATAAATAAAGAGAAGGAACAAGTATAGTAAATAAACATTTTAAACTACCCACCCAAATACCTGCATTATACTACTATAACCCACCCTTGACATCGCCGCAATCGGTTAATAAATTTGACGGTCGATACGTCAAAGTAGATGATATAGTGCCACGCAGTCACCCTACAATAACAAAAATAAAAAAAAAGTCTTAAGAAATTAGGAAACAAAACGTCAAATAACAAAATGGTGTCGCAGACACATTACAAGTTATTGCATTGTACAGTTTTTGCAGTGATATTAATAAAAGGTCGTTGGTTATGTTACACGCCGTATGTAGCATTTCGTGCTGTGACCCGTTAGAAAACGCCCTTATAATCAACTCCATTACATTAATTATCCACTTCCTAATAATAAATCATCGTACGGCCATCTCGAATGACGATCAGTATGCTTTCACTTTTCTCGGAAACTATCGATCATTGGAATTGCGCAATCCGAAGTTTTTGGAACTGCTCGTTTGATTGTTTCAGTTATCGCCGAATCTGGTTCACTTCTTAGTTCTTTGTCATCTGTTATGTAACTTTTGAGAGTTAAACCCAATGATTTCAAAAGTAAGGATACGCCCACGGGAACATTTTTCATAAACCTTCATACGAGGAAACAGTATCGCCATCTTATTTAAATCGATCGAACTACGTAGTGCCGCGTTGTACTAGAGTACGATGTAACCATGTTTAACCTTGCGCTGGCGCCATTACAGACTTCAGTTGTGGAATCACTTTAAAATTTCCAAACAGCATTATGTTACTTTCCGATGATATGTTACCCCATGTACTTTTTTTAATTTTCTTATCATAAATATTCATCATCATCATCCAGGTCCTTTTTAGTCTCCACTACAGGAGCACGACCCTCTCTGTACAACTAGAGCCATACTTGGCCGGAGCAGCCAGAGGACTTGGCCTACACTCTCCACGCTGGCCAGACGGGTGGGACAGGTCTCTCAGATGTTTATAAGCTTTGTTTAGCTTGTATTTCCTAAGTCGCCTTCTACGACATCCACGGGAAAACTTGGAGTGGTCCTATTCTACTCTGCCGGATACCACACGGCTATCATAAATATTGCAGCTTTTAAATACGCAACTAGGCATTGTAACGGCAATAATTTTAATCCAAGATAAAAGTATGTGCTGTTCCGCAGACCGCAGAGGACTGAGTCGCTAAACTGACTTTTTCGCACCAGCGCGTTGGAGACAATTCGTCGTGCAGTTGGCCTGGTTCTTAAGCTAGTAATATATTAGTCAATGGTTTAACCGAGGAATTGAATGAGTTTCAGCATCGTGAATGTTTCGGTTATTATGATGAGTCGAGCGAATGAGTGAGCCAATGGTCGCTTTGTACAAAAGTATTTAGGCCAGCTCCAGTTTCGACGTAGTGCATTTGGTTTACAAATTATTTTCTTTTGCATTTACAACATCAAGTAGATGTTCTGTGTGGTCTTATTCTGTTGCATTTGACAAGTAAAGGATGGTTAGAAGCTTCGATCGAGTATAAAAAATCGGGTGGGGCTGTGTCGATTCATACGGCTTTGGTTTTAACATGACGTCTATATCAGCGAGACGCTTTAGAAAACCAGATGCTGCGATGCAAACTCAGTCTTAGCAACGAGCTGACTACGCTAAATAATGTCACCAAAATCATGTTTCTACGATGAATATTATATTAATATTTTTTTAGTTATTAATATCAGACGATATAGACCAATTCGTTACGGGCCGGTTTTCTGACATGGGACCCCGTGTATAGTACCGATTTTAAAAACAATGTTAATTTTAGTTAAAATAATATTGAACATTGCGATGGAAAATAAGCTTAGGTAATTGCAGAGGTATTTGATGACTCTGTGTAAAATTTTGAACCTCTTAGCTATATTGAAATTTGGTAATCAGAATCCCTAATGGAATACAGAACTGCAAGAAAAAAGGGTAATAAACGAAAAAAAAGAAACAATTGACCTTTCATAGAAATTAGTCCAGCGTCGACTTACGGAAAAACTATTTTTTATTTTTTGCAAACAGCTTTTTTTTTCTCTTTCAATTCTGAATTCATTCTTTCAATTTTAAATATTAGGCTAGCTCCGTGGCTAGCGGTCAACACGCCAGCCTGCGACACGAGAGTGCCCGGGTTCGATCCCCAGCCAGGTCAAGACGGAAAATGATCTTTTTCAGATCGGCCTGGGTCTTGGATGTTTATCTATATATGTATTTGTTATAAAATATAGTACCGTTGAGTTAGTATCCCATAACACAAGTCTCGAACTTACTTTGGGGCTAGCTTAATCTGTGTGATTTGTCCGTATATATTTATTTATTAGGGTTTCTGATTCCGAGATTCCTATATATCTAGGAGGTTCAAAATCACTTTGTATATGTGAGAGAAAAAAATGCTCTTGAAGAGTTCTTGTTTTTCGTTACAAGGTCTCGGCACTAAATCAATACTTAGTAAGTATGTCAATTCGTGATCGTTCTAGTGATTGTCATATATGTATTGATAAGAAATCAATAAAGTGATGGTAAATATTACGCGTAAACTTGACTTTAATTTAGCCTTCAGTCCGTGTTTAATGTCACTTTCATTATGTTTCATTCGTTTCATTGTCACGCTTATTAGCTGCGCATTTGATAATGTTAATTATTCTACGCAGCACCTGAACGAATTAGCTTGTCTGGTCCAACAGACCGAATGCAAACAGAATTTAAGTGTTTTATATTGTTTTGATTTGCATATGGCAAGCTCCGTGGCGCAGTGGCTAACACCCTAGCGACATGATCCTTCCCGGTAAGGTCAAAATGGAAAATTATGTTTTTCAGATTGGCCCAGGTCTTGGATGTTTATCTATATATGTATTTGTTATAAAATCTAGTATCGTTGAGTTAGTATCCCATAACAAAAGTTACGAACGTACTTTGGGGCTAGCTCAGTCTGTGTGATTTGTCCGTATATATTTATATGTGTTGTTATAGAGACTATATGGATTTGTATAGGTATTCTGTCTGTGTTTTCTTTCGGATTCAAAATCGTTTTTACGATTTCTTTTCTGAGATTTTAAGTATTTTAATAGTCAATGTCATAGTAAATTAATCGCATTCCTCTGAATACCTCTCTATTCTCGTCCGGTGAAGTGATTTTCTTTGTAAAGGAAAACAACGTAGATAAGATCTTTGTAGAAATCTTAATATATAAAACAAAGTCGGGTCCAATTCCAACACTTATATACTTAAGAACGCGTTAACCGATTTGTATAATCTTTGATTTGTTTTCTCACTCATTTTTTTCTCACTGTTATTTTTAGCTAGCGATAGTTTGTAATGGTAAATATTTTACTTGATACAACATGGATTGCTATTGAGGCATTAAATAAATAAATAAATACGGACAAATCACACAGATTGAGCTAGCCCCAAAGTAAGTTCGAGACTTGTGTTATGGGATACTAACTCAACGATACTATATTTTATAACAAATACATATATAGATAAACATCCAAGACCCAGGCCAATCTGAAAAAGATCATTTTCCATCTTGACCTGGCCGGGGATCGAACCCGGGCACTCTCGTGTCGCAGGCTGGCGTGTTGACCACTGCGCCACGGAGCTAGTCAAAATTAATTAATTAATTATTGTAAAGTAATCCTGATGACTTACAAGTGCATTGCTACGACAAGCATTTTTGGGGGTTGCCCACTGCCCACGTGCACGAGACTATGCGACGAACACGTCATCATCATCATATCGTATGGCATGGACAGCAAGAATCTTATTATATTTTTTTAATGTTTAATTTTAAGTTCTTAAGCCAGTCTTCGGCTGCTGGAGAAAGAGATGGGAGTTCGTTAAGGCCTCCAGGGAAACCATAGAGTGGGCACTCTTCGACAATATGCCACAAAGTTTGTTCTCTCGCCCCACAGTCACATTCTGGAAGAACACGTTATTACATGTCTTATTCGACATATACCATGCGTTTGATGTAAATCCTAAAGCAAGAAACTAACAGATGCAGTGCGGCGGAGGCGCGCCTCAAGCGGGGCAGAGTCAAAACAACAGAATATTAACCTTAATCGTATGTAGCATAAAGTCGATTTTTGTAGTGCGCCCAGCGCCATCATGCGTTTTGACTCTGCGCCGCTTGTGGCGCGCCTCCGCCGCACTACATCTGTTAGTTTCTTGCTTAAGATTTACCAAGTAAATGGTGGTAAAAGTTCGAACCGCAAATCTATTCGGACTATATACACTTGAACATGGGAACCATAAACTTCTTTTCACAAGTACGATTGGTACTTTTCGTATGTTATAACCATATCTTGTTACGACACAAACATATGGATTGGATATTAGTTCTCTCTAATATGGTTGAGCTCAGCGATGGCTGATCCATGCGTCAACTCGTGAACGGGTGCTGCCGGGGGGGACAGGTCTGCTCGGACTTTTTGAGACTTCTATCTATCTTTGAGACTTTTATCATATCTGTTGTTGTTGCACGCTCGATCGCTAACACAAAAATATGTAAATTGAAATTGTATGTAACATAACACCAGAAAAAAAAGAAAAGATAAAAATGTAAAATATCATACAAAGCCCTTCAGGCAAGTAGACGACCAATACTGTTGAAAAGAGTTTCTTTCGGCGTCTTCTTCTCTGCAGTGGTCGGTTCCGAAACGCTAGTTTGTAGCTTTTGAACAATAATTAATAATTTGAATATAATTTAAAAAAAATATTTAAATTGTGAATTGACGTGAAAATGTGCCTATTTTTTCTGAATAAATCTTTAAATCTTTGATTAAATCATACCTAAGCTGTCTTATATTGATATATAAAACTCAATCAACGGAACGGTATATTGAATAAGTATTATTGTATTATGTTTATGTACGATTGTTTATAGCTTTGCTTATTGCGGTATGTTATATCATAACTTTTGTTATCAATATCGTCAATATTTATTGCAAAGAGATTTAATATGTAACCTTTTTATAATCTCTATGATTTCTTGTTAGTAAATCTCATCTTCAGGTCCTTTTTAGTCTCCACTACAGGAGCACGACCCTCTCTGTACTACTAGGGCCATACTGGGCCAGAGCAGCCAGAGGACTTGGCCTACACTCTCCACACTGGCCAGACGGGTTGGAGAGGTCTCTTAGATGTTTATAAGCTTTGTTTAGCTTGTATTTCCTAAGTCGCCTTCTACGACATCCACGGGAAGACTTGGAGTGGTCCTATTCTACTCTGCCGGATACCACACGGCTATGGGGTTGTTATGCTGTTAGTAAATGCTAGGTGTTTAACTTTATCCTATGGACAATTTAAACTAAACTACAAATATTTTAAGGTTTTGCATTCATGAGAATAGAATAGGACAATTGATTTACAAATATATATGTGTACATTTAAATTTCTTTTATTATAATTCAACATATTCTGCAGTATTTTATCTCAGCGTGTAAATATTTAAAACGAAATAGTATTGAGAAGACTGCGTACTAAATGAATTATCATAAATACATAATAATTATTACATTTTAAATACAGATATGTAAAATTACATTAGAAGTCTAGTTATTACAATATTTGCAATAGTAAAGTCAAAGTCAAATGTCAATTATTCATCATACATAAGATACTTCACATATCATTTGGTGAACGTTAACATTTATTAAAATATTGTTGACGTTAATTTACTTTAAGCTAAGTTTAGAGCCGAGTCAAACTATTAATAATGTCAATGTAAAATTTAAACTTTAATAAGTTAGAACAATGCTTAACACTTACGTGGACACTGCCCGCCTGTAGACGTAATTCTACTGTTATTCCTTTTGTGTCTGGTTCAGTGTCAGCGAACGAGTTAAGAACCAAATTATAAAATCGACAAGTTAGTTTTAGAAGACTTAAATATTCAGAATAATATAAAGAAATACTTCATTTGCGTACGACTTTATACTATTATCTAATATGGATACTAATTAATTGACGTCGATAATCAAAAGGGCTGAATAATCTATTATCATAAAAAAATGTTTATATTGAAGCCAGAAGTCATGTATTATTGAGTCAATTAACCCCAGCCCTACCCCTCAATCCAATATATTAGGCGGGTGCCGCGCGAACGAAAAACGTCGCTACTGCGCAAGCCACTAGGCTACGCAGAACCATTAAGCGATAATAAAAAAAAAATTTCATATTTATATTTTTATAAAAAAATAAGAAAGAGGGCGACCGCGATCAGAGATGTACATATGAATATTGTCATGTGAGAATTATTATTTTAGAAGTAAAAATTACTAAGTTTTCGAAGAAAAATGTTTTTAGATATCATAACATATATATTTATCATTCTTAAAGTTCATATGTATCTGTTTAAAATTCTAACAAGGGGGCGATCTTGTTGGATCGTACTAAATTACACAAATACTTTGATGTATTTGATTAATTCAGCGCATAGTACTAGTGATTTGAAAACACGTCAATTTTTACAATTTCGTGCAGTAACAATGGGTCGTATATTTTTGTACTCTATCCATACTCCACTAGCCGAAACAAAATGAAACTGTGTAAATGTACAAATAAAAAGTATAGAACAGACGTTACGTAGACGACCGGCCTCCATGTGACCCGGTGCGTCACGTCAGCTCAGCTGATCGATCGGGGCACGCTGCCAGCCTCTAGGTCATTGCCGTCCTAGTTAACTCACGTTGTTAAGGCTTAGCCGGCGCCGGTTAAAAATAATGTCGTCTGAAAGCGGAGTTATTGTTAAAAACATTGTGAATTTATTCGGGTATGCTAAGTTTGTTTGTATCATTATTGTACATGGAAAGAAGTTATACAAAACCCGGCCAAGTGAGAGTCAGACTCGCGCTGGAAAGGTAGAAGAATCTATAGAAACGGCAAAAAAATATTGGAGCCCCTTGAAATTTATTTAAATTTAATTATTTATTGTGTGAATTGTAAATTTTACATTTCTACTACTTACTTTACAATTCTGATTGTGAAATTAGTGTATACTTCGAAATAGTTTTGAATTCAGACAGTCAAGCGAACATTTGCTTCGCTCATTATTGAAATGAATCGTTTTGTACAATCAGATTGAAAGATACATTGAGACTTAAAACTAGAATTGATTCGTGACATTCACAATTCACAAGTGAAATCTCGCGAAATTTACATTTTGCAAAAACGTACATCTTTATTGCTGGGACATTTTGCGAAAGTACCATGCTGCGCCTCAATCGCTTAAAGAAATGACAGCTATTAGACAACTTTACATCACCTGTCGGTTGACTATTAAAGATGCATAGCGCAAAAGAAATGATCTTTAAAAGCCTTTTTGAAAACTTTCGAAGTGACCACACTTTCAGTTTTCACTTGTAGCCTTTGCAGACGGAATGCAGTGGTTGATTGACTGATAATTGGCATGTTCTCTAGGTTTTCTCAGGCTTGGAGATCGTTTTAAATCGTATTCATTTGCTCAACGTATACGATATACAAAATAAATATAAGTATATACGGACAAATTACACAGATTGAGCTAGCCCCAAAGTAAGTTCGAGACTTGTGTTATGGGATACTAACTCAACGATACTATATTTTATAACAAATACATATATAGATACACATCCAAGACCCAGGCCAATCTGAAAAAGATCATTTTCCATCTTGACCTGGCCGGGGATCGAACCCGGGCACTCTCGTGTCGCAGGCTGGCGTGTTGACCGCTGCGCCACGGAGCTAGCCATATATGTAATTGCAAATAAATATATAGGGACATATCACACTACTTTCGACACCGCAGGCTTGAATCACCTGATTGTCTGATAATAAAGGTGATTTCGTGTTTCGCAAGGCACGTTAAGCCGTTGGTCCCGGCTGCCATATCGTCACGACTAATGACCGACTTGCACTCGATACAAGCAACCATGTACGTATGTAACACTATTCTTATTATTGATTTCTTTAACTAATATTATGTTCATTACATTAATTATGTTGAAACCTTAGATTTCATTAATTTACATAATTTAAGTCTTTCTAGGAAGAGCGGATACTCTAAACACAAATATATAATGTACTTACATGGAGGCTCCAGCCACAATGTCGTTACCTACCGAAAGTGATTGAATAAATACATTTTAATTTTTTTCATTTTCATCTGGTAGTCTTTAAAGAAACCACGTCAGAGGTCGAGAGGTGGGTAACACAGTAAGTTGTGACCTTGTGTCGTAGGACTAACTCAACGATACGATTTTATAATAGATACGTATGTAGAAATTGAAAATACATTTTTACTACAGCAAAATAGGACTCTAGCCCTATCTATTTTTTGTTACAATCGTCGAAACGTCTAAGTACTACATTCTTCATCGTTGTAATCGTCGTAATCCTAATCCTAACTAATATTATAAATGCGAAAGTGAGTTTGTTTGTTTGTTTATTTGTTTGTTTGTTTGTTACGCTTTCACGACGTATCTACTGAACCGATCAGAATGAAATTTTGCATACAAGTTCTCTGGAGTACGGAGAAGGACATAGGCTAGTACTATTACTATTCCCGAGGGATCCACATTGACGCGGGCGGAGCCGCGGGCGAAAGCTAGTTGTTCCTATAATATTAATTAAATAATTAATTTCCATGTAATTATAATATTTATTAAATAATTAATTTCCATTTGACACGGCATGGATTGTCAGACGGTTTCTGTGTCTGGGTCCCTGACCGCTGGTATTTTCAGCCCTGCCTCGCTGGTGACGGACTCTAGGTTCCGTTTTTATGTTTCGAATTATATTATACTGTTTGTATAAATATTATAAAATCCTAAATCTTTGAATTTAAAGAAATTATAATATATCTCTATACAAAAACAATCTGTAAAGAATTAAGTTCTGAATTTAGTCTAGATATTTTCAGATTGACCTGCTACAAACCATCTGGTTCTTAATCAATTTAACCAGGTCGTCTATCTATGGGTGTATCGATTCTGGAAAATTCTGGCCCAAGGGTCATTGGCGCTGTGCATAATTGCTACTTTAACGACTCTTTCACGACGACATGAAAATAATAGGTCTTTGCCAAAAGTTTTAAATTTTAATCACCAAAATACAAAGTCAAGTCTTAATAAATATTATCCAAATGTTCTTCCAAGACAAAAAATATCTAGTCCAAAAACTAGATATTTTTGTCTAATAGGTAATAGGACATCATCATTAGTTTTCTACGACCCACTGTTGGGTAAAAGCCTCCTTTTGTCTGTGCTATTTCTCTCCAGCCATCGCAAGTTCTTTCCAGCAATTTGCCTTACGCCGTCAACCTACCTAGCTACCGAATGTCGAATACTACGCTTACCATTTTTCGGGTATTACCCGGTGACAAGAGATCTAGAGGACGCAGTCCTATGTCTGACCAGATTCGGTCGACACGAGACCAGTCGGCAAGGCTGTCAGAACTACAGAGCACAGAACTGCTTGGCGGGACATAGTGCACAGGAATGTGTTTCATAGAGATCACCACCCTCAACAATGAGGATTACGAAGCAAGGAGGAGGACTCGGCGACAGCCTTACTTTACCATCGTTCCTCCTAGTCAAATGTCCTGCCCAGTTCCATTCAATTTGAGAGTTGTTACTAACCTAGAGATCACGTCGAATCTCAGTCTTGCAATTTGATGCCGACCATGACTCTTGAAGAATTTTAAAGTCCTGTTAAACCGACAGGCCAACGTCGTTCATTGAATTCGTAGGTTCGATTCCCACGAGAAGCATACTTTGTTGTTTCCAGTTTGGTTAGGACATTGCAGACTTGTATCACCTGATTGTCTGATAATAAAGAAAATTGCGTGCTTCGGAAGGTAAGTTTAGCCGTTGATCCCGGCTGCCATCTGGTAGTCGTTAAAGGAACCTCGTCAGAGGCCGAGAGGCGGTTCTGAAGAACTCTGACACCAGGGTGTGCATGGTCGATTGACCGTGTCGCCTACACGAAGTGGTGATGATTAATTGGAAAGTCATCCCAAAATTTGTAGATTAGTACATAATACGATAAAACTATCAAAGATATTATTGTTGGCATACGTGTACGCGACGTATTCACACACATGTCATCTGATCCTTATCACTTATCTTGCCAAACCCACCAACAATATCACGATATCGTGACCCTTCTTTCGATATAAGATTTCTTTAATAAGACGATATTTCATTCAATAGGATTTCGGGATTGTTCTACGGCTAAAGCCGGATCTAAAGCCGTTAGATCCGGACTTTCCACAACCGACCACCTTCAAGCCGTAAATTAACTAATAGAGAAACATATAGAGTACAACATTCCCGTTTAGTTCGCCTTTGTAGACTATACGAAGGCGTTCGATAGTATTAATCATATATCAATATTTAATGCCCTCCAAAATCAAAACATTGACCCGCCATACATAAATCTAATAAATAAAATTTATAGCTACAGTACCGCTGCCATAAAACTCAACTCAAATACAGGCCCAACGTTTAAAATAGAAAAGGGAGTTAAACATTCTGCATTCTTCCTATTTTGACTTATGGCGCACAAACTTGGACTTTGACTAAACTTCAAAGGTCCGAACTCAAGGTTTGCCAGCGAGCGATGGAGCGTAGTATATTAGGTGTCAAATTAATGGACAAAATCCGTAACACTGAACTACGCTCCCGAACAGGAATCGAAGATGTAGCTCTGAAGGCCGCAAAGTTGAAATGGGACTGGGCTGGCCACATATATCGCAGGCCAAATGATTTCTGGGCAAAGGTCACCTCCGGCTGGATCCCTACCAATACTCGAAGACTCGGTAGACCAAAAATGCGATGGCGCGATGAGCTGGATAAATTTAAGAATGATTGGAAGGAAATAACGCAGGAACGGACTGAATGGAAGAAGTGGAGGGAGGCCTTTGCCCAGCAGTGGGACACATGATGGCTCGAAATAAAAAAAAAATCTACGGCTATGTCAGTGGCCAAAACTGGTATCAAATCTAAAGTTAATTTGCTTGGGCAACGGCCGCTTAGCTTCCGAAGCACGGAAGAGCTCGAAGCTTAGAGTGGTATGTTTATACCACTTTTGGTCGCCTTTCCCAGAGCTGACACAGAGTCTGTCAACTCAGCAAATTAAAACATATGCCAATAATTTATCTCAACGTTTTATCATCAACATCTCAGCCGCAAGGAGTCCACTGCTGAACATGGCCTCCCCCAAGGATTTCCACTAGCGCCTTTCTGCGACCTTGGTCAGTTCGTCCGACCACCAATAATTTTACTTGTCATCAATTAGCTTTTCAAAGTAATAGTATGATATACAATTTCTAAATAATAATATTTAAAAGATAACGGTCAGTATACGTGTACACTACGTATTCGCACACGTACCATCTCTTCCTTATCACTAATAATATCGCATTATCGTGGCGCTATGAAATCACGTTATGCGATAAAAACGATTCCGGCAATTTCTGATGTGTAGTGAAGCTACTATTTATCTTTTCGAGGAATGTAAACAACATTACACATGTTGTAGTTAATAGGTAGAATAAGACAATTTGTATGTTGTCCAGTCCAGACAAAATAATAGAACATTGATTGGGTATTTAGCACTAGAGACCCACCGTACCCCTGGCCATACCCCTGGTGGTGCGGTGGGTATTTTAAAGTTAAACGGTACCACCGAGTGTAGTGACCGTAGTGATGTGATGACCTACCTATTTCTCGCATGATTAACTCGTAGGTAGATAAGAATGTAATAGAAATTACATATTCCAGTATCTATTAATGCAAAGTTAGAAATCTTTGACATTGAAGTAGAACCTTTTCTGCTTAATTACTATAACATTTAAAGATTTAACCTTTTAGGCGTATTTGTAGCGATACGCGCTCGGCAACAGTCGCGTACCGCCGTTAGCCATTATGTTTAACTTTTCGAAATATATTTTGTTTGTTTCACAATAAACTTTTAAATAAATATAAACGGACAAATTGAGCTATTCCCAAAGAAAGTTCGAGACTGTTATGGGATACTAACTCAAAGATACTATATTTTATAACAAATACATTCATTATTTATGCATTAAAATTTAAGAGTTGGGCTCTTGTCGGTGGAGCTTTTTCTAAATACATATCTAGATAAACATCCAAGATACAAGCCAATCTAAAAAAGATCATTTTCCATCTTGACCTGACCGGGGATCGAACCCGGGCACCCTCGTGCTGGCAGGCCACGGAGCTCGCCTGATTAATTGGTGATTTTAGTATTTTTAGTCTATATAGAGTCATTTTTATTTTTATTCTATACTACTATATTTTGAACTCCCCTACTTCTCGATTTTTTTTTAGTTTTTCCTTTATTCCTTATTTCATATACTGTCGTCCCCGTATTGAAGTATTTATTACTCAAAACAAAACTCATGTTTTTAGTTTACCTGCAACATACATATATGCAAAGGCACAGAGCCAAGTGTATAAATGATGATCAAACATTTCACATACTTTCATCTTTTAATGCGTAGGTATTATCCAGATTAAAAAATTTTTGCATTTTTTTCTGCAACTTATTATTTTGACTTTTTCACACTTGTCGGAACCTTTCCTTTGGCTCTCTATATCCCGAAAGGAAGACAGCCGTGAAATTGATATTGTGCCTGTATACGTTTCTCGAAAAGGCACTGCGCCAAAAAGCTTATTGCCAACAATTCTGTTTGTTAAAAGTGAATGATAGGTACGATATCATTACACATACTTATCGATGTGCGTGCAAGAGGTGAGTGCGAAGTGCTGAGGCGCGAAAGGACGCTGGCGCGTATAGATTAAGCGCGAATTAATTGAGCTGCGAAGAATCTGAGGTAGAGGTATAGAAGGCGCGTATTAATCTATGCGCGAGTTCTGAATGTCAATTATTAGTTATTTACTCGAAGTTTCATTCATTTTTTTTTGTTTAATGTTTGAATTACTAGCTGCCCTCCGCGACTTCACTTGCATTATATAGGTAAAAAGTATGCCTCAGTTGGATAAAGATAAGTTTAATTGTTAGGGATGTATCCAAATTTCCGTGAACTGTCGAATGGTTAAGGCTTTAAAGGGTAGAAAACCAGCCAACAAACTTGTAAATTATAATAATAAATAATAAATAAATCTTTATTTCCTCTTCACAATTGGAGCATGTTCTTAAGCTAGGTTCTAAGCTAAGTTAGCAAAGGTCGACACTCCAGCCTTCGTGAAGAGGCTAGTTCCTGAAATAGGTCCCATATGGGACCTGTGCTACAGGTAACTAGGCCCTCCCTCAAAAATACTTAAGCGTCAAGAGTTGCAGACGATTACATATTCTTAGGTACTTATTTTATAGCCATTACAGTGGTAGTAACTTATACAAAATATTTTAAGTCTAGATTCATTCAAGAAACAAGAATATGATGAAATACGAGCAACACGCGGCAACACACGAAAGTTGGATTAGTACCTATTGAAATAAATGGATGACAATTACTTGTACTCGTACAAGTACATTTCAAAGGATTCGCAATAACCCTGAATGAGAGTCAATATGTTATCAAATGAAACCTCATTTCTGAATACGAACATGAGTTTATGTATTAATATCTTGATTCTCACAATTGATATTAATGATATTTCTATTAAAATACCATTGCTCTCGCAGCCTCTATTATGTAAAGCGACAGGCTGTTTATATAATAGAGGCTGGGGGCGATTTCTGAAACTCTCTTACCACAACGTATACGAATGATTAAACTACAACATGCGGATCTTAATTGGATCTATTTTCGAAATCCATACTCGTTTACGTTTCGAATATTTTTTTTTCTATTTGGCCCTCGATTCAGAAACTTATTTAGCCAGTTTCTAGCTTTTTTATGTATATTTAACGGCAAACGAGCAGACGAGCCACCTGATGGAAGGTGGTCACCGTCGCCCATGGACATTTGCAACACCAGACGAGCTGCTGATGCGTTGCCGACTCTTAAGATACCTGTAAACACGCCTTTTGAAGGATCAAGTCATAGCACACAAGGAAAACCTCGGGAGGCCCATTCCATAATCCTGTACGAGGGAAAATAGCTATTACTTTTAATCAATCAATCAATCAATGTTTATTTGCAAGAATACAGTAGTATAAAGATGTTATATCAGTTAGTGTAACATGAATTCAGCCTTACAAAGAGACGTGCAAATATTGCAAGTAAAGTCAAATTACAATTTAATAATTAGCATAAAAATTTAAATAATAACAAGTTAATTAAGTGAATTATATAAAAAGAATTAAAGTCATTGTGATTAAAAATTTAAATATTCTTTTACGTCATAAATACATTTTTCTTGCAGCCATGCATTTAGCTGCTTCTTAAAAGTCCTTCCTTGAAGATTTTTTATATCACTTGGGAGTTTGTTAAACAAAATGATGCATATGTTATAAACTTTTTTGTCATAAATGGAACAATGTGAGGCTGGTTTAAACAATAAGTTGTCATACTGTGTTCTATGGTGTCGTACAGATATTTCATTTCTTTGAGTTTAGAATTTTACTGTCCCATCAGTTCCAAAAGTTACTCATTGAATTCTTATCAAGGTAGATTATTTTTTAGTATATAATTCACTTTTTTATATGTAGGGTGTAGTTGAATTCATTAAAAAAACGTTTAAGGAGTGACTCAGACCACGAATATGAACAACTTTCATTATGGGACCAACTTCGAGATTGTGAAAAAATTATCTGCTCTTTCATACAAAAGTGGAATGTCTACTTGGTCAAAATTTATGGAACAGCTGATTTTTTTTCGCAATTTCGGAGTTTGTCCCATCATGAAAGTTGTTCAGATTCGTGGTCTGAGTCACTTCTTTAACGTTTGCTAATGAATTCAATTTCACCCTGTATATACATTTGTTATAGCCATACAATTTTTTTTCAGTCAATCTTTTTTTTTTCTGTTTACCCTATGGTAAACAGAAAAAAAAAGGTTGGGAGAGAACCCTTCATGCGCGAGTCCGACTCGCACTTGGCCGGTTTTTTTCACTTAAATATAGAATCATACATAACCAATGCAAACTCTATCATACTTAGTTTAATTAACGTTCCCACGCTATCTAAAAATACTTTCAGGTGTCTAGACTAAACTGTAATTTGGCTTTGGTGGCGAAAGTCTCGCGAGTACACCTTTGGCGCCGTCAAAACATTTTGATTGCGTTGCTGACACTTTGACGTCTTAAAAGTTCGGTATTTATTTGCGGTTCATAATCTATCGGTGATATAATTCGTTCGTTATTAAACTGAATTTGGAGGCGGTCCAAAAGATTCCATTTGAGTGGCCGTATATTTGTTAAATACTTATTTTGAATATAAATAAATAAATACATAGGGACATATCACACAAATTGAGTAAGTTGTGAACTTGTGTCGCAGGATACTATCTCAACGATTCTATATTTTACAATAGATACTTACATAGATAAACATACAATCAATCAGGTAAATCTGAAAAAGATATATGATTGGGGGCGCACAGGGCCGGATTTAGGGGAGGGTAACCGGGACTACAGCCGAGGCCTTCACAAAGAGGGGCGCCCACAATAGAAACATCGGGAAAAAAAATCTTTGGTATTTTTTTTTCGCGTTTTACCTTTACTCAACAACAAAATAATAAAAGACTGTACTACTTGGTTTCACAATAAATGGTTTGCTGGAAAATTCGACTAAAAATAATTACCATTTTATTATTTGGAAAATAATCTGGGGCCTCTAAATCCGGCACTGATTGGGAGAACAGAGCGCTTTTTGAGCGTGAAAAGATTTTGATTGCGTTGCTGATACTTTGAAGGCTCAAAAGTTGGGTATTTCTTTGCGGTCTAAATACATATATCGGCAATAAAGATTTGTTTAGCATTGACCTGATGTTGGATTGGAGTCGACCAAGAGTCCACTCTTCCACCCTTTGGTTTGATATTTCGTTCGTAGCTGAATACTGTGCTGATTTTGTGCTAGTTGTTTTCACGCAACTTCGTTAGCATCGCAGTAGAACAAGAGGTTGCAAACGACAAATCGAATGAGGAAGTCAACGCAACAACAAAGCAGTCCGATTCTCCTTCCTTTTATATATTACACACCTATTATATTACTATTATATTACACACATAGTATCTATCTTCCCCATACTGATTTGATGCAAGTATTCGGTCGGTTCTAACTTCCTTTCTCTCCCCATGCTGACTGCGCAGCCCCTCACTCCCAATCCTATCTACGTGCCCAACCGGTTTCTCGAGCCTGGATTAAAGATCCAACGCGGAGGGGGTAGCTGTGCGAGGAACAACACATCAACTTGTGTTCACAAGCGCCGTTACTAACTCTCCCTGGTGGACTTCTTTCCTACGCTCTTGCAGTTTAACCACTGGCTGGGCGGGCACAGAACAGAACAGTTGTTTTCACGCAACTTCGTTCGCGTGTATTGTAGCCTATTTTATCCGCTTATAATGAAGTTTTCCGTAGGTGAAAAAGTTTTTAACTTCAGTAGTTTTTGTATTTATCCATTATTATTATTCGTCTATCTATTGCATTTGCATTACAACCGCGAACTCAGTCCTTTCTCTTTATAATGTTAAGTACTCGTATAGCCGTATAATTTTCTTTGTTCTTTCCTTTTTTATTTAGGACTAGCTTGTCAATGTCGATCCCTCGGGAATAGTACCTTGTCCCGGGATTAAAGGCAGCCTATGTCCTTCTCCGTACTCCAGAGAACTTGTATGCAAAATTTCATGATGATCGGTTCAGTAGTTACGGCGTGAAAGCGTAACAAACTCAATTTCGCATTTATAATATTAGTAAGGATGGCGTTCACACTTTAACCACTGAACCGATATAGAGGTACGGAAAAGGATTTTGGATTTAATCCCGAAAAAACAAAACTTCAGGGATCTGCATTAAAGCGGGCGCAGCCGCAAACGAAAGCTACTGCAAGTAACAATAGACGCAAACATATTACAATTAAACAATAATTAAATAGAAAATGAAAGTTATCGTAGCCACACATGACTATGTATCGTATTCATCATGGATTTATTCATTCAATATTAACTTTCCGTTATGTATGAGGACGTGACCAATAATGGCTCCCTCATCGGTAACTGAGACATCACAATGAAACTAAGTATCGCGTCGTTTTGCATAACCCCCGCTTTGATGCTCCCGCCATTTATTTGAATTACTAAATACGAATGCCGATGGCCTTTTATACAGCGTGTAACATAAACAACGACGTTCTAGTGATAGGGTGACTCAGTCCGTCAATATGAACAACTTTTCCTATGGTACCAATGATGGGACGTCAATGTTTTTTTTGACATTTATTTATTACTAGCTTTCGCCCGCGGCTCCGCCCGCGTCAATGTCGATCCCTGGGGAATAGTACTTTTTCCCGGGATAAAAGGTAGCCTATGTCCTTCTTCGCACTCAAGAGAACTTGTATGCAAAATTTCATGATGATCGGTTCAGTAGTTACGGCGTGAAAGCGTAACAAACAAACAAACAAACTCACTTTCGCATTTATAATATTAGTAAGGACTAGCTTTCGCCCGGGGATCCGCCCGCGTCAATGTCGAGTCCTCGGGAATAGTGTTTTTTCCCGGGATAAAAGGTAGCCTATGTCCTTCTCCGTACTCCAGAGTACTTGTATGCAAAATTTCATGGAGATCGGTTCAGTAGTTACGGAGTGAAAGCGAAACAAACAAACAAACTCACTTTCGCATTTATAATATTAGCAAGGATAAGGATTATGTTGGGCCGGCCCAACACTTCTGTATGAAAATATGTTTTTTTTAGAGTTCCCAGCATTGGTCTCATGGGAAAGGTTGTTCATTTTGTCGGGCTGAGTCACCCCTTCACGGGAACGTCGTTTATGTTACACGCTGTATATTTCAATCGGTTATTCTGACGCCGATATAATGTGAGGGAATATTAGCATTTAATTAATCATCAAAAGCAATTATAGAAGTACTAGCTTTCGCCCGCAGCTTCGCTCGCGTACTCCAGAGAACTTGTATGCAATATTTTATGATGATCGGTTTAGTAGTTACGGCGTGAAAAAGTAACAAACATCCTCACTTTCGCATTTATAATAATAGTTGGGATTTATATTCATCATGGATTTATTCATTTAATATTAACATTCCGTTATGTATGTATGAGGACGTGACCAATAATGACTCCCTCATCGGTAACTGAGACATCACAATGAAACTAAGTATCGTATCTTTTTGCATGTCGCCCGCTTTGATGCTCCCGCCTTTTATTTTAATAACTAAATACGCCAACCAAATGATTATGGCCATTTATACAGGGTGATTTTAAATTACCTGGCAACATCTCAATGTTGGATTCAGAATCCCTAGTAGAATATGGATGTATATTCTATTACGGATTCCGATTCCAACACCAAAACACTGCCAGGTAAATAAAAACAGCCTGTATATTTTAATCAATTATTCTGACGCCCGCCGATAAAAAGGTAATTTATGAATAAAAACTTAGACTTTTCATATAAATTTGACCAGCTGATTGGTGAATTGGTATGGGTGGCTCAATTTTTTATTTATAATTTTTAACTTTTTTCCTGCAGATCTATATTCTATTAGGGATTCCGATTACAACACCAAAACACTGCCAGGAAATTAAAAAATCATCCTGTATATTTCAATCAGTTATTCTGACGCCGATATAATGTGATAGTTGTGGTAGAGCCACGCTACCGGCATAATTAATTTTTGCTAGTAGCATGAATGGGCCGGCCCGTCCGGGGAAGTACCACACTCTCACAGAAAATTGACGTTTGACTAGGAGCTTTACCGCTTCTATGCTTCGTTCGGTGAGTGAGAGAGCTGGAGGCCCATCCCTCCCCCATTTCCTTCCCCAACTCCTTTCAAGGCCGGCAACGCTCCTGTCACACTCTGGTGTTGCAGTTGTCCATGGGCAGCGCTGATCGCTTACCATCAGGTGACCCGCTTGGTCGTTTGCCGCCCTAAAACATAAAAAAAGTGAGAATATTACCTCTTTACCGTATTATTAGCATTAAATTAAAACATCAAACGCAATTATAGATGTACTAGCTTTCGCCCGCAGCTTCGCTCGCGTCAACGTCGTTACCTCGGGTACAGTACTGTCGCGAAGCTCCCAGAACAGAATAGTCTAGAACTTTTCCGAACATCGTCTGTCGCGCTCATACATCTTCCATCCTGCTCACACATATGTATTCTATCCCGCTCATACACATACTCGAATATTCTGGAATGTTTTAGTTATCGGCCGTCGGGACCGGAAGTATATGGAACTTTCTAGATACCCATAAGTCAGTATATAAGGGAGCGGACGTGGCGATCGTTAATCAGTTTACCGCGAGTGTTCTTAGTGAGCTATACTAATACGAGTGATTTGTGTGCGACTGATAAGTGATAATTTATACGACCACAGCAACGGACCAGGACTACGAGTGCTTTGCGTTTTGGATATTCGACGTGTTGGAAGACCAGTCAGTGTTGGGATTCCGTAGTGAATAAATTCCCTCTGAAGAGTTTGGTGTTTTACTCCAAATCCTGAACCCTAACCACGTAACATTTGGTGTCAGAAGTGTGGGATTTGGAAATGCCAGTGTTGCCGAGGGACGAAGAAGATAAGGAAGGCGTCCGGACCCGGGCTCAACGTGCAATGGAGGCTACCGCAGCCGCCGCCCAAGTTGCATCCGCTCGACATGCGCCAGCCGCCCAAAACATCGCAGCCGAGCAACTGCCGCCCGTAGCCCCAGAGGTCGCAGCCGCCCAAGACATGGCAGCCGCCCAGGACATGGCAGCCGCCCAAGACATGGCAGCCGCCCAAGACATGGCAGCCGCCCAAGACAGGGCAGCCGCCCAAAATGTCGCAACCACCGAAGCCGTCACAGCCACCCAGGAAGTTACGGCCTCCCAAGAGATTGCCGCCGCCCAACAGATGCCAGCCGCCCATCATCAAGCCACGTTTCCTAGCCCCTCTTTCCAGGTTCCCACTCAAGCATCTTTTGATTTTGGTAGCTTGATGCAAATGTTGCAGTGCATAAATGAGAACCAGAGTAAACTGCAACGCATCAATGTGGAACTTAATGGAGTGTGTACTAGCTGGATTAGTAGGAGATGCCTGCTTAGTATATTTGGATGATGTCATCATCATGGGCAGAGACTTTGATGATCATTTGCGGAATCTAGAGAAAGTCCTAAGGAAGATACGGGGAGCAAACTTAAAACTGAACTCAAAGAAATGTCATCTATTCAGGAACAAAGTAAACTACCTCGGTCACGTAATTAGCAGTGAGGGTGTACAAACCGATCCTGATAAAGTTGAAGCAGTGCAAAAGTGGCCTACCCCGAAGGACAAGACAGAGGTGCGAGCCTTCATGGGACTGTGCTCATACTACAGGAGATTTGTCAAAGGATTCTCAGAGGTTGCTAAACCTTTACACCGTTTGACAGAAGACAAACGACCTTTCTTCTGGGACGAGACTTGCGAGAATTCCTTCCAAAAATTGAAGGAAAGTTTATGTAAAACTCCAATTTTGGGATATCCACAGACTGATGGTCAATTCATCGTTGACACAGATGCAAGTAACACAGCTATTGGTGGAGTGTTATCTCAGAAACAAGGTGACGCAGAAGTTGTAATAGCTTACTTCAGTAAATCTTTGTCAAGGCCTGAGAGGAACTACTGCGTTACACGGAAAGAACTCTTAGCTGTGGTAAAAACGCTGCAACATTTCAACAAGTATCTCATCGGCAGAAAGTTTAAACTGAGAACTGATCATGCTGCTTTGAAGTGGTTGCTTCAGTTTAAAAACCCGGAAGGTCAAGTTGCTCGTTGGATTGAACAACTCCAAGAGTTCGACTTTGTTACTGAACATCGCAGTGGAAAGTCACATGGAAATGCTGACGCGCTTTCAAGAAGGCCTTGCTCAGAAGATTGTAAACACTGTGTCAAACAGGAGTCTAAAGAAATCGCTGTGAAATTAACAAGGGCGAGTCCGCCGGGACCATGGGATGACGCGATCTTCAGAGAAGCTCAGGAGGATGATGAAGACATAAGGCTTATTATTGCATGGAAGGAACGCGGAGCAGAAAAACCTAAATGGGTAGAAGTTGCACCTACAAGCCCAATCACCAAAGCTTACTGGGCTCAATGGGACAGTTTTGTCTTGGAGGACGGAATACTTTACCGTAAATGGGAAAAACCAAATGGCAAAGAGTTTCACCTACAAGTAGTTGTTCCAAGAGCTAAAGTAAAAGACGTTCTTCGTGAAGTCCACGATGGGGTGTCCGGCGGACATCTTGGCGTCAAGAGAACATTAACAAAGATACGAGAAAGGTTCTACTGGCTCAACTGTCGAGAAGACGTGGAGGATTGGTGTCGCAAATGTACCATATGCGCTGCTGTGAAAGGGCCATCGACAAGAAATCGCGGTAACCTCAAGCTCTACAACGTTGGTGCACCCTGGGAACGCATTGCAGTTGATGTGGCAGGACCATTTCCTATAACTGAGTCGGGAAATAAATACTTCATGGTGGTAATGGATTACTTCACCAAGTGGCCTGAAGTATTTGCCATACCTAACCAGGAAGCTGCAACAGTAGCCTCCAAATTAGTTGAGGAAGTGATATGCCGGTTCGGTGTGCCCTTGGAAATCCACTCCGATCAAGGACGGAACTTCGAATCACAACTATTTCAAGAAATCTGTAAGATTTTAGGAATGCACAAAACAAGGACTACGCCATATCATCCTCGGTCAGATGGCATGGTGGAACGCTTTAACCAGACGCTGGAGAGGCATTTGGCGAAATTGGTTGATAACCATCAAAGAGACTGGGACAAGTACATACCGCTATTTCTCCTCGCTTACCGGACTTCAGAACACGAAAGCACAAGAGTGACCCCAGCTTTTATAAATTTTGGCAGAGAACTTCGGTTACCGGTAGATTTGCTAACGGGAAGACCACCAGAAGTTTCTCACACTGTGACAGATTATGTCTCGGATCTTCGGGAAAGAATGCGAGATGTATATGACCTAGTTCGGGAAAACGGGCTGCAAGCAAGCGAGAACATGAAAACTAGATACGACCGAAGAGCAAATACGAGTGGCTATGAAGAAGGAGCTTTAGTGTGGCTTCACAACCCAATACGCCGCAAAGGAAAATCTCCAAAGCTGCAGACGAGATGGGAAGGGCCATATAAGGTGATCACCCGCATGAACGATGTGACATACCGCATTCAACGACAACCAAGAGGAGCATTCAAAGTGGTGCATGTAGACCGCTTAGCACGTTATCATGGCAGCAACAGTGACGCTCGGGACGAGCGTCTCTAAGAAGGGGGCAGTGTCGCGAAGCTCCCAGAACAGAATAGTCTAGAACTTTTCCGAACATCGTCTGTCGCGCTCATACATCTTCCATCCTGCTCACACATATGTATTCTATCCCGCTCATACACATACTCGAATATTCTGGAATGTTTTAGTTATCGGCCGTCGGGACCGGAAGTATATGGAACTTTCTAGATACCCATAAGTCAGTATATAAGGGAGCGGACGTGGCGATCGTTAATCAGTTTACCGCGAGTGTTCTTAGTGAGCTATACTAATACGAGTGATTTGTGTGCGACTGATAAGTGATAATTTATACGACCACAGCAACGGACCAGGACTACGAGTGCTTTGCGTTTTGGATATTCGACGTGTTGGAAGACCAGTCAGTGTTGGGATTCCGTAGTGAATAAATTCCCTCTGAAGAGTTTGGTGTTTTACTCCAAATCCTGAACCCTAACCACGTAACAGTACTTTTCCGGGATGAAAGGTAGCCTATGTCCTTCTCCATACTCCAGAGAAATTGGTGTACAAAATTTCATGATCATAATTTCAAGTACACGGTCAATCGACCATGCACACCCTGGTGGCAGAGTTCTTTGGAACCGCCTCTCGGCCTCTGACGTGATTCCTTTAACGACTACCAGATGGCAGTTCAATTTTATGATAATCGGTTTAGTAGTTACGGCGTGAAAGCGTAACAAACAAACAAAAATTACTTTCCAATTTCTTATTAGTGCGCTTTACATACGCATTTCGCTCGCGGTTTGCGCTCGCTCTTTACTGAGCGAGCGCAAACCGCGAGCGAAACGTTTCTGCTTCATCTTGGACAAATACCTTTTTATCTGACTTGCTGTTTAACTCTATTAGACAGTTGTCCAACGCGATTTTCTGATGTATAAGGTAGTGTTTAGTACTATAATATATCATCATCATCATCATCATCATCATCAGGTCCTTTTTAGTCTCCACTACAGGAGCACGACTCTCTCTGTACTACTAGGGCCATACTACTATAGTTTATCATCATCATCATTTCGTGTAGGTGACATGGTCAATCAATCTCTAAATAAATAGTAAATCAAAATCTATGCACACCCTGGTGTCAGAGTTTTTCGGAACCGCCTCTCGGTCTCTTACGTCGTTCCTTTAAGGACTACCAGGTGGCAGCCGGGACCAACGGCTTAACGTGCCTTCTGAAGCATGGAATCATCTTTATTATCAGACAATCAGGTGATTCAAGCCTGCAGTGTCCTTACCAAACTGACAGCAACAAAACAAAGTATGCTTCCCGTGGGAATCGAACCCACGACCCCCGGGTACAGGAAAACGCCTTAACCACTGGACCACGGAGGCAATTACTGTACAATAATATATGGATTGGCACTTCATTAGTGAACATAAATATCCAATTTTTTACGTTCGTTTAGGAAGCGTACATTAGATATGGAAGGAAGAAAAGTTCAAAATTTGTTAAAAATTTCTTTATAAGCACGGTCGGCAGTATTGTTCTGAGCTTCCTTATCCGTCACTGCATTTACATAGAAATGCACTCCATCAAGCGAGCGCTGCTGAAAATCGTTCAGTTGTAGAGTGGTCGTTGAACTTGGATTCAAAATTAACCGAATGCTAATGTACGCGGTGTGGCTCCACAAAAATGTATTTGCAGTGTTTTTTAAGTATAGTTGTCTGTTTTTGTCTGTTAACGAGTGACGCATTATAATGAAGATTTTTGTTTCAGGTAAGTACCTACAAGCTGTTACGAGAAATTATGTTGTAGCATGTTGAGGTATAGTTTAAGTTGGTAAGTAATAGAAATATAGAACCACGTGTATGTATAGCGCGTAAGAGAAAAATATAGATGATATAGTAGTGCCTTTATCTAACATGGATTTTAAGCTTATTGGTGGAAACGATAATCAGAAATAGTAATCTTATTGACAAGAATCTCTTAGAGTTTGGCCTTGGCTCTTGATCGTGTTCTACAGAAAAACAGATGATATATTGAACATGTTTTTTTTTTACTCTTCGAGGCCAGTATCTGTACAGTAATTGGCACAGGACTAGACTCTACGCAGAAACAAAAAATAGGTGTCGTTGGAGGTGCGGTTAGCGGGTGGAAACGGGAATGAATGAAAAGTATCGTAGTGAGTACCCGCGTGCCGTGTGCATACGTACGTTACGTACAAATGTACATGCACAGATTAGGTCTAGTTCCGTGCCGATACCTGTAAAACATTTTATTGTTTATATTTCAATTCATATTATTTACAAACTCACAACTGTGTTTTTCTTTAAACGAGTCATTTCCTGTACAAATAGTGCTATTGTGTAGATGCCAACTCGATACGGATGGTTTGAACTACTCCGATTTTTCATATTCTTGTTACATGTCATAGACTAGAATTGACTACACATTTTTTTAGAAATGGGGTTTAATATTTACATGTAGGTACAGTTTTCTTCAAAAGTCTCTCATTCTGAATAGCATTGCTTTACTTTTTCGAATATTTTTATTTCAACAGTTTACGTAGATCATCTTATAAAAGTACAAATTATTACTTATAAATAGAAATAATCTTTCAAGTCGTCACATTGAGGCAACGTGCCCAAAATACTGGCAGCATTACCGAGCTGTAGAGTGGCTCTACCACAACTAAAGTAACTAAAATATACCAAACGCGCAGTATCAATTTCAACATCAGTCAGTCTAATTCTCCTAACGGCATAAGCTGCAGAACTAAGTTTACCCGCTAACGTAGTAATATGGGCACCCCATTGAAGAGTTGTTTTATCTGTTAAATCTAGTGGTTCATCATCCATTACTATTCGTGTTGGAATTTTTGCAACACCCCGGATGAACATAGACTATAGAATTAAATATCTATATCTACCCGTGCGAAGCTGGGGCGGACCGCTAGTAATAGCTAAAATAACCGACCAAGTGAGAGTTGGACTCGCGCACGAAGAGTTCCGTACCATTATCTATAAAAACGGCAAAAATATCATATCTGTTGTATGGGAGCCCCCCTTAAATATTAATTTTTATTTTATTTGAATTATTTATTTTTAAAGTTAATAAACAACTAAATATTCTATGAATATATCAAGTGTCTACCGGTTGCCGTTATCAATATTGAGCAAAAACGAACAAAAAATCACATGACGACAGCGGAGCCATATTGGCTCCCGTTTTTACCCTTTGGGTAGGGAACCCTAAAAAGCAAATTCTAAGAATTTTGCTGGTGACTATTCCTGCCTGAACGGATACCAAACTTTTTTCACCGAACGTCGCCATTTCCTATACAAATGTTGCCAATATGTAACCATGCCAAATAGGCAGAATGATTATTCTGCCTAATCTATTCTAACCTACCGTTTTCACAGAGTTGCGTGTCATTGACTTGACTATTTAGCACGCGCGTCTGATAAGGGGGCAGTGACTTGGCGCTTAGTTAATTAGCTGTTCAAACGTAATGACCTCTAATAGGATAAACTTAAGCAGTCTTATTATAAAAAGAGGACTAACTTTAGTACCTGGTTTAGGTGTTTTTATGTTATAGGACGGCAAACGAACAAGCGAGTCACGTGATGGTAAGCGATCAGCGCTGCCCATGGACAACTGCAACACCAGGGTGTAACAGGAGCGTTGCCGGCCTTTCAAGCAGTTGAGGAAAGGACATGGGGAGGAAATGGGGGAAGGATGGGCCTCCGGCTCTCTCACTCACCGAACGAAGCATAGAAGCGGTAAAGCTTCTACTCAAACGTCGATTTTTTGTTAGAGTGTGGTACTTCCCCGGATGAGCCGGCCCATTCATGCTACTAGCAAAAATGAATTTTGCCGGTAGCGTGGCTCTACCGCAACTAACAACGGATAAAGGAATAAGGTTAAAAATTTTATCCGTCCAAATCAAATTGACAATGACAGTTGAAAAAACGTCAATTTGATAAGTGACGAATTAATTTGGTCGGATATTGGTTTAAACCAGGTACCAAAATTTTTCCTTGTTTAATAATAAGACGGAAGCAGTTCAGAAAAGTTATGTCTGACAATGTCTAGTCTCCTAATGTATAATGTGCTTAATAGTCCAGTGTCCTATGACGTCCAGTTTCGCAATGTCAAGCGTCTTAAAACGTCCAGTGCCAAAGGTCCAGTTCCCAAAATGTTACGGGTCTCAGTATGTCGAATTGAGATATCACTAACTAGCTGTTTTCCCGCGACTTCGTCCGCGTAAAACATAGCCTATGTTCAGTGCAGATAGTGCAGCTACCCAACTATGAAAGATTTTTTAAAATCCGTCTAGTAGTTTCGGAGCCTATTCGCGTCAAACAAACAAATCTTTCCTCTTTATAATATTAGTATAGATAAAATAAATGAAAGATATTATTTGTTTGATTGTTCAGCTATTCAAGTAAATGGCAGCTTTGGATATGAAACCATTGTAATGTCTTAATTAATTTGTCTGTCTAACAATAGAAACCATTGTGATGTCTAAATTCATTTGACTGTCTAACAATATTTTCTCTTAAATATTAAAGGAGAAAAAATATACATACATGTTCTTACGTCTTTAGACAGAGCCCATGGCCTGAGACCCAAAAACCACGAAAACCGATTCAAAATAGTGATGGGTTGCTAGCAGCATCGCCTATTGACATGATTCCTTACACCATTTCCCTCAAAAATTCAACAACAAAAATATATTTCATATCAGTTTTTCTTTTATAATTTCAATTGGTTTTGTATAATAAAAATTACTTGAAAACCATTATTATTCTTGTTAGTGTTTTTGTCTCTTAAATTAGAGCCAAGATTTTGTCGGTGAATTGATTAGTTCTTTTTTTTATCATAGAGCTAATACAGACCAAGAAAGGTTCTATATCTCAAATTTAGGGTTCTAAGGTCGCATGTTAGAACACTAATCAGTCATTACGAGCGTTGGTATCCAATGCTAAATCTATACGGTTCAGTCGATAATTGATTTATCTATGATACGTAGTACATACATACATACATAGTATCACGCCTGTTTCCCTTGCGGGGTAGACAGAGCCTAGGTCTATGTCTATAAGACCTGAAGGCCACGTTTAGCATGTTAGTGGGCATTAGGTGGAAAACGGAATCAAAATAGTGATGGGTTGCTAGCCGCGTCGTCTATTAACATAATTCCTTAGATTTTACCCATTCCCTCGATCGGCTTTTACGATCTGCGCGGGAAGAAAAGCAGCTGGCACACTACGTTTTTCTTTTCTCCCAGACCAGCATGGAAGAATGATACGTAGTACGACTAATATAACTGACTTAGTCGCCCGGTAAACAATATAATGGGATCAAATCAGCACGTGGTTGCGTGGCGTGGCGCGGAGCGTGGACGCGAAGACATAGTTCTTCAGTTGTGTAATTTGTACACGGTTGATTCCCTAGAAATACAGTCCCCTGAAAAGGATAATTTTCTATCTTGACCTGACCGGGGATCGAATCCCTTTTAGTGCGACGGCGTAAGCTCGAAGCGCGACAGAAGCGTCTGTTTTAGATTTGGGCAAACAATTGTTCGTATGTTCCGCTGTCCGTTGTTTCTCCTCTATAGGTCGCATATCTCAACCGATACCAGTGAAATTTTGAGAGCGGGTTCAATAATTACATAATTTTATTGGCGATCCGCCGTTTCCTGCTTGAGTGCGCACTTATTCAGTTTTTATTATTTATTTCTCACCGACTATGCCCGCGACGTTGGTCGCGTGAGAGTTTATATCGGAAAAGTACTCATACATATTATTCATCACAATCTTTATTGTAAAAAGAGAATTTTTGAACATAGGTAGGTAAGAAATAATTTTAAATGTTCAACACCGTAGTACTTTGTCGCGGGCCGCACAAAATAACGCCAGCGGGCCGCTATTTGACGACCATTGAGTTAGACTAATCGATGGCCATACGCATGGATTTTAAGGGTCCATACTACCTCACACTGCTTTGCATGATTGACTATTATATCAATAATAATTCAATACTCAAGTTGAAATAAAAATGCAGCAAAGTTCAGGACTAACTCTGGTAACTATATGACTCAAAAACACGATTGCGTTAAATTTTCTCGATAGAAAAAAATTGCAAAGTTGCCTCCAAATCACGTCTAATTTACTCGGTATATAGTATTATTCACCAAATACATTAAAATTAACCTTGAAACTTTTGATTATTATTGCATTACAGATAAGGCCATCATATGTTTTTCTTTTTCGAATAACCCTTGAATATTCCTAAAAAACGAAAATATCCAAAGTAGCCAACGCGTTTAGACCATCCGCGTTTGTATGGCCACGCCGCCTGGCATATGGCGGGCTCTTAAGGAAATAGCAGAACGTTATAAAGCCTGTCCTTACTCATTATAACTTTCCTCTTTCGTCTTTTATTGTAGTCATAAACATTAGAGAGAGAGAATCAAGTATAATATATAATAATTAAAGTAGAATAAATGGGTATCTCTTGCATAGGCATGTAACATCCTCGTCTTCATCGTCACTTACCATCAGGTGAGATGGGAGATAAATGCCTAATTCAATATTTAGTAAAAAAAAAATAGAATTACCACGGTTGTAGGAAGAAAATGACTCTCAACCGCTTGACAGTTACATAAAACAAGCATTGGAGATATTATCCAAGATATGTATTTATGGCTTGACAACTTTCGTCGGCGTATGGTCTTTACTAGTTGATTTCCTAATCGTAATAAATAAACAAGTATAAAATTTACTTAATATATAATAAATATTTATACCTCAATGTTTTACTACTTCAAGTAGGCATTTGTCTTCCATCTCACCTGATGGTAAGTGCCGATGAAGACGAGGATGTAACATGCCTATCCAAGAGATACCCATTTATTCTACTTTTGAATGTCCCGGGACTGTACTTGTCTGGGAATATAGACGCAGGCAGTTCATTAATATTAAAATTGTGAAAGTGAGTTTGTATATTTATTTGTTTGTAACCTTTTCACGCCTTAATGATCAGTAGATCATCATGAAATTTTTCATACACGTTGTCTGAAATACAGAAAAAGACATGTCGTTTATTCCGGATAAAAGTACTGGTTCTGAGGGATCGCTAATGTTAGCGAAGTCGGGGAAGAAGGTAGTCGACTTATAAATGCTATATCTCTTTAAAGATAAAAATAGTGATCGGTTGCTAGCCGCATCGCCTACTGATATAATTCCTCAGATTTTAGCCCATTCCCTCGATCTGCGCGGAAAGAGAAGCAGATGTTACAATCCGTTCTTTTTTTAACCAGCCTGGAAGAAAACTTATGATGAGAAAAATTCCAATTATCGCTTAACAATATTACTTAACCGACTTAATTTCATGAAAATAGTAGATTGTTGCATCGAGCAGAAAGTAATTTATTATTGCACCGAGTGCTTATTTGCAGCCCGAGCGCCAGCGAAGCCTCTAAAAAGCACGAGTGCAATATAAATTACTTAATGCGAGGTGCATAATCTGCTTTTCTTTCAACTACTACAAGAAATGTAGGTATGTAAAAATTAAACTGAAGATAAATTACAATTAGTGAAAAATTGTTATTTACTTTCCCATCTTTTTTTCTTTATGGCCAGTATTTTTTTTAAGGTCAGGTAATACACACATCACTTGACAGGCTACTTCATACGGCCGTCAGGTTGGCCAATCTTTTTTTTGACTAGCGACACCTCAGAACAATAACTAAAGCATAGAAACCGTGTTAAAATAACAACAAAATACAATATTCTACACTGTTTTTACTTATGGCATTGTTAAAGCATCAGAAAGAGATGCATATACAATGCCATTTGCGTAAATGTGCAGGTTGTCCTGGGGTACTGTTGTGATCAGGGTTGTACTATATCGATGAAATATATTTATCGACTAAATGTTTCGTCCTAAGAAAGTCATAAATGTACTCTACTCTGATTGTATCGATTCGTTAAATGAGTACGATTCATAAAAAAAAAAACAACTAGTTGCACTCCAGGAGTGCCGGCAGAAGTGAAAACTCGCCTTTGCGGCATACTCAGGTCCGTGTCCTTCTTACGAATTTTCGATCAATTCACGTGTCCTGACGCGAGTTTTCTATTTTACCCATCCCAAAAAGTGCACAAAGCCGCTAAAGAGGCTTTTACTTTAAAAGTTACGTCAAGATACACCTAAATAACTCCTAATCACATGGCGCCGCTTGGCTTCATCTGATAAATAGGTAAAAAAAAATCCATACATTACCCACCGCGCGTCTACTGTCTACTGCTGGTCATTAGGCCTTACCCAGTATTGGTCGAACGGCAGAATACCTAATATGATGTCAATCATATTTTCGATTATTTCGAAATTCAAACAGTGCCTACTTACCTACCTTACCTATGAATGCGCAAAAAACCCAATGCATTCGATTTACAGTCCCCAATGTGAGGCAGTCCAACGTTGACATACTAGTTGAAGGTAAAATAGACTTTGTAAATGATACCACCTTCTTAGGAATCACAATAGACTCTAAATTGCAATGGGGCGCTCATGTATCAAAAGGTAATATAAGGTCAGATATATTTTTCACTTGATCAATGGGCCATTCAGCATATTCCAAAACCATCTAAAGCTTTTCCCAGCTAGCTTTGAGGAACAGTCAGTAAAGGAAACATAATCAGGTAGGTAAAGAGAAACACATAATTCGAAGTGATATTTTTTATTTTATAAAACTTTTACACTAGGGTAAAAAAGTGCCAGTGTGTTATTTGTGAAAAATTCACAGTGTTGGTAATAGAAAAACAAGAGGTGAAGAAAAACAAGAGATTACTTTACCCACTTTCATTACTGTCCAAAATAAAATATGTTTTTCATAATTTTAAATATAAATAATAAAACCGTTTCCGTAAACTTTCTTATTACCATTGATTTATAATTCGGCAAATATAAATGTAGGTAAAGCATCGTGTTTCAATCGCTTCCATTTAATTTTATATTCGAAATTAATGTATCGGCACGGCAGTAAAATATTTTGAACAAATTCGAGTATGTATGACATTTTATGTCCAATATGTCGCTTGAAAGTTCCTCGGATCCACACCTTTTTATCCTTTTACTTCAGGGAGCTGCAATAAAATTTCAACAATAATTTTCTTCATATTAGTAAAAAACGATTCTTTTTAGGGTTCCGTACCCAAAGGATAAAAACAGGACCCTACTAATATGACTCTGATATCCATCTGTCTGTCACCAGGCTGTATCTCATGAACCGTGATAGTGAGACAGTTGAAATATTACAAACAAAAATTTCGGGCGGTTTTATAGCTTACGCCCACGGCTCCGCTCGCGTTAATGTCTATCCCCGATAACAGTACCTTATTCTGAGATGTAATTTATGTCTATGTTCTTTTCCGTACTCCAGAGATCGTGCAATGGTGATGATGATGATGCAAAATTTCATGATGATCGGTTCAGAAGTTACGGCGTGGAAGCGTAACAAACAAACTCACTTTCACATTTATAATATTATATGTAAGGATGGTACGGAACCCTTCGTGCGCGAGTCCGACTTACACTTTGCTGGTTGTTTAATTACCATGATGGTTCAATTTGTTACATTACTATTGCATGGCTCAACACTAACAAAAATATCCCTGATAGCAAGACCGTCATAAAAAATATCGATATACTCGTAGATACGTGATTTTACCACATCACTAGCAAAAAAAACTAACCTAATTTGAAATAAGGAAAAAACGATAATTTTAAGCAAAATACCTATAAAAGTTGTCATTTATACAATACGTTATATAATTGACAATATTATTGTTGTATTTTGAGGTATTTTGGGTTTTAATTATGCACTTTTAACTGAAAAACTTACCGAAGAAAATTATGTTTTACAGAATTTATTTCTGTTCGTCCTGAATGGGATTTACATCGCTCCATTGCACAAGACATTGTTTAGTATAATGGTCATTTGATAACGCACCAACCCAACACCGGTTAATACTTTTTTCCGTGAGAATTTTAGCACAATCCTATATTTAATTTGCAGACATCACAATTCCGCCGCAATGTTTTTGTCGATATATAACCCGATCAAATCGGCAAGATGCTAATATTACAGACGTTGAACTGTAATAAGTTATTTTGAATTTAGTCGGATTTAATTGGAGTCCAATGGAGTCCATTGACATTTCAAGTCGGGACAACCATGAAAATAATAGAAACTGACTGAAGTTTTTGTCTCATTCTGTCATAAGCGAAAGCTCATAAGAAAAATACCGTGTCAACTATCTGTTTTCAGTTTCTATTTTTATGCGGCTTCTATGTATATTATTCTTCTGAGAGCGACACCAATAGTCGCGCGATTTAAAAAAACTAAACAGTGCAGTAAAGGATTTCCATACATTTTTTCTGCTCTAGAGCAGCAAAGTTCCGCTTTATGCTGGATACTAGCTGTTGCCCGCGACTTCGTCCATGGCAATTTCTGTTATTATGATTAATTAGTATAAATGAATAATTTTTCCCCGATTTCAAAACATTTTTTATTGATGCTTCGGTCCTATTGTTTTATAGCCTAAAGCCTTCCTCAATAAATGGACTATCCAACACAAAAAGAATTTTCCAATTTGATCCAGTAGTTCCTGAGATTAGCGCGTTCAAACTAACAAACTCTTCAGCTTTATAATATTAGTATAGACTAGCTGTTGCCCGCGACTTCGTCCGCGTCAATTTCTGTTACTATGATTAATTAGGCTTTTTCTTAGCATAGATAAATAATTCTCCCCCGTTTTCAAAACATTTTTTATTGATGCTTTGCTCCTATTGATTGCAGCGTGATGTTTTATAGCCTAAAGCCTTTCTCAATAAATGGACTATCCAACACAAAAATAATTTTCCAATTTGATCCAGTAGTTCCTGAGATTAGCGCGTTCAAACTAACAAACTCTTCAGCTTTATAATATTAGTATAGACTAGCTGTTGCCCGCGACTTCGTCCGCGTCAATTTCTGTTACTATGATTAATTAGGCTTTTTCTTAGCATAGATAAATAATTTTCCCCCGTTTTCAAAACATTTTTTATTGATGCTTCGCTCCTATTGGTCGTAGCGTGATGTTTTATAGCCTAAAGCCTTCCCCAATAAATGGACTATCCAACACAAAAAGAATTTTCCAATTTAATCCAGTAGTTCCTGAGATTAGCGCGTTCAAACAAACAAACAAACAACAAACTCTTCAGCTTTGTAATATTAGTATAGATGTAGTGCAGTTATGATAGAATTGCAGCGTAGTTGGAAGAAAAAAATGTTTTCATATGTTATTGTATGCTAATTTCTCTGACCAAGCGTTAAGTAAGATTTTTACGACAACATCTATTGTAAAAATAATGTAAACAAGGTATGTTTTGTTTGTATTTGTAACTGTTCTTAGCAAACTCATACATTTTCGTTTTGCTGGAATTGTACCGAGTCGAATTGGGAGTCGCTCCGTTCTAACATCTAGGTTGCGATGTCAAAACTACTCGTATTTTATTATGATTATGAAAAACGGGTCACTCACATGGTATTTCGTCGGGGTTGCCGACTATAGTTTCGGACTCGTCAGGAGCCCATTTTCAAGGCGAGCGGAGGGTCCCGAACTCTATATAGTGGACTATTGTTTCCGAGTCCGAAACTATAGTCGGCAATCCCGACGAAATAGCACGTGAGTGACCCGTTTTTATTAATAATGTTTTAAGGGGAATTTTGTCCATTTCACCTACACAGATCTTTCTTAATTGTATTCGAGAAGTTATAATACCTATTATCATACTTCTAAGTCTAGAAATGAGAAAATTCCATGTAACCTTTACACACCTCCCTATTTCCCCCTCTTAGGGGTTGTATTTCTAAAATCCTTTCTTAGTGCCCACTTAATTAACGCCTAACCTTTTTATTCATAAAAATTAGCAAACGTTTATTAAACCTATTTTAGTTAAAATATGTTTTGTCCTTACCCCTCTCTGCAAAGATTGGGATGGAAAGAACGAGACAAAACATATTTTAACTAAAATAGGTTTGATTAAGCATTTGTTAATTTTTATGAATAAGAGGGTAACCCAATAAAATATTATTGCTATATGATTGCCAGTTTGTCTAATCGGTAAATTTTAAAATAATAATTTATATAAAAAAACTACTTTAGTCAAACTACTGAAGCAATAATTAAAAAAAACGACCGAATTTATAACCTCCTTTAGAAGTCAGTTAATAAAAGCTATTTTCCTATAGTCTTTTTCCATTTACAAATAAGCTTGATTTAAATCGAAACTACCAGATTATTTTTAAGACTGTAATGTCATTAACTGCTGTACCTAAGTAACTGTGTTAATCACTAAATTTTAATGATTTGTTTAACAGAATGCAGCGGTAATGACCCAGTTGTTACAGCGCGTTTGCTAATTGTTTCTCATTACGTGCCCATCATCTCAAATTACGCGCATAATATGAACAATGCCATTAGTTTTTTAATGAAGATAACAAATTATTTCAGAAAGGAATAATTTCGTTTTTGTGGACCCAGACGCAAAAAGACGTGTAAAAGTTTTTAGGCTGGCCCCACACAGCCACAGAATAAGTACTCGTATTCACGATACAGCCGGAATTCAGACTGACGAGGGGACGCCGCAGTACATAAGACAGGAATGGAGATATCTCCATTCCTGATTAACGTGTTCCGATCCGACTGTGTGTGGCCAAGTCATACGGAGAATTTTCTTTATCGCGTAAGCGTCTACCTTAAAAAACCTGTTAAGGCCACTTTTAACTTGACTAGCCGTGTGGTTTCCAGCAGAGTAGAATAGGACCACTCCTAGTCTTCCCATGGAGGTCGTAAGAGGCAACTTAGGGAATACAAGCTAAACAAAGTTCATAAACATCAATGAGACCTCTCCAACCCGTCTGGCCAGCGAGGAGAGTGTAAGCCAAATCATCTGTCTGCTCTGGCCAAGTATGGCTCCGGTAGTGCAGAGAGGGTCATGCTCCTGCAGTGGAGACTAAAAAGACCTGATGATGATATGTCCTTACTAATATTATCAATGCGAAAGTGAGTTTGTTTGTTACGCTTTCACGCCGTAACTACTGAACTACATCATGAACTTTTGCATACAAGTTCTCTGGAGTACGGAGAAGGACATACGGCTACCTTTTATCCCGGGAAAAAGTACTATTCCCGAGGGATCGACATTGACGCGGGCGGAGCCGCGGGCGAAAGCTAGTATTATATAAAATAGCCTCAATGCTATACGCTCAAAAATTCGTACCTTAGATGAGAACTGAATTGCGCGCGACGACAATTTCCGGATATTTCTAGTTGACAGTTCGAGCTCGTGCCATCGACGAGTCGGTGATACGATGTTTACTCAATATTACAAGAATAAGCAAAACAGTATGTGTTATGTTGATTGAACGTGCTAAATATAACTGACGAAATGGCAAACTGCTGCTAAATGTCAAAACGAGAGCGGCTAAATAAACAACTTCCTGATCATTGTTCCAAGTGGACCAAAACGGACTGGGACTACTAATTAGCCACTGGGACTGCAATCTGGTCCCAGGTAATGAAACGTAGGTACATTCATTACTAGCTGTGCCCGCGGTATTTGTACTCCGTTCGCGTACATTTGTATGGGGGCCACGTCTTATCATAACTGGAGAAATAGTTTGTAGGCTATCCTGTGTCCTGTTCGTCTAAATGTTTATACCTAGTTTCATAAAATTCAGTTAAAGAAACAATCCTATCTCACAGAGGGACGGACGTGTGTCACATACTCACGACCTAACAAAATTTCATGTGTTCAGTCGCCGTATTACCGCCACCCAGAAACCCAGCCAACCGAAAATTACTCGTCTACCTTGTGAAGTGTCATTCGTAAAGGATCTTCTGAAAACCTCGGATAAAAATGTTGACATATACAACTTTTCCTTAAGGGACGTCGTCTTTTACAAAACTTTTTTTAGGATTCTGTTCCTCAAAAGGTCAAAAGGAACCCTTATAGAATCACTCGGATGTCCGTCTGTCTGTCTGTCGTTGCGTGGAGGTATCAGGCTGAAATTCATACCAAATACTCAGGTCTACTGTCCCTTGGAGCTGTGAAAAAATCAAACCTCTAAGCCGACGCAATCAAAAGATACAGCCGTTTAGACCACAAATTTTCGTGTTTTTCGACTAACGTATTTATAACATATAGCACAGATAAAGGAAAAATTGCGAAAAGTATACATTTCTGGGCAAAGGTCACCTCCGGTTGGATCCCTACCAATACTCGAAGACTCGGTAGACCAAAAATGCGATGGCGCGATGAGCTGGATAAATTTAAGAAAGATTGGAATGAAATAACGCAGAACCGGATTGAATGGAAGAAGTGGAGGGAGGCCTTTGCCCAGCAGTGGGACACATGATGGCTCGAAATAATAATAATAATACATTTTTAGTTACATCATATAATAAAAATATTTTTAATAATTTTTAACTTATTATAGATAACGGTACGGAACCCTTCGTGCGCGAGTCCGACTTGCACTTGACCGGTTTTTCTTAATCACCTTCACTTTTTGACGTCTTTAAAATCGGTACTATACACGGGGTACCGTCAGAAAACCGGACCGTAACGAATTGGTCTCTATCGTCTGACATTAATAACTACAAAACTATTCATCGTAGAAACATTAATTTAGTGACATTATTTAGCGTATATAGTCAGCTCGCTGCTGAGATATTGAGTTTGCATCGCGGCATCTGGTTTTCTTTCAATCTATTACACTATAAACGACTCGCTGATATACGGCTGTGTGAGCGAACCGACACAGCCCCTTTTTGATTCCATTTTCCACTGGTGGCTTTTAGGTCTTAAAGATCTGGGAGGCGTTACACTATGTATGTAGGTATGTGTTTTTTTAAACCATTTCGAAATCAATTGCACCGACACTATTGTTCTATAATCTGTGGTTTGACGTCTCGGTAATAAATTGACATCAAAAACACGTTTCTTGATTGGAACCAGCCTTTAGTTTATTTTTCAAATTATTCTCCCATTGATGGACAGACGAACAGCGGAGGCTTAATAGTAGGCTCTATTGGCACCCCTTGGGTACGAAATCCTAAAACTCAAGTGCAAAACAAATATTTTAACTTTATGTCAAAACATTTTTCATTAGGAGTTCTGATTCCCAGATTTCAATATAGCTAGGGGGCTCAAAATCACCTTGTATAGGAACTTTACAACTAGTGGAGTACTAGTTGTAGTTGTAAAGTCCCTGTCATCAATTTAACACACTTTCATTTACATTTAATAGGTACCAAGATAAAAGCTCTACAACATAACGTCTACAATTTACGATACCTAATCGTTGTTTTATGAATATTAAAAACAGCGGCTTCTCAGTACATAATTGTCTCTTTATTCAAGTTAGTAGTTCATTTTGTTAATAAAGGTATTAAGACTGGGTTAAGGAGTTATTAAGAGTTTTACTACCTAATCTATTCAATCTGAAGCATAGTGAAAGCGGCGGCTTGGCAACCATGTGCGGACTCTAGTTTTCTATTTCAGTAAATGTCCCTTCAGTTTGAGTTAAGTCCCCCTCCAAACAGCAGTGTTAGATAGATAGATAGATAACATATTTATTTTGTTCATTGTAACACACATACGCGGCGAAAGTGGCGTTGGATCGGGCACCCGCTGCACCATATCCCCCGAAGAGCTCTGGACTGGAATCCGCAGGGCAAGCGAAAGCGAGGACGCCCATAATAAACGTGACGCCGCACTGTCATAGATGAGGCAAAGAAGCTGGGATACACCTGGAGTGAAACTCAGAACGCTGCGTCGGATAGAACCAGATGGCGTCAACGTGTATCTGCCCTTTGCCCCGACGTCGGGGGGACATAGGAAGCCAAGAAGAACACACATAATAAATCTTAAAACAAAAAGCTACAATAAAACTTAATATAAACATAGTATAGTAGTAGTAGTAGTAGTATAACTCTTTATTGCACCAAAATATACAATAAAAATAATATTAAAATTAAGACATTGATGCACAAAGGCGGCCTTATCGCTGCTGCAATCTCTTCCAGGCAACCAAGCTAAGTTGGAGACATGTTAACAAAAACAGGTAGGTAAGGTGCAAAAGTAAAGGAGGACATTGTACAGTATTAATTAATTACAATTTAACATATTAGCATAAATACATACTTAAATAAATATATGCAGAATGCATAAATATAAACATATGTATACAATATATATAAATATATACATAAATATATAAACATACATAATTGTGTACACGAAAATAGAAAATCTCGAATTCATTAAGGATACATTTAGAATATTTATGAGGATAAGAGATGTGACTTCACTTGAGATTTAAAGCTGGCTAGCGTTTGAGCACACCGGATTGACAGTGGTAGTGAGTTCCAGAGGCGTATAGCCTTAACTGTAAAGGATTGGGAGTAAAATTTTGTTGAGTGAGCTGGAATTTTTAATTTAAGATTTAGTGCACTGCGTAAGTTATGGTGACCCTGATTGGCCTCGCTGTAGAATTCAAAGCGTTCTCTTAAATACCGTGGGGATGTAGGATTGAAAAGGATTGTGTATAACAGAGATAGGGTATGCCAGTCTCGGCGAAGTCGAATAGGTAGCCACTTGAGTTCAGAACGAAACTGAGAAACATGGTCGTATTTGCGCAGACCAAATATAAACCTAATACACATATTTTGAAGACGCTCAAGTTTATTAAGTTGCTGTTCGGAGATGTTAAGATAACATGTATCAGCGTAATCAAACATAGGAAAAAGAAGGGACTGTGCAAGCATAATTTTGGTGCTTTTAGGCAGAAATTTTCCAAGTCTTTTAAATGAGCTAAGAGCGCAAAAAAGTTTTCTGCTGACTTCAGCTATTTGTGGTATCCAAATAAATTTAGAGTCTATTAAAAGCCCTAAATTTTTCACCCGGTCGCTAAAACCTATGACAACGCCATTAAAAACAATTTGTGGCATAACCGACAAATCAATTTTACAAGTAAGGCGAGGGTTGCCAATAATTATTGCCTGCGATTTTACTGGGTTAACTTGAAGGCCAAACGATTTGCTCCAGATAGATATCTGTTCCAAGTCCTCATTGATTGTGTTAATGGCAGTTGAAAAATTATCTAAAGTGGCCTGCGAATAAATTTGCAAATCATCAGCATATAGATGGTAGGAAGACTGAAGTTTTGTAGTTATGGAATTTATGAATAGAGAAAATAAAAGTGGAGATAATACGCCACCCTGTGGTACGCCGCAGGTCGAATTGCACCAAGAAGAATATTTATCCTCGATACGAATTTGCTGACGACGCCCATACAGGTAAGATCGAAACCAGCCAATTGCTGATGGAGATATGTTGAGAGAATGTAGCATAGCTAATAGTATATCGAAGTCCACGGTATTAAAGGCGTTACTAAAATCAAGGAGAGTCAAAACTGTCGAATTTTGGCTATCCATTCCCCAACGGATATCCTCTGTGACTTTCATTAGAGCAGTAGTCGTACTATGACCAGGACGGAAACCGGATTGGAAAGGATCGAGCAGGTTATTTTCTGTTAGGAATTGACTGATTAAACATAATGTATGTGTGCCACAATAGCACAAAAAGGCTACAGCTCAGCGAAATGTTACTCTAGTGAGCAACCACTGATTTTCAGCTGTCACCTTAATTGAGAAGACGCGCACTAACAATTCAACAGACGGAACAGGTTGTCTCACAAAGTGCAAAATCGATGGGCGAACAAAACACATAATAAATTAATCAATAAATAGCAAATAAAATACTAGTTATTAATACTAAATATTAATTAAGGAAGAGCTCAGTTTAAGTTTTAGCTTTGCGGCAAGCAAATTGTTTTGTTGTGTTAAGCGCCAATTAGACCATCCAGAATTCAGGATCCGGAATTCAGTCAACGGATAGTCAACGGACAGTTTAATCGCCGATCCGTTGTCAGGACAGAATGGCTTCCGACGTCCTTATCGGAAGCATAACGGATGCGTAAAGTGAAACCATCCGGAATTCAGGATCGCCGCATGAGAGGGACGCCGCTATACGTTAGAAACGAAACGATAATATCTCCAATCGCGTCGCACGTATAGCGGCGTCCCTGTCACGCATTCAGGATGGCCAACGGATGGCTCTGTCAGAACGCGCAGTCTCCGTTCAGAACACGTTCTGGACGATGTAATCAGGAGCTCTGACGACTGAATTTCTTGTCCTTATCGGATGCTAAATTCCGGATCCTAGATTCAGGATGGTATAATAGTCGCTTATCTCTCTCTTTATCTGAGCGTGTGTTTCTTATTACTTTTAAAAATATAGGTCTGAGTTTTCTCTGTTTGAAATTAACCGAAACTACCGGATATCAGTAATGTTTCAAATAATTTCGGAAATGGTGGTGTCAGTTTTTAAATGTTTTTGGTTGAATTTGTATGTCACTAACAATCCCCGTTAGGATAAGATGACATGTTTCAAAGATTTTGTTTGTATCTACCATCCCTCTTCTATACATATAATAAAACAGTAAAATTATTTTGTCTGTACATTTCGAATTTTTGACTGAAATGGATAGAGGGACACTTAAAAAGAATAATAGAAAGCAAAAAAATTTTTTTGGAATACATATAATAAAACAGTAAAATTATTTTGTCTGTACATTTCGAATTTTTGACTGAAATGGATAGAGGGACACTTAAAAAGAATAATAGAAAGCAAAAAATTTTTTTGGAATTTCTTGTCTGTCTGTCTGTCTGTCTGTCTGTATGTATGATCACGATTATCTCCGAAAATACTGAACCGATTTACTTCAAACTTTCACCAATTGCTTTGTTTTAACTCAGTTTAACATTTAAAGTTTGTTTCATCAAAATCGGTTCATTAAAAAAAAAGTTATCGTCATTTGAATGAACTCAAGGCATGAGTTTGCCTGCAAACATATAGCAAAAATAAAATAAAATAATAAGTGACATAAGAAAATTAAAATCCAAAGTCAATTCATCATCATTATACGACAGCATTATACCTATCCATACTATCCATAGTAATCCATACTAAAAAAAAAGGAGAAGCTGACTGACTGACTGACATATCAACGCAGGACCTAAACTATAAGGGTTAGGAACTTGAAATTTTGCACAGGGGTTCCTTTTATAACGTAGGGGAGCACTAAGAAAGGATTTTTGGAAATTCATCTCCTTAGTGGGAAAAACGGGTTGCAAAGTTAGTATGAAACTTTGTTGTTTTTGAAGTTATTCGAATGAAATTCAGCATGAAGGTTCTTTACTGAAAGGTATGAAACACGAGTAAAATATTTTACTCAAAAATCATCCCTTTCATTTATTCATTTCGAGTAGGTGTCACGGTCAATCGACCATGCACACCCTGGTGTCAGAGTTCTTTGGAACCGCCTCTCGGCCTCTGACGTGGTTCCTTAAGGCCTGAAACACGAGTAAAATATTTTTCTCAAAAATCATCCCTTATGGGGATATAACGGGGATGCAAAGTTAGTATGAAACTTTCCGTTTTTGAAGTTATTCAATTGAAATTCAATATTAAGGTGTTTCATTGAAAGTCATGAACTAATGTATTCCGGGTTCAACTAATAATTCTACTGTTCCTGAGAAATCGACACTTATGCGGGCGGAGCTGCGGGCCAAAGGTAAACCTTATATATCAACGCACAGCCGAAACTATTGTGCGCAGAAACTTGAAATTTGGCACAGGGATTCTTTTTATGATGTAAATGAGCACTAAGAAAGGATTTTTAGAAAATCAAAGGGGTTGAAGTTTTATGGAATTTTCTCATTTCTGGACTTAGAAGTTTAAAAGTAGGTACGCAAGTTCTCAATTAAAATTAAAAATATCTGTTTAGGTGAACCAGACAACATTCTCCCTTGAAGGGGTAAATAGGGGGTAAAGTTTGTATGGAATTTTTCCATTTCTAGACTTAGAGGTATGAAAATAAGTATATACGTTCTAGGTTACAATTGAAAAAGGTCTGTGTAGGTGAAATGTACAAAATTTCCCCCTTAAGGGATAAAGGGGGGGGGGGTTGTATGTAAATTTTCTCATTTCTGGACATAGAAGTATAAAAATAAGTATATATGTTTACGTTGAAATTAAAAAGACCTGTGTAGTTAAAATGGTCGAAATTTCCCCTTGAAGGGGTAGAATAGGTGGGGTAAAGTTTGTATGGATTTTTTTATTTACTTAGAAATATAACAATAAGAAGTTCTCTATTACAATAAAAAAATATCTGTGTAGGTGAAATGGGCAAAATCCCCTCCTTAAGGGCTAAAGATCTATGCAGGTGAAATGTATAAAATTCCCCCTTACGGGGAAAAAGCAAAGGGGCAGGGGTTTGTCTGGAATTTTTATCATTTCTACTGTTCCCAAGGGAACGACATTAACGCGGGCGGAGCCGCGGGCAACAGCTAGTAGGGTATAATTTTCCACTGGAGGCAAGTCTTTTTGTCTTCATACGACATCTACATATGTTTATAAAAAGAAGTGATTAGAAGTGATAATAATCTCGATCAGTAATAAGTCTTTATTAGCTACAAGCATTTTTGACGCCCGCGTAATTTATAGCCTACTAGCTTTCGCCCGCGGCTCCGCCCGCGTCAATGTCGATACCTCAGGAATAGTACTTTTTCCCGGAATAAAAGGTAGCCTATGTCCTTCTCCGTACTCCAGAGAACTTGTATGCAAAATTTCATGATGATCGGTTGAGTAGTTACGGCGTGAAAGCGTTAGAAACAAACAAACAAACTCACTTTCGCATTTATAATATTAAGTAAGGATGTGCCATTCTGATGTGTCATCTATAAAATGTAAAATTACATAAAGTCCATCCTGCATAGAGTTGGAAATTGGAAGGAATAACAAACATCTTCATATACATACAAACAAACACATCCTTACAAATAAATGCGAAAGTGAGTATGTTGTTTGTTTCATTTCGACGCCTTATCTTCTGACTACATTATCGTGGCATTTCTGGGGTACAGTGAAGTATACAAGGTAACTATAATACCGACAAAATATAATTTTAGCGGGATCGACTTTACACGAGTAAACCGGGTACGAAAGGTAGTTAATAATAATAGTAGAATTCTATTTGATGGTATTAACTGAAATCTAACAGATTTCTGTCAAATAACGACAAAAGTAGCAAAAACGTCGCGATTTTATCCTTCGTTTAGTCGCCGCGATGTGGTGAGATCCTAAAAGGGCAGCCGTGTGTGAGAAAGTACGAAATTCATTAAGACGCCAACAACGCTCCTTATAAAGATAGTTTTAATGGCCTAACATTTTAACTACTTACGTAAACCATTGTACGAGTATATATCGCCGATATTAAACTATACTGCCAGAATACGTGCCAGCGAATCTAACCTTATCGATTTGGCATAATGAGCATTATTAAACATTTCGATTCTAACTTTTCAGCGTGCGTCTCATTAACGTTTGTGTTCTATCACCTGAATTTCTACAATTTCTTTTGATGCGAAGTTCAATGCTTATTGGTTTCATCCATAGTATTCTATTTGTATAATGTAAATCGTCGCACAATGTATTCTGTAGTAGACTGTATGTATTTGAAACCCCTTAGTTGCTCTCTCCACCGGTGAAATGAAAAATATCATGTAACCTTTTTTCTCTCCACCACCTGATCTTTAAGGTCCAGTGGGTGGGTCCCCACGACGCTCGAGGGAATCCACATTTAGCATCATGGGCTCCCCTACTATCTCTATTTGACAGACTTTAGCCATGCAGGTTTTAGTTTCGTTTTATTCTTTTAGTTTTGTTGATTCTTTTGCTAGCTTCATTTGAGTGTGTGACTGATGTTCTAAGGTTGTGGTTCTTAAAAAACGCATCCCTCGCTTGTGGGAACGCACTCTAATACCTACTGATGTAAGTAATGGGTATTAACATAATGCACTTGTAAAAAACAGATTTAAACTAAATAAACAGCATAGTAAACATAGTAACACAAGTCTCGAACTTACTTTAAACTAAATAAACAGCATAGTAAACATAGTAACACAAGTCTCGAACTTACTTTGGGGCTAGCTCAATCTGTGTGCTCAATTAGTCCGTATATATTTATTTATTTATAGTACAGAAATATAATAAATTAATTTAAACTTTAACTTCAGTATCTTATCCATTACAAATTAATGATTTAGCACGAACACGCGACGGCCGACTCGATTCAAAAATAGTAGCCTGTGCAAAATTATACGCCATCGCTCCCGGCAACTTGTCTACGTCGCTGACTGCAACCACAGTTACTTAAGCACTGCTACAGTTAGTTACTTAAACCAGTGCTAAGTGTTCTAAATGTTATACAATTCGATCAAATATAATGGTAGATACACAGTCTCATACAAAATGAAGCCTTAATAATGTCCCCGATTTAAAACATCTTGCATACTTACAAATAACGACAAAAACGGTACATCTGAAAGTATTGCCGCGAAGCTCTCAGAAAAGAATACTCTAGAACTTGTCCAAACATCGTCTGTCGTGCTAATACATCTGCCATCCTGCTCACACAAATGTATTCAATCCTGCTCACACACATACTCGAATATTCTGGAATGTTTTGGTAGTCGGCTGTCGGGACCGGAAGTATATGGAACTTTCTAGAGACCCATAAGTCAGTATATAAGGGAGCGTACCACTGTACTGTACCTTCGTCATCGCAAGACGTGTAAGTGCTAGCGCGATTTATTGAAACTGTGGACAAAACAGCTCCGAAACTCGATTAGTGCGCTCTTTTACCGGTGCTACTTTTCGAGCGCGAATCGTATATCTATCATTATAGTTGATCGAAGGTTATACAACGTGTTAATAAAAAAGCGCATCATCATCATCATCATTTCGAGTAGGTGTCACGGTCAATCGACCATGCACACCCTGGTGTCAGAGTTCTTCGGAACCGCCTCTCCGCCTCTGACGTGGTTCCTTTAGCCGTTAAAGGAAAAAAAAACGAAAAAGCGCAAAACCAAAAGCATTACAAATTTCAAGCTGCCTAAATAATACTACTTGTTATCACTACTAAATTGTTATCAGTAGAGAATAATGCACCAGCGTTCTCGAGCACGTGTCCGCACCTTGTTATGAAAATGACCAAGAAAATTGCCTTCTTAACTGTAAATTGAATAGTCTTATTATTATCTCTATGATTAAAAACTAGAGTGCTAGTTAACTGAGTTAACCACGCTGTCTATCGGAGCAAAATCGTTCGGAAATTATACGTCAATGTTCTCGACCACTTGTCAGCGTCACTGTCTCGCCTTGTAGTGAAAACGACCGGCAATCCTGCTTTATTAAGAGCGCACCAATGCGACCCGGCTGAAGCCATTTCGCACCCCGCGCCCCGCGCGAAAGCAGGATAGATCTAATGACCGTAACGCGTAAAAAATGAGAAGAAGATAGTGGGTAGGCACAAGCGGGTGTCCTAGAATTAACGGGCGTAAGCGCCAAATCACTTAATTGTTATTTAAAATAAAAGTACGAGGTTAATGAGTAAAAAAACTTTGGCCAGATTTTAGAACTAGTTATTGCTAAGCTAGGAAACTAAAACTCATTTCTAAAGACCTTAGGGTTTCGCCGTTCTGACCACAAACATCAAATAAAGGGGCTATGTTTGCAAAATAAAAGTATCGAGGCTTTTGTTATTAATCGTGTTTTCAGGTTGGATAGTTTTAAGAAAATATGTTGAAGTTTTATATATAATAAATAACAGGCATGTAGTCGTTATAGATATAGACATCTAGACGAATGTTCATTGACAAGTTTCGCATTCGTGCCCTCTTAACTCTAAATTGAGTAGATTCATTATTGTCTTTTTGACTATAGTCTAGACTCACTAAAGTGAGGTTAGCCGAATAAACAATTTATTGTATCAAAATCGTTGCGCGAAATTATATATGCATAGTCTTGACCGCTTGTCTTTGTCACTGTTTTAAGCATTGTATTAAAACCGACGGGCAACCCTGTTTTATTAACTCTTAATTGAATAGATTCATTATTATACCAATAACAATAAACTGGCTTATGCCGAACATGCCCTTTATCTGGTCGAAATCTGGTACTTTTTCATCAGTAGTATCGACTGTCTCATCTTTTAGTGAAAACGACCGGCACTCCTGCTTTATTAACTCTTAACCGAATAGATTCATTATCATCCCTATGTTAATAAACAGACTTATGCCGGACATGCCGTTTATCGTATCCTACGATCGTATCGAAATCTTTAGGTACTTTTTCACCAATAGTATCGACTGTCTACGTAGCACTTTGTCTACGTAAAATAAATTCACTATTTTCTTCGTGACAAGACACCTATAAAGCTTACCTATATTGTATTTAGCCTTGTAGTGAAAACGACTAGCAAACCTGCTTTATTAAGTCTAAATCTAGTAGATTCATTATTATCTTTATGATTATAGTCTAGACTCACTTAAGTGAGGTTAGCGCTTTCGCCCGCGTCAATGTCGATCCCTCGGGAACAGTACTTTTTACCGGGATAAAATGTACCCTATGTCCTTCTTCGTACCCCAGATAACGTGTATGCAAAATTTCATGATTATCGTTTCAGTAGTTACAACGTGAAAGCGTAACAAACAAACAAACTCACTTTCGCATTTATAACATTAGTTAGGCGTCACTGTTTTAAGTCTTGTTGTGAAAGCAACCAGCAAATCTGCTTAATAACTCAAAATCCTTATTATTCGTGTGATAATATGTTCGACTCAATAAAATGAAGTATGCCGAAAGGCTTTTTATTGTAGTTAATAGGTTCAGTTGTTACTTTGCAGAAGTCAAAGCTACATTTACTTTGTGATAATTTACTTTGCGTGCTTCCACTAGTAGTTAGTTTATGCAAACTATTGCTAGCCAGCGCGCACCCACTACTGTTAGTCCCTCCATGCCCGCCACCAATAGTTGGTGCATGCAACTCTGGTCGATACTGCTGCATCCGTTGAGGCTGCAGCAATATCGACCGTCGTGCTCGCGACACGTGTTTCGCCTCTACACGAAGCATCTTCAGGCAGTGAGACCTATATGTTGGTCGTTCGAATGACAAGCAACGAATGACAAAGATTGCCGTATTCCGGAAACACGCAAAGTAAATTATCTCAAAGTAAATGCTCTTTATTGTATCAAAATCTTTCGGTAATTTTACGTCTATAGTCTTGATATCTACCTCTTGTCTGCATGAAATAGATTTTGTTCGTGAGAAAACACCTATTAAGTAGTTAGAAGCGTTTATAACCCATTTATATTGGCTATATTGTTGTTCGTGCATAACTACATGGTAGCAGACTCGACCACTTGTCTACGTCACTGTATCAAGTGAAAACCTGTTTTATTAACTCTAAATTTAATAGTTTTCTTACTATCTCTATGATTACAAAGTACACTCACTTAATTCATTTATTATTATCTCGTAAGCAACTCGAAAGTCTCGAAAGTCAGTTAAACATACTCTTAATAAATTAAGAAATAGCCGTGTGGTATCCGGCAGAGTAGAATAGGACCACTCCATGGATGTCGTTGAAGGCGACTTAGGAAATACAAGCTAAACAAAGCTTATAAGCATCTAAGAGACGTCTCCTACCCGTCTGGCCAGCGTGGAGAGTGTATGCGAAGTCCTCTGGCTGCTCTGGCCAAGTATGGCCCTAGTAGTACAGAGAGGGTCGTGCTCCTGTAGTGGAGACTAAAAAGGACCTGATGATGATGATGACGATGAAACGTAGTTAATCATGATGTACCTAAGTCGTCTTTAGGAGGTTATGCGTTAGATACCACTTACCCTGTATATTCACGAGTGCCTTGTTATGTAGCCTATGACATTCGGGAGGGTGTAAGGATTCTAACGATACATATTCGGACGTCCAAATCCGTTGAGGCATTTACAAGTTATAGTAACATAAAGAATTCACATACATAGTACAATACATTAACTTGAAAAACGATCATTTTCTAAGTCGTATTTTTGACTAACTCCGTGGCGCAGCGGTCAAGACGCCAGCCTGCGACACGGAGTGACCGGGTTCGATCCCCGGCCAGGTCAAGATGGAAAATGATCTTTTTCAGATTGGCCTGGGTCTTGGATGTTTATCTATATATGTATTTGTTATAAAATATAGTATCGTTTAGTTAGTATCCCATAACACAAGTCTCGAACTTACTTTGGGGCTAGCTCAATCTGTGTGATTTGTCCGTATATATTTATTTATTTTTACCACCTGATCACTACTATCTAAAATATTACACGGAATATATAAACCACAGTATCAAGGTAGGTGTGTCTGTATTTATTACTACTCATTACGTACCTATTAGATAACGGCTCATGTTGGCTGAGAAAACTATCTGCTATCTTGTAGCTATAATGAATAACTTATAATGTACATGTAACAAAATAAAAACACATATAAAAACACTTATATGTGTTTTTATTTTGCATTCACAATGCTATGTTTTGATATACTCTTAATAAATTAAGAAATAAAGTATGGTGAAAAAATTTCATGCGGGCGGGACTTGAACCGGTGATCTAGGTCTATGTACGACCTATGCTCTGCCATCTGAGCTACCGTAAAATTCAATCTCGGCGCCGAAATTCTCCACCATATCCCATTTCCCCTTAGACGTATTAAGGCTTACGTCAACTACACAATATTGTGTTATTCAGTTTAATTTAAACATATTATACAGCGTGATTTTGAACCCCCTAGCTATATTGCAATCTGGGTATCAGAATCCCAAATGGAATACAGAATTGTAAGAAAAAAAGGTAAAAAACAAAAAAAAATAATTTAACCTTTCATAGAAATTCCTCCAGCTGATCGGCGACTTTGTATGGGAAACCAATTTTCTTTTTCGTTTTTTACCTTTTTTTCTTGCAATTCTGTGTTCCAATAGAGATTGTGATTCCCAGATTTCAATATAGCTAGGGGGTTCAAAATCACATTGCATACTCGAGATAAAAAGTGTTCTACGAGTATACATTAAGTCAGGACAGAGTCTGCCTATGAATTACGTTGTATATTTACTCGCCTTCGCACATGTTTCTCAAACAATTTAGGAGATAAAAAGTATTCTACGAGTATATATTAAGTCAGGACAGTCTGCCTATGAGTAACGTTGTATATTTACTCGCCTTCGCACATGTTTCTTAAACAACTTAGGAGATAAAAAAGTATTCTACGAGTATATATTACGTCAGGACAGTCTGCCTATGAGTTACGTTGTATATTTACTCGCCTTCGCACATGTTTCTCAAACAATTTAGGAGATAAAAAAGTATTCTACGAGTATATATCACGTCAGGACAGTCTGCCTATGAGTTACGTTGTATATTTACTCGCCTACGCACATGTTTCTCAAACAATTTAGGAGATAAAAAAGTATTCTACGAGTATATATTACGTCAGGACAGTCTGCCTATGAGTTACGTTGTATATTTACTCGCCTTCGCACATGTTTCTCAAACAATTTAGGAGATAAAAAAGTATTCTACGAGTATATATTACGTCAGGACAGTCTGCCTATGAGTTACGTTGTATATTTACTCGCCTTCGCACATGTTTCTTAAACAATTTAGGAGATAATAAAGTATTCTACGAGTATATATTACGTCAGGACAGTCTGCCTATGAGTTACGTTGTATATTTACTCGCCTTCGCACATGTTTCTTAAACAATTTAGGAGATAAAAAAGTATTCTACGAGTATATATTACGTCAGGACAGTCTGCCTATGAGTTACGTTGTATATTTACTCGCCTTCGCACATGTTTCTCAAACAATTTAGGAGATAAAAAGTATTCTACGAGTATATATTACGTCAGGACAGTCTGCCTATGAGTTACGTTGTATATTTACTCGCCTTCGCACATGTTTCTTAAACAATTTAGGAGATAAAAAAGTATTCTACGAGTATATATTACGTCAGGACAGTCTGCCTATGAGTTACGTTGTATATTTACTCGCCTTCGCACATGTTTCTTAAACAATTTAGGAGATAAAAAAGTGTTCTACGAGTATACATTAAGTCAGGACAGAGTCTGCCTATGAGTTACGTTGTATATTTACTCGCCTTCGCACATGTTTCTTAAACAACTTAGGAGATAAAAAAGTATTCTACGAGTATATATTACGTCAGGACAGTCTGCCTATGAGTAACGTTGTATATTTACTCGCCTTCGCACATGTTTCTTAAACAACTTAGGAGATAAAAAAGTATTCTACGAGTATATATTACGTCAGGACAGTCTGCCTATGAGTTACGTTGTATATTTACTCGCCTTCGCACATGTTTCTCAAACAATTTAGGAGATAAAAAAGTATTCTACGAGTATATATTACGTCAGGACAGTCTGCCTATGAGTTACGTTGTATATTTACTCGCCTTCGCACATGTTTCTCAAACAACTTAGGAGATAAAAAAGTGTTCTACGAGTATACATTAAGTCAGGACAGAGTCTGCCTATGAGTTACGTTGTATATTTACTCGCCTTCGCACATGTTTCTTAAACAACTTAGGAGATAAAAAAGTATTCTACGAGTATATATTACGTCAGGACAGTCTGCCTATGAGTAACGTTGTATATTTACTCGCCTTCGCACATGTTTCTTAAACAACTTAGGAGATAAAAAAGTATTCTACGAGTATATATTACGTCAGGACAGTCTGCCTATGAGTTACGTTGTATATTTACTCGCCTTCGCACATGTTTCTCAAACAACTTAGGAGATAAAAAAGTATTCTACGAGTATATAAGTCAATTTAAATTAAGCGCAAATATTTTAAAGGTTGACTCCCATAAACTAGAAAAATGCGTTAGAAGCAAAATAAAAAAAATCGGCACGCTAGTTTTTGAGATATCTGGACCTGAACATTTAAAATAAAAATGAAAAAAACACCCTGTGTACAAATAAACACTTGGGCAACAACTTTTTACTATTATCTACTATGGATACTAGGTCACTGACCTCGACAATCAAAACAGCTGATTTATCGATTTTAATAAAAAAAAGAATTATCTTGTATGAAAAAATAAAAAACAATCTAGCGTGTCGATTTCTTAAAATTTGCTACTAAAGCATTTCTTTGACCTATGGGACCCAGCCCGACTTGTATATTACATCAGGACAAGTCTACCTCACAAGCTAAGCACACAATAAAACTATTAACCAGGATGATAAACACAGAAGCACGTTAAAGTTTAAATACCTAATAGCTGTCGCTACTGCTAAGAAACTTAAAATCATTGGTCCGTAAGAAATTATACACGTCTTCGTTCGCGAAATACTTGTAAACGTCTTTTCCAAGACGAAAATAACCTGCAAACTTACCATATGACTTTGAAATGAACATGTTCACCGGCATGATAAACACACACGCACGTTTAAGGTAAAGATACTTAATTTAGCCGTCGCTACTGCTAAGAATCTTAAAATCATTGGTCCGTAACAAATTATACACATCTTCGGTCGCAAAATACTTATAAACGTCTTTTCCAAGACGTAAATAACCTGCAAACTTACCATATGACTTTGAAATGAACATGTTCACCGGCATGATAAACACACACGCACGTTTAAGGTAAAGATACTTAATTTAGCCGTCGCTACGGCTAAGAATCTTAAAATCATTGGTCCGTAAGAAATTATACACGTCTTCGGTCGCGAAATACTTGTAAACGTCTTTTCCAAGACGAAAATAACCTGCAAACTTACCATATGACTTTGAAATGAACATGTTCACCGGCATGATAAACACACACGCACGTTTAAGGTAAAGATACTTAATTTAGCCGTCGCTACTGCTAAGAATCTTAAAATCATTGGTCCGTAACAAATTATACACATCTTCGGTCGCAAAATACTTATAAACGTCTTTTCCAAGACGAAAATAACCTGCAAACTTACCATATGACTTTGAAATGAACATGTTCACCGGCATGATAAACACACACGCACGTTTAAGGTAAAGATACTTAATTTAGCCGTCGCTACTGCTAAGAATCTTAAAATCATTGGTCCGTAAGAAATTATACACGTCTTCGTTCGCGAAATACTTGTAAACGTCTTTTCCAAGACGAAAATAACCTGCAAACTTACCATATGACTTTGAAATGAACATGTTCACCGGCATGATAAACACACACGCACGTTTAAGGTAAAGATACTTAATTTAGCCGTCGCTACTGCTAAGAATCTTAAAATCATTGGTCCGTAACAAATTATACACATCTTCGGTCGCAAAATACTTATAAACGTTTTTTCCAAGACGTAAATAACCTGCAAACTTACCATATGACTTTGAAATGAACATGTTCACCGGCATGATAAACACACACGCACGTTTAAGGTAAAGATACTTAATTTAGACGTCGCTACGGCTAAGAATCTTAAAATCATTGGTCCGTAAGAAATTATACACGTCTTCGGTCGCGAAATACTTGTAAACGTCTTTTCCAAGACGAAAATAACCTGCAAACTTACCATATGACTTTGAAATGAACATGTTCACCGGCATGATAAACACACACGCACGTTTAAGGTAAAGATACTTAATTTAGCCGTCGCTACTGCTAAGAATCTTAAAATCATTGGTCCGTAAGAAATTATACACGTCTTCGGTCGCGAAATACTTGTAAACGTCTTTTCCAAGACGAAAATAACCTGCAAACTTACCATATGACTTTGAAATGAACATGTTCACCGGCATGATAAACACACACACACACGTTTAAGGTAAAGATACTTAATTTAGCCGTCGCAACTGCTAAGGAACTGAAAATCATTGGTCTCTGAGAAATGATACACTTCTACGTACGCGATATGCTTATCTACGTCATTGTTTACAAGTCCAATTGCGAAAAAAATCTACAAATCTGACATTTTACGACACGATATAAACCAGGGCTTGTTACCGGTACCAAATTCCCATTATAAGTACCGGTAAGTACCGGTATTACTATTCTGTTAAATTTTTAACGGTAATATGAGGTACCGGTAATCTAGTATTTAACGGTAATAATATTGTTAACAGTTAACGGTAATTTTACCGCTACTTGTTACCGGTACCAAATTCACATTATAAGTACCGGTAAGTACCGGTACCTCTATTCTGTCAAATTTTAACGGTATTAAAATTGCGTTAATTTTACCGGTACCTACGCATTGTTGCCGTCTACCGCATGGGACTCGCTCGACTGTAAAAGTGCCGCCCTATTGTGGGCCCCCGCCTCACGCCGCACATGCACAACACGGCAACGACACACATTAACGAAATGATAATTCCCAATACGAGTACCGGTACTAAGTACCGGTACTGTTTACCGGTATTTGGTACAGGTACTCCTTTTAATTACCGGTACCGTCGTTTTATTGAGGTACCGGTACCAATCCAATTACCGGTACCGTTGTATTATAGAGGTACCGGTACTTGATTTTTACCGTTACCAAATGTACCGGTACCAAACCAATTACCGGTACTGTCGTTTCATAGAGGTACCGGTAATGGATTTTTACCGGTATTCCAACCCCTGCGATAAACACACGCAGGTATAATTTTAGCTATCTGTTATTTGCAACTTTAGTTTCCTGCTTAGTATAGATAGGCATAATAGGTTTGGTTAGGACATTGCAGGCTTGAATCACCTGATTGTCTGATAATAAAGATGATTCCGTGCTTCGGAAGACACGTTAAGCCGGTGGTCCCGGCTGCCATCTGGTAGTCGTTAAAGGAACCACATCAGACGCCGAGAGGCGGTTCCGAAGAACTCTGACACCAGGGCGTGCATGGTCGATTGACCGTGACACCTACTCGAAATGATGATGATAGATAGGCGCATCTTACTGCGCTTACACTGAAAATCAATTGAAATAAATTATTTGTAGAAACACAGAGATATAATTTAAAATGTATTGCGAGGCCCGAAAACGGCCATTTTGCTTTAAATGCTAATAGCATTTAAAGCAAAATGGCCGTTTTCAGCCTTATGTCCTTAGGCCTTGGTCCTTATGATAGTTTTTAGGGTTATCTAGAGCCTCGCCTCTCCCCCCCTTCCTCCATCCCTAGCCTTTGCTGTACCTTTTTTTCGGTGTTTATTTAGACTGACTGAAATAAAGCATTTTTGATTTTTTTTTTTTAATTTTTACTAAAGACACATGAGCGCATTCTTTAGAAAAGTCTTTAGGTATATAGTTTATTTTTTTATGTGAAAGTATGTGCCTCTGGCTCTCTCACTCACCGAACGAAGCATAGAAGCGGTAAAGCTTCTACTCAGATGTCGATTGTCTGTGAGAGCGTGGCACTTCCCAGGTTGAGCCGACCCATTCGTGCTCTTATCAAAAATGAATTTTGCCAGCAGCGTGGCTCTACCACCTGTATGGAGACTTTTCAAAATACGCTAGCCTTTCTATTTCCTATCTTTTATTCCGTTCTTGGATTAACCTTACTGACCTGAAATTAGCCGTTGTATTCATTTAGCTAACAGCCTTCCACTCCAAAAGGGACATTTAGGTATCCAATCTTAATTTAACATTTAAGCTTTATCAAATTATAGCCTTTCTATTTCATATCTTTTATTTCGTTCTTGGATTAACCTTACTCAGAGAAAAGAGTGAAATTAGCCGTTGTTTTCATTAGCAGCCTTCCACTCCAAAAGGGACATTTAGGTATCCAATCTTAATTAAATTGAAGAGAATCAGTCTGTTTTTGGCAACAATAAACGTATACATAAAATAATGACTCTGTAAAGTCTGGAGTTACGTCAGCCACATCAAACCAATTGTCCACGTCAGTGCTTTTAAGCGTAATAGCGAAAACAAGTGCACACCCTATCTCATTACTTGTAAATTGAATAGACTAGTTATTATCTCCGTGATTGCCAACAAAACGTGTATTGTTAAGCGGACAACAGACAACTGATTAAATATAACCTTTTACGTCACTAGAAACTAGAATGTTCAATTGGTATGACGATCGACTTTCTTTTTGCCTTATATGGACTCTTGATAACAATATAGTAATTATTATATGATTTTGATTTGTAGAAACTGTTTTGTTAATGCGCTTCTTTCTTATCTGATGTTTTCCTAGTTGCATCCTCAGCAGTGCGTTGGAGCCTGGGGTCTGGTCCAGCCGGCCTATTAGCTAACTTAGTGTACAACGTTTTGATAGTCACTTCAAGATACATTACGTTTTATATTATCAATACTTATAATAAATCTGTAAGGGTTGTTCATGAAGTAAGTTACTTTGTTTTCAGAGATATTGTGTTTATAAGCTCTATACATGATACTGAAACTAAATTGAGGATTTTTAGATTTTTTTCTGTATGCATATATGTAACTTTAACGAATTTACTGAATTTTATGAAACTTGGGAGATATACATTTAGGCGTACAGGACATAGGATAGGCTACTTATTTTTTTCTCCTGTCATTATAATACGTGGCCCCCCTACAAACAACATAAAATGTAAACGAACGAAATCGCGGGCACTGCTTAACATGCGTTAGGGTCAATAATAGTTGCGCCCACTGGGTCATCGGTCTTCTCACAGGATCGACTAATATGCCAGCATTCATTCATATGTTTTGTAAATCCTCTTATCTATTGGAAATGTGTTTTCTTCCGTTGGCCCTGATACTATTTTTTTTTTAATTTCTCTCAGTGCCATAGCGAATAGAAAGCCTTCTATCAATTTATTGAAGGATAGACTAGTTTCTTTCTGTCAATGATTGAATCATTACGACCTCTATTGAAATTTGGTAAACATCTTATAGCACGGGTAAAAGAAAAATTGCGAAAAGCATAAATTTTTAGACACATCATATAATAAAATTATTTTTATTAATTTTAAACTTATTATAGATAGTACGGAACTTGGCCGGGTTTTTAAGAATGTGCTAAAAACGTTTCGATATTCGCTCTCGTAACATATTGCATATTTCATACATTCTGTTGCACTGCAGCACATAATCCATATTTATCATTCAGAATCCAAACGGCGTGCAGCTCGCGATATTTTATCTATTACATTATTCATATCCACAAAGTCAGCGATGCGGCAGCTGTTATTAATCCGATAGTTAATCTACAACAGTTTTGCATTATCTCACACTGGCTTTTAACCTTACACGTTAGCGCAGTTTGTCCTACGTCTAGACACGCGTAGCTATCGGTCAAGAAACTACTCCTACCTACGTGATCGCTTCCTTGGTAGACTGCGGATTTCTCGCGGATAACCAGTTTGCATACCTTTGCGAAAAAACCTCTAACCTTCCTAAGCAAAGGTCGACTCTAATTTTAGTGCTGGAAAGTCGCATTTCATTTTGATTTGCTTGTCGTAGTTCAGAAACCAATTTCGCTCTCAACGGCCACCAGTGTACTTGCATCAGTAAATAATTCAGTGCGGCGCGTGACGGCGCGCGGAGCGGACGTGTGTTTCTGTTCCACGCCAGTTTCACTATCGAACGCGATCGTAAATTTTGCAACGACCAATATTTACGCGATATCGGTTCTATTTTGTGTTATGTGGTGTTTATTTTATATTTAATCTGTGTTATCGTTCGGACCTTCCGGTTTAGTGGAAATCCTGGCGTGCTTCAAACTAGTTGCAAAGTGGTAATTTATGCTAGGCCCTGCGTCTGTAGGTGCAACTACAAATTCTTACAAGTGTGCTGATATATCTGAAGCTGTAAGATTGTAACCGTAACGGATACGGTACACTGTGATTGCGAATCTCCAAGGGCATTTGGATCGATATATTTTTAAATCCGCTTCTAAGTTGCCTATTAAGGAAATTATATGGTGTAAGGAAAATTGTACATCAGGGAAAATCAATATGTTTTTCCTATTGTATGGTTTACGAGTTTTCACTGCAGTTTTATCATTTTATATAATTTAATGATCTTACACAACTGTTTATCATAATTTACATTATTTAACTTTTAACTGCTTGACATAAATCTCTCTTAATTGATCATTTTATTACACGAACTTTATTAACTATTGATTGTTAAATGACTCATCTTGATATTTAATTATACTATGACTTACTCTTTACTAAGAATAACAAGATATTGATTGTACTAGTAAATATATTAATCTTGTTCCAAAGTCCAAAGAAATAATTACGTGCTTTCCTTATTTAAACTGTTAAGTGACATAGTACGTGTTATCTTGGCGTACATTCAATACGTAATGCGCATTCCCACATATAAACTTATATTATTTAATATGTTTATAACAATTGACGCACATGTCGTCTGACATGACGTTGACAAGTCATTCCATTACACGCTTGTCATTATGTCATCACTGGGGAATGTTAGATTATAGAATTTGTTATTATCTAGATAGTAATTCTTTAAATTTATGTTTACAATCAAGAAATCGTTATCGTCAATGAAGCATAATCTTCTAGAAGCTTCATTGATATTAATGATAATTTGATTGAACAACAACGAACGTGTGCATTCATAAATTTTATTAAAGATAAAGAGATAAAATTCAGATTTCAATTAAATCTTTTTTATGATGCTCCACAATCATTTATATATAGATGTTAATTACAGGTACAAATAAATAACACAATATCACATTGTTAGAGAGTGATATCTGAACAAGCAGAGCCTGTATCTTAGTACACCAGCCTTTCCCCTTGGGATGAGAAAAAACAGACTTTGTCGTATCCGCAAATATGAACAAAGATGAGGAAATAATAAATTGTAACTTAAATATTTATATATAGGATTGTGATATGGTAGATATTCACTCAAAAATATAATTAGTAATTAACTTTTGTACAAATACCGGAACCCGGAAAAATATTTATTCAATATTTTTTGTAATGTCGCGTAAATTTATTTGATATAGGCGAGCTCCGTGAGGCAGTGGTTAACACGCTAGCCTGCGACACGAGGGTGCCCGGGTTCGATCCCCGGTCAGGTCAAGTTGAAAAATAATCTTTTTCTCATTGGCCTGAGTCGTGGATTTTTATCTATATATGTATTTGTTATAAAATTAAGTATCGTTGAGTTAGTATTCCATGACACTAGTCTCGAATTTACTATGGGGCTAGCTCAATCTGTGTGATTTGTTCATATATATTTATTTATTATTTTACTGACGGACATATTATATTTTTTTAGGAAAATAGTCTTTTTCTTTGAATTCTTAATTTGTAAAATAATTCACACAATAAAGGCTGTGAATCATATTATTATCAAGTATAGGTATTATATGTTATGAAAACACGGCAATGTTATAATTTAATTTGTAACGTTCGATGTACGTACACCTTGACAAACTCAAACACCTATTGTACGTATAGTATGAATCAAAAGATTATTTTTATTTCCTTCTCACAGACATTTACTTACCTAAATGTAGTAAAACTTATAGAGAATTTCTTGTCAAGTACCTCAATTTGTCTCCACTCGAATGAATAGGATTTTCGGGTGATGTTACGATTGCTTTTTACTTTTAGATATTCCAGAAAATATTCAAGTATTCTCTTGGAAATAATGTTTTGTTTTAGATCTTCTATGATATGGATGGTTGACTATTTTGAAGCTTACTATAATAAAATATAAATATGTATATTCTTCGATCAATTATAAACTAATATAGGATAGGAACACTTTATTTTTCTTTCCTTAACTCATTTACGAACACTGAACCAGACAATAAACATAATGTTCGATTAAAGTTATAGATGTAACATGTTACAATGAACAATTAAATAATGACAACAGAAATTTAAATCTACAGGCGGAATGTCCCGGAACCCGTTATTATTATCATTGATGTCTGTGCTTGAATAACAATAACAATATGGAGTTCGCCGGTGTTCTTTGGCATCTATATATTAATACGTGAAGAAAAAACTTGTACCCCTATTTACGAAAATTGCGCGGACGGAGGAGTATGAAATTTCGCACACTCATAATTTATATAGCGAAGGTGCAAAATGCTGATATTTTTTTTTATTATTACCTCTATTATTAGTTGTTGTAATTAGTTCATGGGCAGGACACATCGGAAGAATTTCAAATAATAAATGGGTTAAATAACCATAGAATGGACACCAAGAGACAAGACCCGTAGAGCGGGTAGACCTTGAACGAGATGGAAAACTTGGGATAGAAAAATTGGAGGAGGCCTTTTGCAATTAGCAGCATGCAGAGAAACTGATTTAGCGCTTTAAATTTTTTCATTTTCTTTCATATTAATCTAGTAAAACTCATTGTAATAGTACAACCTACTTACTGCATGAAATAAAAGCTATATTATTATATTCATAGGACAAGATCACAGCCAAATATTCATGTTCAGGACTGTACACAATGTCGATGATAGGTCACTGTTATCTGACATAGACATTACTTGTGGTTAATAGGGCGTCAGTCCCAGCTGCGTGTCATTAAGACGAAGAGAAGAACCGCCACGTTTTTGGACCTAATTCAATTTGGGATTCAATTTGGCCAATTATGTACAGTACGATAATCGTGAATAGTAAGTAGAATCTACAAATTGAGCACAAACTGATAATATATGTAGAATCCGAATACCGAACGATGTAAAATACGTTTGGGGCATTCCTTTGGTGCAGCTTCTTCTGTTTGCCGTCTCTGTGGTCTCTTTGTCCTCTCTTTTGTGTGTTATTGCACTGTCAGAAACTTGATAACTTTTCAAACGCTTGTCTATTGATCTTTATATTCTGTGCCCTACACATTTTGAACAAACGCCAATATGGAATTCGAATAGGTAGGGAAGTTAACGATGTACATATAATCGGAATGGGGTATTTCTTGGCATGGGGCTTCTCCAGTTTGTCATCGCTCGGGTCTTTTTTCCTCATCTATCGATATTTATTGTACTGTCAGGATAATTTCTCAAGCGCTGTCTATTCAAAATCTTTCTATTCTCTGCCTTAAATCTTTTATTTTGATATATAAGCATATATCTTCACATTCAATAGAATTTGCTTCAAAATTCGCTTGAAATTACATAGATACACACATATTATCACGTCGTTATCCCTGACGGGGTAGACATATAAAGTAGAGCCTAGGGCCATAAGACCCAAGGACCTTATTTATCCTACTATACTTTTTTATGGTTTTTAAAAAGTTTCGCAATAATAATGACAAAACGGTTTTTGAATGCCTTAAATGGTAAAAAAATCTCAATGCACCTTTCCAATACATCTTTGTTTTTAAGTTTTCAAATTATTGGCAGTGGCTGGGATCGTGAAGATGTGCGTGACAAACACTTACAGGAAGACGCCTGACTTAGTTGACAAACAGAACAGGGCATCGGCGTGGAATGTTTGCGTCCTATCCATCCATAGCCGGCGCGACTAACGGTCGCATGGTCTAGTATAGGTTTATTGCATTCTTTCTTAAATTATTTTTACTTTGGGCTCATTCAGCACGAAGACAACAGACTAAGACACTAAGTCCTTTCTACTTAATGTGATAGGAGATACCTTACTTAGTTGGCAAAGAGCAGACATCAGCGTGGAATGTCTGCGTCGTATCCATCCACAGCAGGTGCAACTAACGGTGCCATGGTATAGTAAGGTCTATACATTTTTTATTGCAAATGAATCCTATGAGCAGCGGTTTTCGAAATTCAAAATAAAAGTATTTTGAACAGAAAAAAAAAGAAAAAGAAATCAGTGTCTCTACAACTAAGGAAGAAACCGCTTACTATATAGATGCTCTACAATGGCCATATTATTTTTTAGATGAGCAGCACAAAAACCCGAATACTTCCAGACTTGCAGTCCGTAATGGGGTCGTTTAATAATAAATATATTTACACGCTAGCAGTGCCCGCGACTTCGTTCGCGTACATTTTATGTTGTTTGTATGGGAGTCTTATCATAACTGAAGAAAAAAATTAAGTAGCCTAAGCTGCGTCCTGTACGTCTCAATGTTTATCTACCAAGTTTCAGAAAATTCTGGTTATTTGTTTAAGAGTTATGGAGAAACATATATACATGCAGAAAAAAAATCTAAAAATCGTCAATTTAGTTTCAGTGGCATGTATAAAGCTTATTAACAGGATATCTCTGAAAACAAAATAACTTACTCCACTAACCCTTACAGATTTATTATTAGTGCTGATAATCTCTGGCCGTTTGAATTTTTTAACACATCTGACTGACACACACCTGACACTCGGTTCTTTGCTGCGAATTTGAAATTCGTCGCATGTCCCAAAGGGACATGTCAAAATTACGCGTATGTTCAGTGTTCCTTTTAAATGACGTGTTTGTAAGGGTGTAAGGTTTGTAAGGGTACCTGTCATTGTCATTTTGCCGATTTAGGTAAAAGCCGGCCAAGTGCGAGTCGGACTCGCGCACAAAGGGTTCTGTACATTATATACCAGCTGTTGCCCGCGACTTCGTCCTCGGCAATTTCTGTTATTATGATTAATTAGTATAGATGAATAATTTTTCCCCGATTTCAAAACATTTTTTATTGATGCTTCGCTCCTATTGGTCGCAGCGTGATGTTTTATAGCCTAAAGCCTTCCTCAATAAATGGACTATCCAACACAAAAAGAATTTTCCAATTTGAACCAGTACTTCATGAGATTAGCGCGTTCAAACAAACAAACAAACAAACTCTTTAGCTTTATAATATTAGTATAGATAATAAGTTTGAAATTATTAAAAATATTTTTATATATGACTACCTGTTGCCCGCGGCTCTGCCCGCGTCAGTGTCGATCCCTCGGTCCTTCCCCGGGCTTCAAACTACCTCCATACCAAATTTCATCCAAATTGATTCAATGGTTAAAGCGTAAAAAGAAGACAGACAGAGTTACTTTCGCATTTATAATATTAGTATGGATAGGTATAATGATGTCGTATAACGATGATGAATGCCTTGATTCATTCAAATGACGATAACTTTTTTTTAACTAACCGATTTTGATGAAACAAACTTTAAATGTTAAACTGAGTTAAAACAAAGCAATTGGTGAAAGTTTGAAGTAAATCGGTTTAGTATTTTCGGAGATAATCGTGATCATACATACAGACAGACAGACAAAAATTTTTTTTTGCTTTCTGTTATTCTTTTTAAGTGTCCCTCTATCCATTTCAGTCAAAAATTCTAAATGTACAGACAAAATATTTTTACTGTTTTATTATATGTATAGATATAGATGTAACTCAAAATGTATGCTTGTCGCAATTTTCCCTTTATCTGTGCTATATAAGACGTTGCTTCGTACCAAATTTCAAGATTCTTAGTTGACGGGAAGAACCTTGTAGGTTTTGATTCCCTTGCGAATGTCAAAAAATTGCGACAAACGGCTGTATCTTTTGATTGCGTTCGCTTAGAAGTTCGACTTTTTCACAGCTCCAAGGGACAGTAGACCTGAGTAATTGATATGAATTTCAGTTTGATACCTCCACGCGTTCCTGAGCAAAGGGTTTTGACAGACAGACGGACAACAGAGTAATCCAATGAGGGTGCAGTTTTTGCCTTGAGAGGTACGGAACACAAAAAATGTAGCAATTTTAATGGCTCGAGTTAGTGAACGGTTAAATCCTTATCCTTATCCTTACCTTACTAATATTATAAATGCGAAAGTAAGTTTGTTTGTTACGCCTTCACACCGTAACTACTGAACCGATTATCATGAAATTTTGCATACAAGTTCTCTGGAGTACGGAGGAGGACATAGACTACCTTTTATCCCGGGAAAAAGAACTATTCCCGAGGGATCGACATTACGCGGGCGGAGCCGCGGGCGAAAGCTAGTTTAATGTATATAAAGTTAGGAATCTATATGTTAACGACTTAAGGCCTAATGCTCAAATACATAAGCATTATGCAACGAATATGATGAATATTCAAAAGCTGATGAGACACGTTTGTGTTTAATCGCCTTTGATGGGACTTTCTAAATATATCTTCAGTCGGGCTTAGGTACTCATCTATACTTAATATTATAAAGCTGAAGAGTTTGTTTGTATGTATGTTTGTTTGTTTGAACGCGCAAATCTTAGAAACTACTGGTTCAAATTGGAAAATTCTTTTGTGTTGGATAGTCCATTTATTGACGAAGGCTTGAGGGCTATAAAACATCACGCTGCGATAAACAGGAGCGAAGCATTAATAAAAAATATTTTGAAAACGGGGAAAATTATTCATCTATTCTAATTCACCATAATAACAGAAATTGCCGCGGACGAAGTCGCGGGCAACAGCTAGTTATAAATAAAGCTTTTAAGTTTGCGAAGAGTTATGTATGATTAGCTATTTCGGCGACACCTAGCGCGTGATTTCTAGCTATACTCGCTTTCGCCCGCGGCTCCGCCCGCGTCAATGCCGATCCCTCGTGAATACTACTTTTTCCCAGAATAAAAGGTAGCCTATGCCAAAATTTCATGATGACCGGTTCAGTAGTTACAGCGTGAAAGCGTATCAAACAAACTCACTTTCGCATTTATATTATTAGTAAGGAAAAGGTTTTATAAGAAAGTATATGATATAATATTAGTAGTTTAGTGTTAATAATAAAAATATCAATTAATTAATGTTGCGTTGCATTACGTATTTTTTTTATTACTTACATAAAATTGTTATATTTACGACTGATAAATAAACGTAACTAAACATCAAACTACTTACCTAATGATTTTTTACTTTCCTTAAGTTTGTTGAATAATTTTTTGATGATATTATTTAATTTTTGATATTTGTGCCTAATTATTCTTAAATTAAGTACAATTAATTATTAATGTTTTTTAATTTTTTTTCTTTATTATAGACTAATAGTTGTCTAAAAATAAATAACTTTTATTTTTATTTTATTTAAGACAGCGAAACACTTTTACAGTACCTGGGCGACCGAGCTTCGCTCGTGTATTACTATTTGTAATATGGTGGTTTTAAAATTAACCGATTGCCCTGAAATCTTGCAACTCAATTTTAATCCTGAAATTTAGTGTATACACATAATTTCAGGATTAAAATTGAGTTGCAAGATTTGACCCAAACAAAGAAGAAAACATACATTGAAAAATTATGTATATAAACGGGACTTAGCACGAACCTTTTTATTATTTGTTTTCGTTGACGTTTCAATGGAGTTACATCCATCGTGGTCGCAACGAGACTGGTCACGATGGATGTAACTTCAACGGAAACAAATAATAAAAAGGTTCATGCTAAGTCCCGTTTATATAAATAATTATGTGTTTAAAGCGCGAAAGTTTAAAAAAGAACATACATTGCAAGTTAAATAAAGCTTGTAAAATTATTATTGGGCATCTGGAAGTTCCTAAAAAAAATATGTAAATTAAAATTGTATATAACATGACATCAAAAAAAAAGAAAAGAAAAATATTAAATATCATACAAAGCCCTTCAGGCAAGTAGGCGACCAATACTGTTGAAGAGTTTCTTTCGGCGTCTTCTTCTCTGCAGTGGTCGGTTCCGAAACGCTAGTAGTTTGTAGCTTTTAAACAAGAATTAATAATTTGAATATAATATAATAAGTATTATTTAATTTTAAAGGTGAATTGACGTGAAAAAGTGCCTGAAAAGGCCTATTTTCTGAATAAATCTTTGAATCTTTGAATCTTTGAATCCTAAAACACGTAAACCTAGTTTAATTTGAGATGGGATTCTCGCTCGCATGCTGTCCAAAGCATTGACCCAAATGACGCATCCCTATGTTTGTTTATTATTAGGTCGGGTGGAAAGGATTTTAGTCGTGAATACAAGTTTTAACTTTAAAATCAAAATTCTAGGTCCAGTATGTCCATAGAAATTTTACTGCTTCTGAAAATATATCAATTTTTTTTTCATTAATCTAAGACATTTTAATAGACCATAAAATGATTGAAAATTCACGAATTAATGGTTTTCATCATCATCCAAGGCTACAGCCGCGAGGGGGTCTGAGCCTGGTTAAGTATATTTTATCATCATGATCATCATCATCAGGTCCTTTTAGTCTACAGGAGCACGACCCTCTCTGTACTACTAAAGCTATACTTGGCCAGAGCAGTCAGAGTACTTGGCCTAAATAAATATACATATATTACATAATATTTATGAATATTTTATAAAAAAAAATGAGCAATGTTTATACCTTTTTAAATAACTCATTTGTAACTTTCTAATGTTCTCAAAACCAGCCAGATCCATACATCATAAACTTATCCGTAGATCATAACAGAATATATTTTATTATAAATAGATAGTTATACAACATACGGACATAGTTTTTCCCCGATTTAATCATTTAGAGTAGAGGAAATGTTTAGTAAGTTTCTTTTTGACCAAAATAGTAATTTTCTGGATTGTGTTGATTCAGTGCTAAAACTATTTTTTTTATGGTATAGGACGGCAAATGAGCAAGCAAGTCACCTGATGGTAAAAGATCACTACTGGCCATGGACTTGGACAACTGCGACACCAGGGTGTAACAGGACAGGAGCGTTGCCGGCCTTTCAAGGAGTTTCCAGAGAGGACGCTCACCCACTTCTTCTTCTTTTCGAGTCGTAATGTCTTGATTATAGTAATTTTGCCCAATATGTGGCCACGGCCACTGTCCTGTCATTTGCCTCCTCTAGATCCTTTTGTGTGCATTGGGTGGGGCATTTAGGGCACGTCAAAAGGTGGCTCATAGATTGAATATCGCCGCAATCACATGTGTTGTTGCCGGAAAAACCCCACCTAACCCGGTTTTCTCGGCACCTTCCTACCCCAGCCCGGAGTCGGTTCAGCGACTTCCAAACTGCCCAGGGGAGACCGCAACCTGGTGGAAGTTTTTCGGCTAGCGTTGAGCAGGATAATGATTGTGGGTACAGGCTTTCCCATTGCTTTAATCTCGCCTTCGGAGCTTCCTTGGTTTCAAGTTTACGAACGAAGCTTAGAAGCGGTAAAGCTTCTACGCAAACGTTGATTTTCTGTGGTTTACTAAAACTATAATTCTGGGTTGTGTTCTCGCTGAAGTTTCAGAATTATAGATTATTAGTTTTTGAAGATGGTTCCTTGTAGCGCTAAAATATTTTCCTTTCGTTGTGAAACTCAAATTGAATTGGGTAACTTTGGGTCACATTGATTTAACTTTACAGCATGAAACATTTATAGTAAATTATTTCGTCTGGAAGCATTTCCTGCTATCAGACGAAATAATTACTTCCGCTTTGGCCATGAATAGTTAAGCTTGGTCGTGTAACTCGTGTATATTTGTCGAATAATCTCTGTATTATATTGTTTAACCTTCTCTTAGTGATTTACAATACAAACGGGGACGAGTTAAATTACCTAGGCATAAATTCAGGCCTACTCGCTGGCTTTTGACATCTATAGTGAAACGTTTTGATGGTTACTTCAATGTCCATTACGGTTTATATATCTTAAATAAAAATAGTCAATCATACGAAAGCCGCAATGTATTTTGATGTGACGATCAAAAGGTTGTACACCGTAGCTGATAGAAGTTAGCGAATATGCCTGCTGGTCAAAGAAGCGGTATCAGAAACCGCATACTATGATACCACGCTCGCACCATGTAGCTTTCAACGGCCATCGGTTCAAATAGTAATCGATTGACGTTAGGGTTTCCAACGTCAATCGATTACTATTCAGGAACCTAAGTACTATTTTAAGTAAGATCAGAGACCACATATCACTATCACCACGCCCATATTATGCAGAGAGCCGTACAAGAGCTATACTAGGCGCAGCATTAGCGCCAATTGAGGCTATTCCTTGAGTGGTTTGCGCTAAATACCCGGCCAAAGAGTTGATTTTGTCTTGCTCACACCTTTTATGCGGATAAGCATTGACGTAAGAAATCTTGTTATAATACCTAGTTACTATTTAAAGCCAGGTCTAAAGCAGGATCACGATTATCGCGCCCACGCTTGACTATCTATGTGACCAGGCTGGTGGTCCGGGTTCGATCCCCGGTTAGGTCAAAATGGAGAATTATGTTTTGACGTGAAACGTCTTTGAAATCGGTCATTCATTCATTTCGAGTAGGTGTCACGGTCAATCGACCATGCACACCCTGGTGTCAGAGTTCTTCGGAACCGCCTCTCGGCCTCTGACGTGGTTCCTTTAACGACTACCAGATGGCAGCCGGGACCACCGGCTTAACGTGCCTTCCGAAGCACGGAATCATCTTTATTATCAGACAATCAGATGATTTAAGCCTGCAATGTCCTAACCAAACTGGAAACAACTAAACAAAGTATGCTTCCGGTGGGAATCGAACTCACGACCCCCGGGTCAACGGGCAAACGCCTTAACCACTGGACCACGGAGGCTATTGTTTGAAATCGGTACTATACACGGGGTACCATGTCAGAAAAAAGGACCGTAACATATTGGTCTATGTCGTCTGACATTAATAACTATGAAACTTTTCGTCGTAGAAACATGATTTTAGTGACATTATTTAGCGTATATGTCAGCTCGCTGCTAAAGCGCCAATTAGACCATCCAGAATTTAGGATCCGGAATTCAGTCAACGGATAGTCAACGGACAGTTTAATCGCATTCTCACTCGGTCATTCGAATAAATACAACGTAATTTCCTAGAACTATAGACGCACATTTGGTCATTCGAATGAAATAATAATCCCTTGAAATGGAAGACTGTGTCATACATAATAAAGCAAAGTAAACTGTCGCTTATAGAGGTATAGACTAGAAGTAATTATTAATTAAAGAAGTTCAGACATGAAAAATGACTGTCACTTACACAGGTTCTACGTTTCTCACTTATAGAGACTTACCTGGCAAATACTCTCATTAATAGAGTTTTCTCGGCGTCTATTAAACTAACCTGAATTCAGTAATTGACGAGAAGGACGGAACTATTTTCTAATTTTATTACTACCATCAAGCGCGAGAAACGCAGACAACGGATTTTCTATTGTTATGCGGATCGATCGGCCCGCTTGGGGGTTCAGAGGTCAAGTGAACTGTATAGTTTTTATTATGAGTTAAATAAATGTTCTATAAACAGAAATTTGCTTCTATTTATGGGTGTCTACCCTTATCTTAAGTTTCATATAAAGCCGGTTAAACTTATATAAGAGAACAAACAGATAAAGCTAGATATGTTATTTAAGACCGTTTAACAGAAATAAAATTCCAGTGTCCAAATCAGGATCCAGTTCTTAGATGCCATAAAAATATTTTCACAGACCAGTCTGCCTGGAGGACATCAACGTCTTAAATAATCTAGACCAGACAGTGTTTCGCAAGCAAGCGTTAAGGGGCTTAGACCACCTAAACTAGCGTTATACTTTAATTTTATTCTTCTACTCCTAAACTCCTAAATCTCTAGATAATAAATAACCAGCAGATTATTCAATTGTCTTATCATTTTGTATGTGATATGTATATATTATATAATATATGCAATTATATTCATGATTTTTAGTAATATGTGTATGTTTATATATAAAATTAGAATTGTAAAAATATGCTCATATTTCCGATTATTTTTACGTCTATTTTTTTGTTCTGTTTTATACCGTATCCGATCAAATCAAAAAAATCTAATATTGTACTTTAGTAATAAACTACTTGAAGTATTTTTTCTATTAATTTTAAATGTTTTGCATTTGATAAATAAAGAGAACTACTGATTACCGCCAAAAGTGGCCATTAGTTCTCTTACACAATATCGCTAATACTATCATCATCATCACCATCAGGTCTTTTTAGTCTTCACTGCAGGAGCATGACCCTCTCTTTACTACCGGAGCCTTACTTGACTAGAGCAGACAGAGGATTTGGCCTACACTCTCCTCGCTGGCCAGACGGGTTGGAGAGGTCTCATTGATGTTTATGAGCTTTGTTTAGCTTGTATTTCCTAAGTCGCTTCTTACGACATCCATGAGAAAGACGAGAAGGGATGGTCCTATTCTACTCTGCCGGAAACCACACGACTATAATCGAAAGTAATACCAAAAACACTACAAGTTATTTATTACCGAAGTACATCATTAGATATATATTTTTAACTCATCAATCGCGAGGAATGCAGACACAATTGATTATCTATTGTTATGTTGCCCGATTGGGGCGTTCGGTAGTTGACCGGTTAATTTGATCGGGGTTTTTTTTTTAAATCTTTATTGAGCTTTAAAAGCAAACAACAGGTGGACTTAATGCTAAAAGCATTCTCTCCCAGTCAACCTGTGGAAAAAATTAAAACAGAACAAAAAAATAGGTGTCACTAATCGGAAAGATATATAAGGAAGGATAGATAGAGCAAAGTTTTACAATACGAGTAAATTTATAAATAAAGATACATACATTACTTAAAATACGTAAAATCTTTAATTAGTAAAAGGGTCTATAAGGTCCCCTAGGTCTATAAGATCTAAAGCCACTTTTAGCATGTTGGTGGGCGTACAGGTGGCAAAAAGAATCAAAATAGTGATGGGTTGCTAGCCGCATCGCCTACTAACATGATTCCACAGTTACCGCCCAATCCCTCGATAGGCTTTATTTTTTTTAATTACATACTAAATAATAATAATATAATAATAAATATTTTTATTTTGGCAACAACGAGGCCCATTTGTTAGTAACAATTTATCTTAAAAACTACGTTAGTAACATTTCTTGAATTAATAATTGAGTTGGCCAGAGGTGACCGTCAGCTATCTACCCCTGTCTAACAAGAACACTTATGAAGTGTGCTAACATTGGCGAGTCCATTTTATTAATAAAGGTTTTCAGAATGCTGTTAGTGCTACCACGCGTTCTGGTTAGAAATGAATTTGTCTTTTTTCTAATCATGGCATAAAAGTCATCAGTCCGCGCAAGTGCGAACATGCCAGATGCACTACAGTAACGCGGGAGCCCCATCAACATTCTGAACCCGTTATTATATTGAACTCTTAGCCGGTCGAAAGCAGTCTGCGTATAGTTGGTCCACAGGGCAGCCGTGTAAAATGTTTGGCAATAAGCTTTAAACAAAATTAATTTTGCTTCCTTGCTACACTTTGCGAACCTGTGTGCCAACATATTGCATCTTGCCGCCAACGCCCTACGCTCTCGCTCAATGTCCATCTGGTCCCTAAGGTCCTCAGAAACATAATGCCCTAGATATTTAAAATGCGATACTCTTTTTAGTGGGATACCATTGAGCATGAGCTTCGCATCATAATGCACTTCCTTACTGTGGGCCTTAAAAACCAGATACTCACTTTTTTTTGTGTTATACACAAGACCGTGCGTGGCAGCGTAATCCTCACAGGTTACGAGTAAATCCCTGATGGACCCCGCTGTTGGACCCAGCAGCACCATATCGTCAGCATAACTAAGGTTATTTACACTTTTACCATCAATGTAGCATCCGACTGGTTTTCTGCTGAGTTCAACAATGAGGTCATTTACGTACAGGTTAAAGAGCTTTGGTGAGGTCAACCCCCCTTGCCTCACCCCGCACTCCAACCTATACGGTTCAGAGAGTGATTCACCCCATCGCACTATGTTCTCTTGGTGCCTGTACCAGTGGCTAAATACTTGTACGAGTTCCAAGGGCATACCCGCTTTCTCCATCTTCTCCCAAAGTAAATCATACACTACAAGGTCAAATGCCCTAGAGAGATCAAGAAAACAGGCGTAAACTGGAGTGTCCCTTGCCGTATAATACTGGGCAGTCTGTTTGAGAGTAAAAATTGCGCTTTCGGTAGACAGTCCAGCTTTGAAGCCAAACTGCGCATCATGTAGCTGCAGGTATTTATCCAGCTCTTTATCAAGCAGACTGTCCAGTACTTTAGATACTATAGTGGCAAGAGATATAGGCCTGTAATTCGCAGGATCCGATATGTCTCCGGTCTTGTTTTTGAGGATCGGAACTACCACAGTCTTAAGCATCTCGGTGGGCAGATATGAGTGATTTATACAAAGGGAGTAGAACATTGCCAACACCCGCGGTAGATGGACACCTGCGTGTTTAAGATGTTCGATGCTAAGACCGTCATGTCCAGGTGATTTTCCTCTGCGCATTCTGTTAATAACGTCACTCACAAAATGACAATTCTGCTAGTAGTATTTATTACCTAGAGGTTTAGGAGTAGAATAAAATAAAGTGTGGCGCTAGTGTAGCTTATTTTAGCCCCTTAAGCAAATACCTAATAAGTTGTCAAACAATACTCCTTGAATGAAAGTAAAATGATAATGTATCTGATTCGATGTCGTTAGACGCCATATTGAGTCCGATAATTTGGAGGCCAACCACAACTCAAATAATCTGGACCGACTACATATCAATTGTAGTTTTGCAAGTATGAGTCAGCCTTAAAGGTCCCTGTACACACTGGGCTGATGCAGTGACGTGCAGTCTTTATCGACAGTTAGACTCAGTCTACCCTGGACTCTCTAAACATATGTCCATTTTTTTCTCTTACACAAAAATTTAAAGTCGGTGCCCCTAAAAAGTCTCAATAAAATCGCCATTTTCGGCGGCCCGTGGACGCTGTGTCTAGTCATACGCACCTAAGACTATAGGTAGGACTAATAAAAACCAGATGCCGCGATGCAAACTTAAGGTCTTAAGCGCCTATTATACCATCCTGAATCTAGGATCCGGAATTCAGTCAACGGATAGTCAACGGACAGTTTAATCGCATTCAGGACGGTCGATCCGTTGTCAGGACAGAGTGGCTTCCGACGTCCTTATCGGAAGCATAACGGAAGCATAAAGTGAAACCATCCGGAATTCAGGATCGCCGCATGAGAGGGACGCCGCTATACGTTAGAAACGATACGATAATATCTCCAATCGCGTCGCACGTATAGCGGCGTCCCTCTCACGCATTCAGAATGGCCAACGGATGGCTCTCTCAGGACGCGCAGTCTCCGTTCAGGACACGTTCCGGACGGTGTAATCAGGAGCTCTGACGACTGAATTTCTTGTCCTTATCGGATGCTGAATTCCGGATCCTAGATTCAGGATGGTATAATAGGCGCTTAAGACCTTAAGTTTGCATCGCGGCATCTGGTTTTTATTAGTCCTACCTATAGTCTTAGGTGCGTATGACTAGACACAGCGTCCACGGGCCGCCGAAAATGGCGATTTTATTGAGACTTTTTAGGGGCACCGACTTTAAATTTTTGTGTAAGAGAAAAAAATGGACATATGTTTAGAGAGTCCAGGGTAGACTGAGTCTAACTGTCGATAAAGACTGCACGTCACTGCATCAGCCCAGTGTGTACAGGGACCTTTAAGGCTGACTCATACTTGCAAAACTACAATTGATATGTAGTCGGTCCAGATTATTTGAGTTGTGGTTGGCCTCCAAATTATCGGACTCAATATGGCGTCTAACGACATCGAATCAGATACATTATCATTTTACTTTCATTCAAGGAGTATTGTTTGACAACTTATTAGGTATTTGCTTAAGGGGCTAAAATAAGCTACACTAGCGCCACACTTTATTTTATTCTACTCCTAAACCTCTAGGTAATAAATACTACTAGCAGAATTGTCATTTTGTGAGTGACGTTATTAACAGAATGCGCAGAGGAAAATCACCTGGACATGACGGTCTTAGCATCGAACATCTTAAACACGCAGGTGTCCATCTACCGCGGGTGTTGGCAATGTTCTACTCCCTTTGTATAAATCACTCATATCTGCCCACCGAGATGCTTAAGACTGTGGTAGTTCCGATCCTCAAAAACAAGACCGGAGACATATCGGATCCTGCGAATTACAGGCCTATATCTCTTGCCACTATAGTATCTAAAGTACTGGACAGTCTGCTTGATAAAGAGCTGGATAAATACCTGCAGCTACATGATGCGCAGTTTGGCTTCAAAGCTGGACTGTCTACCGAAAGCGCAATTTTTACTCTCAAACAGACTGCCCAGTATTATACGGCAAGGGACACTCCAGTTTACGCCTGTTTTCTTGATCTCTCTAGGGCATTTGACCTTGTAGTGTATGATTTACTTTGGGAGAAGATGGAGAAAGCGGGTATGCCCTTGGAACTCGTACAAGTATTTAGCCACTGGTACAGGCACCAAGAGAACATAGTGCGATGGGGTGAATCACTCTCTGAACCGTATAGGTTGGAGTGCGGGGTGAGGCAAGGGGGGTTGACCTCACCAAAGCTCTTTAACCTGTACGTAAATGACCTCATTGTTGAACTCAGCAGAAAACCAGTCGGATGCTACATTGATGGTAAAAGTGTAAATAACCTTAGTTATGCTGACGATATGGTGCTGCTGGGTCCAACAGCGGGGTCCATCAGGGATTTACTCGTAACCTGTGAGGATTACGCTGCCACGCACGGTCTTGTGTATAACACAAAAAAAAGTGAGTATCTGGTTTTTAAGGCCCACAGTAAGGAAGTGCATTATGATGCGAAGCTCATGCTCAATGGTATCCCACTAAAAAGAGTATCGCATTTTAAATATCTAGGGCATTATGTTTCTGAGGACCTTAGGGACCAGATGGACATTGAGCGAGAGCGTAGGGCGTTGGCGGCAAGATGCAATATGTTGGCACACAGGTTCGCAAAGTGTAGCAAGGAAGCAAAATTAATTTTGTTTAAAGCTTATTGCCAAACATTTTACACGGCTGCCCTGTGGACCAACTATACGCAGACTGCTTTCGACCGGCTAAGAGTTCAATATAATAACGGGTTCAGAATGTTGATGGGGCTCCCGCGTTACTGTAGTGCATCTGGCATGTTCGCACTTGCGCGGACTGATGACTTTTATGCCATGATTAGAAAAAAGACAAATTCATTTCTAACCAGAACGCGTGGTAGCACTAACAGCATTCTGAAAACCTTTATTAATAAAATGGACTCGCCAATGTTAGCACACTTCATAAGTGTTCTTGTTAGACAGGGGTAGATAGCTGACGGTCACCTCTGGCCAACTCAATTATTAATTCAAGAAATGTTACTAACGTAGTTTTTAAGATAAATTGTTACTAACAAATGGGCCTCGTTGTTGCCAAAATAAAAATATTTATTATTATATTATTATTATTTAGTATGTAATTAAAAAAAATAAAGCCTATCGAGGGATTGGGCGGTAACTGTGGAATCATGTTAGTAGGCGATGCGGCTAGCAACCCATCACTATTTTGATTCTTTTTGCCACCTGTACGCCCACCAACATGCTAAAAGTGGCTTTAGATCTTATAGACCTAGGGGACCTTATAGACCCTTTTACTAATTAAAGATTTTACGTATTTTAAGTAATGTATGTATCTTTATTTATAAATTTACTCGTATTGTAAAACTTTGCTCTATCTATCCTTCCTTATATATCTTTCCGATTAGTGACACCTATTTTTTTGTTCTGTTTTAATTTTTTCCACAGGTTGACTGGGAGAGAATGCTTTTAGCATTAAGTCCACCTGTTGTTTGCTTTTAAAGCTCAATAAAGATTTAAAAAAAAAACCCCGATCAAATTAACCGGTCAACTACCGAACGCCCCAATCGGGCAACATAACAATAGATAATCAATTGTGTCTGCATTCCTCGCGATTGATGAGTTAAAAATATATATCTAATGATGTACTTCGGTAATAAATAACTTGTAGTGTTTTTGGTATTACTTTCGATTATAGTCGTGTGGTTTCCGGCAGAGTAGAATAGGACCATCCCTTCTCGTCTTTCTCATGGATGTCGTAAGAAGCGACTTAGGAAATACAAGCTAAACAAAGCTCATAAACATCAATGAGACCTCTCCAACCCGTCTGGCCAGCGAGGAGAGTGTAGGCCAAATCCTCTGTCTGCTCTAGTCAAGTAAGGCTCCGGTAGTAAAGAGAGGGTCATGCTCCTGCAGTGAAGACTAAAAAGACCTGATGGTGATGATGATGATAGTATTAGCGATATTGTGTAAGAGAACTAATGGCCACTTTTGGCGGTAATCAGTAGTTCTCTTTATTTATCAAATGCAAAACATTTAAAATTAATAGAAAAAATACTTCAAGTAGTTTATTACTAAAGTACAATATTAGATTTTTTTGATTTGATCGGATACGGTATAAAACAGAACAAAAAAATAGACGTAAAAATAATCGGAAATATGAGCATATTTTTACAATTCTAATTTTATATATAAACATACACATATTACTAAAAATCATGAATATAATTGCATATATTATATAATATATACATATCACATACAAAATGATAAGACAATTGAATAATCTGCTGGTTATTTATTATCTAGAGATTTAGGAGTTTAGGAGTAGAAGAATAAAATTAAAGTATAACGCTAGTTTAGGTGGTCTAAGCCCCTTAACGCTTGCTTGCGAAACACTGTCTGGTCTAGATTATTTAAGACGTTGATGTCCTCCAGGCAGACTGGTCTGTGAAAATATTTTTATGGCATCTAAGAACTGGATCCTGATTTGGACACTGGAATTTTATTTCTGTTAAACGGTCTTAAATAACATATCTAGCTTTATCTGTTTGTTCTCTTATATAAGTTTAACCGGCTTTATATGAAACTTAAGATAAGGGTAGACACCCATAAATAGAAGCAAATTTCTGTTTATAGAACATTTATTTAACTCATAATAAAAACTATACAGTTCACTTGACCTCTGAACCCCCAAGCGGGCCGATCGATCCGCATAACAATAGAAAATCCGTTGTCTGCGTTTCTCGCGCTTGATGGTAGTAATAAAATTAGAAAATAGTTCCGTCCTTCTCGTCAATTACTGAATTCAGGTTAGTTTAATAGACGCCGAGAAAACTCTATTAATGAGAGTATTTGCCAGGTAAGTCTCTATAAGTGAGAAACGTAGAACCTGTGTAAGTGACAGTCATTTTTCATGTCTGAACTTCTTTAATTAATAATTACTTCTAGTCTATACCTCTATAAGCGACAGTTTACTTTGCTTTATTATGTATGACACAGTCTTCCATTTCAAGGGATTATTATTTCATTCGAATGACCAAATGTGCGTCTATAGTTCTAGGAAATTACGTTGTATTTATTCGAATGACCGAGTAAGTCTTTATTATTACTAGCTTTTGCCCGCAGCTTCGCCCGCGTCAATGTCGATCCCTCAGGAACAGTTATAATACTTTTCCCGGCATAAAATGTACTCCATGTCCTTCTCTGTACCCCAGGTAACGTGTATGCAAAATATCATAAGGATCGGTTTAGGAGTAACGGCGTAAAAGCGTAACAAACAAAGTCACTTTCGCATTTATAATATTAGTTAGGTTAGGTAGGATTATGTATGATGTCGCATAACAATCAATCAAGAGTTTACGGACGGTAAGCAATACTTGACTCATGTTTTACTAGCATCGTAAAACATTATTAATATGCTTTACTACGATTGTACGGTCGGCACTATGCACGATCGACCTAAGCATTCGGCTTGTGGGTTGTGACGCATCTATCTCTCTTCCACTGGTTATTACGTAAAAATATTTTCCGTAAACCGACTACCTATACAGACAACCAATTTCTTTTTATGTTTGATACCTGATAACTCCGTATTTATAAACCGATTGGAAAAAACTATTTTTATTTGAAAATAGCTTTTTCCAGGTAAGCGATCAACCAGAGTGTTACAGGAGCATTGCCGGCCTTTCAAGGAGTTGGGGGGAGGACATTGGGAGTAGGGAAAAATAGGGGACATGGGGGAAGGGGGAGCCTCCGGCTCTCTCATTCGCCGAACGAAGCATAGGAGCGGTAAAGCTTCTACTCAAACGTCGATTTTTTGATAGTGTGGTACTTCCCCGGACGAGCCGGCCCATGCATGCTACTAGCAAAAATGAATTTTGCCTGTAGCGTGGCTCTACCACAACAAAACGATGTGATGATCTAATGCTATATCGTCGGCGTGTCAGCTCCGTTGATGGTGGTCTGCAGTCTGCACCGTTCCGTTTGCGCCACAGTTGCACACAATGAGCAGTAAATAGCATATTGCACTGACAGTCACTGACCGTCTTTCATTACACTGCGCCCACTGCCACCAATACTTAATATTTTACAGAATAGTTAAAGTACAGATGTTTACTGTGTGTCAATTTTTGCGAAATGGCTGCCATTATGGCATATTTGGGTAAATTGCTCTTCAAACTTCACTTTTCAGCTTCAGTGTGGCATTATAACTATTGGTGTCAAACTAGTATATTATGCCAACAACACGGCAATATAGTATATTATATAATATAGTATGTTGCCGTGTGGTTTGCGGAAGAGTAGAATGGGGCCACTCCCAAGTCTTCCCATGGTTGTCGTAAGAGGCGACCTAGGAAATACAAGCTAAAGAAAGCTTATAAACATCAATGAGACCTTTCCAACCCGCCGCCCTGCCAGCGAGGAGAGTGTAGGCCAAATCCTCTATCTGCTCTGGCCAAGTATGGCTCCGGTAGTACAAAGAGAGTCATGCTTCTGCAGTGGAGTCTAAAAAGACCTGATTACAGTATATTATGAAAATGCAAAGGCAAGCCGCGTGGCAAATCTGAAGACTTCATGGGCATCCATAAATAAGGTGTTTAGGGAGGGGGGAATGAAGCGTATCTCATCCGATCGTACGCTGGGGAGAGACAGCAAAGAAAGTTTTCAAAGAAATAGTAATTTGCGTCCGTGCGTCGTCTTCTTCTATCGAGTCGTAAAATGGCTATGCATACATTTTAAATACGAGTATCTATGTTTCGACCAGTGTTTTGCTACCATGATTTCCCGTTCGTTTGCCTCATTCAGATCTTGATAGAAGCAAGAAGCTGGACTTTCTGGGCACACCATGAAGTGATCCATAGATTGTACAGCCGCACCTACTCACTATTGTCGGAGAAACCCCACCTGACTCTGTTTTCGTGGCATCTGCCAACACCAGCCCGCAGTCTGTTTAAAGACTTCCAGACTGGCCAAGGCAGATTGCCACCCGGTGGTAATTAAACTGTGTAATTGATATCGAGTAATAATCTCACCATGGAGGAAGTGGGGTTGAAACTGAATGTAATTTGTACAAGGATGAAAATACAAAGGTTTCACTTCTGCACTCTCGTTATTTGCCATACTAACCACTGCCACCTTAGGATATCAATGTGGGCGTACCGTGGGCCGGCCTGATTCAGAGATTGTATGAAATTGAGATTTAGAAGGACCCATGACCTCTTAATGCAACCGCATTAAACTATCGGCTTTCTTGTCATAAATTATAAGCATAGGTGCAGCTAAATTTACTTGTGCTTACTCTTTCACAATTCGTTATACGGTAAGCGTCCATTGAATTTTGAATTCGAATTTCCTTGAATTTCCAGATGGCCTTTCTTTAGTCCCGTGGAAAATGGGAAAATGTTTTGTGTGGGATGTCACATGTGTGGACTCGTTGGCGCCAACGCATCTATCCTCCACATCCAATCACGGTAGGGGCTGCTCTAGCGGCAGAGTCAGGGAAAAAACGCAAATACATGGGCCTGGTAGACAATCATATTTTCCTTTCGCGGTGGAAACGATGGGCCGCCCTTGAAAATATATATTGACTATGTTAGCTTAGCAATTTTCTCTCTTTGCACGTGCCAGTTCATGTCGATCAGAGAAATGGGCTATACGGAAGTAGCGAAAGCTCACTAGGAGTTAGCTACATAGTCCTTCCAAAAAAAAATGGGCTGTTATAAAATGGTTGTAAAAAGAAATAATTTTATATTTCTTTATGCTTTTCTGCACGTATGTGTGCATGACATACTATTAGTCACACACTCACGTATTAGTCATTACATTACTGCATAAAAAATCATGAAGGTACACTCTATTGGTTTTGGTATTATCCTTACTAATATTATCCTTACTAATATTATAAATGCTAAAGTGAGTTTGTTTGTTTGTTTGTTTATTTGTTTGTTTGTTTGTTTGTTTGTTTGTTTGTTTGTTTGTTTGTTTGTTTGTTTGTTTGTTTGTTTGTTTGTTTGTTTGTTACGCTTTCACGCCGTAACTACTAAACCGATCATCATGAAATTTTGCACACAAGTTCTCTGGACTACGGAGAAGGACATAGGCTACCTTTTATCCCGGGAAAAAGTACTATTCCCGAGGGATCGACATTGACGCGGGCGGAGCCGCGGGCGAAAGCTAGTGTAATAATAAAGTACAAAAAAACAGCGGGTTGCACTGCACTTCGGGAGTGCCGGCAGAAGTGTCGTAGAAAGAGAGGGCGATATTACTTCTTCTCCTACTCCGCGCCGGCGGTCTCAGGTCACGTGTCCTGACGCGAGTTTAAATTTTTTTACCCATCCCCAAAAGTGCCCAACGCCTAAATAAATTTTCACTTCAAAAACTTGGTTTACACTTAAAATGGTATAGATGTAATCATTCCGTTTTAAATAATTCATTTAACTAATCACTATTATTTCATATAACTAATTGGATTTTTTATTATGACATGTCAAAGTAAGCTCAAGTCCACATTTAGTTCTAACTATAACGTAGATTGTAACTTGACGTCTGTTGGAGAAAATGCGCAGTGCACTTCGCTTTGGAAGCGGCACTAAACTCTAGCTGTAAGTAAATTATTGACGTTAACAATCATAATATATGTAAATAATAATATGTGATAAAGGTTAATGTACACCAAACGATATTTGAAATATGTTACGATGAATAAATTATTTGATTATTGACTTGCAAAACGGCGCGTGTTAAATGATGTCCGACGTCAACTCGTTTAGTTTTTAGGGTTCCGTAAGGGTAAAACGGGACCCTATTACTTTCACTCCAATGTCCGTTTGTCTGTCTGTACTGTATGTCTGTTACCAGGCTGTATCTCGTGAACCGTGATAGGTAACAACAATAAGCGTCGGTGTATAGTTATCTATACACTCAGGTGTATATTTAACCATACACCAGCGCTTAGTGTGCTAGACAGTTAAAAATTGAATAGATTCAGGTGTTACTTTGCGGAAGTCAAAACTACATTTACTTTGAGACAATTTACTTTGCGTGCTTCCGTCAGCAGTTCGTTCATGCAAACTATTGCTGGCCAGCGCCCACCCACTACTGTTAGTTAGTCCCTTCATGCCCGCCACCAATAGTTGGTGCATGCAACCCTGGTTGATACTGCTGCATCCGTTGTTTTATAAATTTTACAGATTATATATTTCTGTTGCCGCTATAACAACAAAAACTAAAAACAGAATAAAATAAATATTTAAGGGCGGCTCCCATACAACCAACGTGAATTTTTTTGTGTTTTTTGCTCAATATTAGTATTGGCACACGATTGAAATATTCACAGAACGTTTAGTAGTACGTTTGTAGTAGTTAGTAGTAGTAGTAGAACGTATATTTACTTTAAAAAAAATAATCAAATTGCAATAAAATAAATATTTAAAACTAAAAAATGTTAAAATATTTCAAAAGTAAAAGTTAAAAACTAAAATAAAAATATTTTGTAAAGTTATGTAGTAGATTGGACCCTTCGTCCGCGAGTCCGACTCGCACTTGGCCGATTTTATTTACTCTCATCTTTAGGGTTTCGTACCCAAAGGGTAAAAATGGGACCCTATTAATATCGCTCCGCTGTCCGTCTGTCGGTCTGTTTGTCCGTCAGGCTGTATCTCATGAACCATGATAGTTAGACAGATGAAATAATCACAGATGATGTATTACTGTTGCCGCTATAACAACAAATACTAAGAAATAGCATATGATAAATATTTAAGGAGTCTCCCATGCAACAAACGTGATTTTTTTGCTAGTTTTTGTTCGATATTGATAACGGCAACAGGTAGACGCTTGAAATATTCACAGAATATTTAGTTCTATATTCCTTTAAAATTAAATAAAATAATATTCAGGGCCATAACCATACAACAGACATGATTATTTCGCCGCTTTTATAGGCAACGGTACGGTACCCTTCGTACGCGAATCCGTCTCGCACTTGGCCAGTTTTTGTTTCTTTTTGCTGGAACATCACCTTTATCTGAAGTAATAGAATCCATTTAAGATGCGCTATCGATTTCGAATGTTTTCAATGATTTCTCGAGCGATTAGCAAAAAGTAGAGTTGTGTTGGATCGTGAATCGTTGACGAATTGTTTTTTTTGCTGGATTATTCTTTTTCTTTTTCAATTGTTATTTCAGGTGGAACATGGCGGCATACATGGCACGGTATTGCATGCATGAGATATTACAAATACAGTAGGCATATTGTTATTTAAAGGTGATTTGGAAAAAAAACTGTTTTACAAAAATTACTGATAAAGTGATATAGATATATAGATATAGATATGATATATGAAGTGATAACTTCTTATAAATCGATTAACGCCGGCTGAACGCACGAAAAACAGTCACGTATACAAGCGAGAGCGCGGAACAACCGATGGAGAGGCACGATCGGCCTAAGTTCGGCTTGTGACGCATCTATCTCTCTTCCACCGTTATCTAGTAAAATTATCTACCGTAAACCGACTTGTTACGGACTACTTGCCACGAATCCATGTAAGTACCATTTTTTTGTTTTGTTTTATGTCTGATTGAGAGGACATAATGTGAAAAATACATAGTTTTTTTTTTTGGACAAATCACACAGATTGAGCTAGCCCCAAAGTAAGTTCGAGACTTGTGTTATGGGATACTAACTCAACGATACTATATTTTATAACAAATACATATATAGATACACATCCAAGACCCAGGCTAATCTGAAAAAGATCATTTTCCATCTTGACCTGGCCGGGGATCGATCCCGGTCACTCCCTGTCGCAGGCTGGCGTGTTGACCGCTGCGCCACGGAGCTAGACAAGTTTGGTATTACTAAGTTGTAATTGTACTAGCCGTTTTCCCGCGACTTCTTCCGCGTAAGGTACAGCCTATGTAAACCGCTGAGAGAGAAGTTTTTTATAGGTTGAATTAATTTTTAAAATTGGTTCTGTAGTTTACCGTTTATAGGGCAAATCCAGCAGGAACGACGCGCGTTTGGTCACATGTGTTCACCGACATTATCAATCGTTTGTTCAAAGCTATAATAAATTGCCTTGCAATGGATTCTGTAGATATCTAAACGAAAAGGTGTTACGTCCTGCCGCGAGTTAAATTACACCGTATCACTAACTACATTGAGTTGATATTTCTTTGAATATCTTTGCAGAGTGCGACTTGACTAGCTCCATGGCGCAGCGGTCAACACGCCTGCCTGCGACACGGAGTGAACGGGTTCGATCCCCGGTCAGGTCAAGATGGAAAATGATTTTTTTCAGATTGGCCTGGGTCTTGGATGTTTATCTATATATGTATTTGTTATAAAATATAGTATCGTTGAGTTAGTATCCCATAACACAAGTCTTGAACTTACTTTGGGGCTAGCTCAATCTGTGTGATTTGTCCGTATATATTTATTTATTTACTTCTGTACGTTAGTAAAGTTCTTATTCTGTGACTAGATACACCCCTAGTTTCTCAGCATTGGAAACGTTCCAAATTGTGAACAAACTGGTTAGAGTGCCCAAGGGCAGTCTCAAGGGCCACGGTCGATCTTGAAATTCAATAGACGATTACTGCCAAAAATATTCTACTTGCATGTTGGTGGGTGTTAGGTGGAAAGTTGAATTAAAGTAGTGATGGGTTGCTAGCCGCATCGCCTACTAATATGATTCGTCAGATTTGCCCATTCTATCCATCGACTTTTACGATCTGCGCGAGAAGTAAAGCAGCTTTCTACGTTTTTTCTTTTCTCCCAGACCAACATGGAAGACATGGAATAGTACTAACGTACTAATAATAATTTTTAACAAATATTATAAACTGCCGAGTTTATAATAATAGCTAGGATTTATGGATGAGTCTGAGACAACCGGTCTGAATGAGAGCGTATGGCCCTCGCCCACCTGGGTGGTTGGTCTAGGGAAAGCTGGCCTTATTACTTTACTGTCAAATGATTCAGGGGCTTGGCTGTGGGCTTGTAGTACTGTGTCCCACCAGTGGCTATTTGGATTATCTTCATTAAATACATTTAAGTAGAGATACTCGAATTGGATGATAATGTGACAGATTTTTTGGGCTGTCTAAAGACATCTGCCATAGTTCAAGACGGCCATTAGTGATTGCAGCCGGGATGGCTTAACGTGCCTTCCTAAGCTCGAAGGAGCCATCACCCATCCAAATGGGGACTGCGCCCAGGGTGACTTAACATGCATAAGCGCTTTTTTTAATGCTCACGATTCTCAACCACTGAGCCATCGGGCTCCTCGTATAAAACTAGAAGTTAGGTAACCACGGCTTAGACAAAGTAAATGAAACGTGTAAATATGCACGGAACTAGACTGCGCAGAGAAACGAAAAATAGGTGTCGTTGGAAGTGCGGTTTGCGGGGGGAAACGGGAATGACTGAAAAGGATCGTAGTGTGCACCCGCGTCGTGTACAAACGTGCGTACTAGTGTGTACATGCGCAGACTTGGTCTAGTTCCCTGCCAATACCTGTAATAACCTCGGGTTTAAACCAAGTAAGTGTGATCTAATTTCATTTAATAAAACTAAACCTGTACGTATTTACGTACAGGTACATTATCTAAGCCTGTAGAATAAGTGTACTGCAATACTTCAGTATACTTCAGTATTGCAGTACTCTATCAAAACCATACATTTTATATACGATGTTTTGGACTCTCATGATTATTTATTTTTTATACCCGTATCAACTACCAACATGAAAGTAGTCTATGCCTACCTAACTAACGTATTTATCTTTATTGATCGAGCGAACGCGAAACGTCTCTGCTTCAGCTTGGGCATCTTTCGTATGTCTGTCCGACTATTCTCCGGTATATCACATTTCGCCACCGATTCTCGTGTAATTTTTGAGCAAGTTCGAAAATGAAAGATATCTTGCTATTTTTTATGTTTTTTTTTTAATTGCTATTATTTACTTAGTGGCTTTCAGCTACTAATATCACATAGCATCAATGTCATTTATCAAAACCTTCTTTAATATCGTTTAGGGAGTAAGGGATAACAATTTGTTCCCTATCGAAAAAGGGATGCCCACTTTATTTTATGATCGAGTGGAACCCATGGCATGTATGATTGATGAGTAGTCGAAGATGAGGAAGCGCTGGGAAACATGTTTGGTTTTTATCTCACTTGAAATAAATTAATAGTAAAAAACATTTAAAAAACCAGCTTTTATGTACATCACTTTATGTTTCAAGTTATTTTCAGCGAGCCCTCTAGTTTGATATATTGCCGAAGTGCATCAAAAATAGATATTCCGCTATCTTGATTGATCCGCGATGTTGGATTTCACTTACCATACATCAGCCTACCATACATTGTCATCCAAATTAAACGAATATATAACATTTCAACTCAATCTCAAGGATCCTCAGGAGAAAGAGTGACTAATGAGGAGGTCTTGAAAAGGGTAGGAGAAAAGGGACACAGTGAAAATTATTGAGAATAGAAAAGGGAAGATGGGAGGACACCTATTAAGACATGACAATTTGATCAAGAATAAATGGAGGGAAAAAGAAGACCGGGAAGGCCGAGACACATTTTTGTAAAACACAATAAAAGTAAAAATTAACGTTACTTCTTATAGAGGAGTGAAGGAACTGGCGGAAGAAAGAGAGGAATGGAAAAAGCTCCACCGACAAGAGACCAGCCGGCCTAGTAGCTAATTTAGTGTATAACGTTTTGATAGTCACTTCAAAATCCATTACGTTTTATACTATCGTAAATAAAAATAATACATTATACGAAAGCCGCAATGTATTTAGAAGCGACAATCAAATCGTTGTACACTGAGCTAATAGCCCGGCAGCTCTTAAATTTGATGATGATGAGGTAATAGGAAATATACCCGACTGTCCCGAAAGGAAAGTAATATTTTCATGATCTTATCTATTATTTTAATCAGTGTAATTGCAGTTAAGATTTAAATATGAGGCGCTTTTCCCTTTCTAATAAATAAGAGAAAATTATTTTACTGCTTTCATAGGCCAAGATACCAGTGCAATATAAAGTTGACATATGAAATACGATGGATTTATCGTTAGATTGCATGATATCATTTAATTTTATAATTAGACTAAGTTTTGCGTGCGACTTCGTTCGATAAAACGTGTCGTATAAAAAACAAGTTTTTGAGGGTAAAAATTAAACAACAAAAAAGTTTTTTGCAAAAGAAAAACATTTAAAACTCCAGTCCGTGCTCTGCCACTGTTGCTCGACTCTGCGCCTCTGCTTATGACTGAGGACGACAAATCTTTTAGGTCAACTAGTCCTGCAACGACTTTTTTTACAACACTAGGACCATGTCGTGCTACAAAGCGATTAACATTTTTGTTTCCTTAAGGGCCCGCCATAGGCCAGGCGGCGTGGCGGTACAAACGCGGATGGTCTAAACGCGTTGGCTACTTTGGATATTTTCGTTTTTTAAGAATATTCAATGATGTGAAATGAATCAAAAGTTTCAAGGTTAATTTTAATGTTTGGTGAATAATGCTGTATACCGAGTAAATAAGACGTGATTTGGAGGCAACTTTGCAATTTTTTTCTATCGAGAAAATTTAACGCAATCGTGTTTTTGAGTCAGATTTAGTTACCAGAGTTAGTCCTGAACTTTGCTGCATTTTTATTTCAACTTCAGTATTTCATTATTATTGATATTACAGACAATCATGGAAAGCAGTGTGAGGTAGAACGGGCCCTTAAGTTAAGAGTATATGGAGTATGAAGCAAAATTGTAAAATTGTACCTGCACAAAATGCATTGTGAACTTGCATATGTGCACGCATACGTGGTTATTTTGTATTGTTTAGGTAAGTATCGGTTAGTATTGAGACCGATCGGTTCAGTGGTTACGGTTGTAACCGACACGCATTAACGATAATTAGTGCGCGAGGTCGATGCCGCTGCCGCCCGTGAGACAAGCTCTTTTAGCAAATATGTAGTCAATGCAGAAATTTTCTTCTGTAAATATTGGCTTGTTTCCTGTATCTCTTGGCTCAATACTATGACTGAGGTTTGTAGGAATACGAGCTGAAAAACGAACAATATGCCTTGTATAATTATTATTAAATACTACTTTACTGATTTACGTAGATAGTAGATGCCTAATTCAAAGTATCTAGAAGGCAAGGCAATTCAAAGTGTCTATACATCAAATAAATTCAGCTGATTAGGAAAATGAATCTATATAGATATAATCAATTAGGAAAAATACAAAAAATATATACAAGAGAAATAAACAACATATTTAACTAATATATACATTACAGAGGTACTTATATTCATTTCAAAGGTACATATGTAGCTTCTATTTATTAAGTTTGATCTAGTTCGACATAGGATTAAAATAATGAAATAACGAGTGGCTCTTAGTTTCCATCTCCCCATAAGTAATCTTCTTAGGACTTTTTTCTGGTGGAAGGCTCACATTGGAATTTCAAACGAACGTCAAAGGACACTTTTCTTTAAAAGAGTTTCTTCTGGGAGAAAGGCGAGGACATACCTAGTTCTGTAATTATCCTAATAGAATCTTGGCATAATGTTCCGCCCGCGTAGGCCGGCCATAGATTTATGAACTATTGGAACACCCACTTTCGCATAAACAGGGCGTCAATAGTGAAACCCGAACCAAAATGCAAGTTCGCACGTACAGAGCTTAGCTTAGCGAATGTGAGGGAGGTACATACATACATAGTATCACGTTTTTTTTCCTTTGCGGGGAAGACAGAGCCTAGATCTATACGAAGGCCACGTTTAGCCAGTTGGTGGGCATTAGTTGGAAATCGGAGTCAAAATAGTGATGGGTTGATAGCCGCATCGCCTATTAACATGATTCCTCAAGTTTACCCATTTCCTCGATCGGCTTTTACGATCTGCGCGGGAAGAGAAGCAGCTGGTACATTCTACGTTTTTTCCTTTCTCCCAGATCAGCATGGAAGAGACAAAGGTGCTCTTACAAAAAGCGAATAGGTACTTTTTGACAAAAACTTGTTATGATCCTAGTCCTTGAGGACCAACCAAACACGTTGCTCAATATATGTTTCTCTCTTAGATATTTCTCCGCATTCTTGTTTTTCTGATGTGATAACGTCTTAGAAAACGATGAACGCCGGCTGCACGCACGAATAAGCGTCACGTTCCGCGTGCAAGCGAAAGCGCAGAATCGATAGAGGCACGATCGGCCTAAGCGTTCGGCTTGTGACGCATCTATCTCTCTTCCACCGTTATCACGTAAAATTTTCGTCTGTAAACCGACTTTACGGACAGCCAATTATTTTTCAAATATAAGAAAAACAATTAGTGTTTTCATTAATTGAATCTCTTCTTAAGTCACGGGTGTAAAGTCTTGCGTGAGGATACGTATAGGCCCTTTGGAGAAGTTGATCTTAAGAAGGCTCCTACCTGAACCCGTTCCTGGAAATACCAATGTATTTATGCCCTTGAACAGATATTGGCCTGAGGAGGAACTATTGTATATCCATCAGTTACAGGCTTTTCAATAACAATAGTTTAACAAGGCCCAAATGGGCCCTTCATCGTTGACGAGTTAAAAAAGAAATTGGTTAGTTGTAAGAATTTTTTAAATTATTAAATAATTATATTATTATTACGATAATGGCTTCTTTGGTGATAAATATAATAAGAATACTTTTATCTCTATATTATGATTATGAGTACTGTTGTAACTCAGACAATAGACCTAAGGGCTTTAAAAAGAAGAAAATTGACACTAAATCGCCACTTGCCAAAATAATAAATAAATAAAATAAATATATACGGACAAATCACACAGATTGAGCTAGCCCCAAAGTAAGTTCGAGACTTGTGTTATGGGATACTAACTCAACGATACTATATTTTATAACAAATACATATATAGATACACATCCAAGACCCAGGCCAATCTGGAAAAGATCATTTTCCATCTTGACCTGGCCGGGGATCGAACCCGGTCACTCCGAGTCGCAGGCTGGCGTGTTGACCGCTGCGCCACGGAGCTAGTCAAAATAAAACAATCCGGACAGAATTTTTTGATTAAAACTAACGCGAGATAATAACATTATTTATATGTGAATTACGGGTTACTCACGTACGAAGTCAGCTACAGGCCGACATGTTTCAACCTCATCCGGAGGTCTTCCTCAGGGCGAATGTGAACCGAGACGCGCGCAGGCGCGGATCCAGCTCTCAAAAAAGGTTGATGCGCTTTCCAATTTGCTTTGGGTTGATCCACAAATTTTACATTTATTTCAGTTTTATCATAGAAAATAAGGTGAGATAAAAGTTTATATTATTTTGAAAGCGGGTCACTCACACATCAAATCATCCACACCCTCGCCCGTCCAGCCCCCTATTCCCTCTACTAGGGCACAGTGAGGGCCTCGGCGCCGCATTCAGAGCGTCGCGAGCATGCACAGATAAATAAATATTTACTCTACGAACCCGGGATTCTTCGGGGACGTGCATCCCGAACTCGCATTGAAAATGGACTCCTGACGAGTTCAAAACTGTAGTTAGCAATCCTGACAAAATATCACGTGTTCAAAATATAATTTATTTAATGTCCCACTTTGTCCTAGTTTGCTTTACATAAAAATTAAAATCTCTTTGAATCAAGGGTTTTTAAAAAAGTAAATTTCCAAACTTAACTCTTGAAAGAAATTCTATGTCTAAGGAAAAAAAATACTCACACCCTGAATAAGGTTGTGGGCATGCCCACCGTACCCACCACGCTGGATCCGCGCCTGGACGCGCGCACGGAGTCGTCCCGATTCGCACTGGAATCGGGACGACTCCGTGCGCGCGGATGAGGGTGAAACATGTCGGCCTGTAGCTGACTTCGTACGTGAGTAACCCGTAATTCACATATAAATAATCCGGACAGAAGGTCTTTTTTCCGCTTGCCGTACGGTGGTACGGCAAACGGAAAAAACAAACGCCAATTTTAAAGATAATGAAGGCCCATTACTACCGGTGACCGGCTTAGACGTCACAAAGCTATTGACCCCTCCCCCTTGTTGTCACACGCTGTCACACTTCGTTGACCCCCTTCCCTTAACGTGTGACGTAATTTTGGATAGCCCCCTTTTGCCAAATTGAATAGAAGACTCCCTCCTATTCAATAAAAATATTAAAGACAATGTTTATGAATATTCAAAATTGAATAGTTGTGTAACAAACATAGTATGTGAACGAGATGTAGTGGGAAGGCACTTGGCCCGGATACGCGAGTGGACAATTGATTCAGTCGTGTGACAAACCGACAGAGTTGTTTTGTATGACGTGCTATGCGTAAATTCCTAAGGTAAATTCGCAACACATTAGTAATTTCCTTCACAGAGTTTATAATATAAACAATACATATTTTTTATTTATTTTTTTTTTTTTTTTTTTACAAATCACACAGATTGAGCTAGCCCCAAAGTAAGTTCGAGACTTGTGTTATGGGATACTAACTCAACGATACTATATTTTATAACAAATACATATATAGATACACATCCAAGACCCATGCCAATCTGAAAAAGATCATTTTCCATCTTGACCTGGCCGGGGATCGAACCCGGTCACTCCGTGTCGCAGGCTGGCGTGTTGACCGCTGCGCCACGGAGCTAGTCAAATATATATCTTTATAATATATACATACTATCACGTCTTTATACCTTACGGGGTAGACAGAGCCTACGGTCATAAGACCGAAATGCCTAAAAATAAACAAAGTTTATAATATTAACTCTAAGAGTAATATAAACTTCACATTACTCTCATATGTATGTGTTACCGCGAAGTCGCAAATAAGACGCGTATTTTCAGAAAAAAAGAAACAACAGCTAAACATATAAGAATAATAAGTTTTTACTTGTTTTTTTAGGTCTACCTATATAGTAGGGGAGCCTAAGAGGGGATTTTGGGTATTATTCGAGCGCGTCGGAGGGATAGTCAAAATAAATACATCGACCACATATCTAACTTTGATATAGGGAGGTTATGCTTTTTTTGCTACAACATATGGATGTTCAAATTATATGTTCTCAGTTATTATTGGATTTATATCTTATATCTTGGAGAGTATGTAAAAAGTTTTTGAAAATATTAATTCTTGTTGATTGAAGCTATGACCCAGACAGAGTAAAGAAAAATCGTAGAATGTACCAGCTGATTCTCTTCTCGCGCAGATCGTAAAATCCGATCGAGGGACGAAATCTCACGAATCATGTCCATAGGCGATACGGCTAGCAACCCATCATTATTTTTATACCGTTTTTCATCTAACGTCCACCTACATGCTAAACGTGGCCTTTAGGCCTTAAAGCCTGTTGGCCTATTTGCTAACTTAGTGACCAGACGTTTTATTAGTCACTTCAAATTACATTGCGGGTTTCGTATGATTGACTATTTTTATTTAAGATGTATAAAACGTAATGTATTTTGAAGTGACTATTAAAACGTTGGTCACTGAGTTAGCAAATAGACCGACTGGGCTCTGTCTACCCCGCAAGGGAAAAAGACGTGATAGTATGTAATGTATGTTGATTGAATATTCATAGTTATTTGGTCAGTTCACCTCGTTACACATTTTAACTATTATGTCAACGTGTACGTATGTAAATTAAACGATCGTTACATATACAAATAAGTTAACATAATTTTTCTAAGACTGATGTAACAAGTATTCAAAAGATGTGCGCAGTAATTATGTATGACATAACATAACATTTATATTACTAAGTTCACATAACCAATGAACTGAACGATTTATTTTCACCTCCGGTTTAAGTAACGAAATGTTTTTTAAATTATATTTTTATACTTTTACGATTACGATTTGGCTTACATACATGTACTACTTTGCCAATCAGAAAGCTTTTCGAGTTCAGTAGATTTGGAGCAAAACTGTAATAAACGGACAGGCAGAGTGGTCTTTTGGACTTAACCTTTAAAATACCCTTTATAGGCTTTGTTATCTTGGTCCAAGCATTTAATTATTGTCTTAGTCTTAGGTACAAGAATTATGAAGAAGGACATTTTGAAGAAGGGCCATTTTGAGGATGGGACAGTTTGGAAAAGGAACTTTTAGAGTAAGGGACATTTCGTAGAAGGGACATTTTGGGAAAGGGACATTTCGGAAAAGGGACATTTTGGAACCAGGGGACATTTTGCGAAAGGGACATTATGGAGCTCATCTATGTAATAAATGACCATAAGTTGTGCTGAATTAATCTGCCGATGGAAATTTGCTACAGACCTCAGTTGCTCCTGTGGTGAGGTTCAGATTACGGTCCATCTAACTTGCCTCTGTCTCCTTTTATCTATTAGGGGTTGTGTCGGTAAGATACGCGAAGCTGATGGGGACGTTGTCAAGTAGATCGACAGCCCATTCGACTTGTTATTTTGCTATCTAACAAAACTTTTGGCAACTTCTAACTTTTATTACATAATCTTTCATATAAAAAAACCGACTTCAATCAAACTACTGAACCGATTGTGATGAAATTTAAATGGGTCCAACTTGAAGGCAATTCAACCTAGAAGCGCTTTTTAAACATAAAAATAATTTTAGAAATCAGCCAAGTGTGAGTCGGAGTCACGCACCAAGGGTTCTATACCGTTATCTATAAAAAAGGCAAAAAAATCATGTCTGTTTTACGGGATTATGCCCTTTAATATTAATTTTATTTTTTATTTTTAAAGTGAATATACATAACTAAATATTCTGTGAAAGTTTCAAGCGTCTACATGTTGCCGTTATAAGTTTAGAGCAAAAACGACAAAAAAAAAACACGTTTGTTGTATGGGAGCCCCCCTTAAATATTAATTTTATTCTGTTTTTAGTATTTGTTGTTATAGCGGCAACAGAAATACATCATCTGCGAAAATTTCAACTGTCTATTACGGTTCATCAGATACAGCCTGATGACAGACGGACTGACAGACAGACGGGCAGCGAAGCGATATTAATTGGGTCCCGTATTTACCCTTTGGGTACGGAACTCTAAAAACATACAATCAAATAGAGAACCTTTTTGAAGTTAAAAATACAGAGTTGTATCGCGAAGTGAACGAATTGTTTTGTATATTTGCATTGCTGCTACGGTATATTTCTATTCTAGTATTCGACTAGCTCCGTGGCGCAGTGGTCGACACGCCAAACCACGACGACACGAGAGTGCCCGGGTTCGATCCCCGGTCAGGTCAAGATGGAAAATGATCTTTTTCAGATTGGCCTGGGTCTTGGATGTGTATCTATATATGTCATCATCATCAGGTCCTTTTTAGTCTCCACTACAGGAGCACAACCCTCTCTGTACTTCTAGGGCCATACTTGGCCAGAGCAGCCAGAGGACTTGGCCTACACTCTCCACGCTGGCCAGACGGGTTGGAGAGGTATATGTATTTGTTATAAAATATAGTATCGTTGAGTTAGTATCCCATAAAACAAGTCTCGAACTTACATTGGGGCTAGCTCAATCTGTGTGATTTGTCCGTATTTATTTATTTAGTATTAAATATTTATTTAATCGCTCAAAGAATTTTAAACTTGAGAAAGATATGATAATTATATGTTTAACTAATGATAACACTTAGTTATCTTTCACGTCGATTGTAGTTTACTAAAGAATTTGTCAAATCACGGAAGATACGGAACTTTGTTGATAGAAGGATTACTATTGTTTGAGTGGAGGGGATTTTTTTATTGCTGTTATAATGGATTCTGTTTTATACTCTTGTCACGTAGACTTATTTATTTTATTATTGCACATTAAGACTCATTTAAATATTTAGAAAACTAATTACAAATTACTGATTAATTTACATACTTATTTTATTATCTTTGCTTTTTATATCGTTCGTGTTCTATTTATTTAATGCTAGCGGCCCCGGCTTCGCACAAATAGATAAATGTATAGGCTAGTTTTCTAAAAAAATAATAAATAAATATATACGGACATATCACACTGATTGTGCTAGCCCCAAAGTAAGTTCGAGACTTGTGTTATGGGATACTAACTCAACGATACTATATTTTATAACAAATAAATATATAGATATACATCCAAAATATAATGAGGCTGTCAGTAAGGTAATGAGAAAATATTGGACACGTATTTTATCCTTTGTTAATTAAACAAAAAATAATAATGATGTAGACCGCTAAATTTTCGTGTGACGTCACAGTTTGCTACTCTTTTTAACAAACGCTGACGTCACCCACTCATAAACGTTGATGCGCTTAATCTTCATAATTTGTTGTTAGAAAAAAGAACGTGTTCAATATTTGTTGATTGTCTGACTGATATTGATTGACCAATAATATTATTATTTTGATTCAGGAAACAAAGCCCTATTACTAAAATTTAAAGTAATCGTTACCCTAACTTAAAAAAATCTATTCTATAGCTTATGTTCATCAGGGATAATGTTAGATGCCAATGATATGTAAAATAATTTTTCAAATCGGTCCAATAGTTTCGGAGCCTATTCAATATAGCCCCAATATTAGTGTAGATATAGACCAGGGCTCTGACTACTCCGTAAGCGAATAAGACGTGATAGTATTTATGTATGTAAATAAATTATTATGTAAGCAAGTTAATTAAGTGTAATCCTTCTTAATCAGGATTTGAAAAAGTGTTGGTTCTACGGTTAGATATGCAATGCAGTGAAGCGGAAAGTGAATTAAAAACGTCGTAATTTGTAGAAATATTACGTTATTAATGCCAATAATTAATCTTTTTATGTTCGTTAACAGTTTTCGCAATTGGAAATCTTATTTTTAAGGCATTGGAAATAGGAAGGAAAAATGTTGTAATAACTCAATTGTTGCATAAATATTAAACAAAGGAATACAGTACTTAATATCGATAGTGTTAAGTGCATATTGATTGATGCAATTATTTGGTCTTACTACCTTACTTATTCAAATAATAACAGTCTCCGTGGTCCAGTGGTTAAGGCGTTTCCCTGTTGACCCGGGGGTCGTGGGTTCCATTCCCATCGGGAGCATACTTTGTTTAGTTGTTTCCAGTTTGGTTAGGACATTGCAGGCTTGAATCACCTGATTGTCTAATAATAATAAAGATTCCGTGCTTCGGAAGGCACGTTAAGCCGGTGGTCCCGGTTGCCATCTGGTAGTCGTTAAAGGAACCACGTCAGAGGCCGAGAGGCGGTTCCGAAGAACTCTGACACCAGGGTGTGCATGGTCGATTGACCGTTTCACCTAGTGTTAACGAAAATTTATTTTCGAAGCCGAGGTTTAAACACGCGGTAGCTCAAATGACAGAGCATTGGTCGTACAGAGACCTAAGGTCGCAGGTTCAAACCCAGCCCGTGTGGAATTTTTTCACTATATTTTATTTCGTAATTTAATTAGAGTATATTAGAATACCATTGTGAATGCAAAAAATAAGTATTGAATTTAAATAAGGGGACAACCTTCTTGTCTACATAGGCGAACATCATTTCAATTCCAAATTTCGTCGGTTGTAGGTAGCACAATACAACTGACTGAAATACTGGGTGGCGCAAAAGTACTGGCACTAAAGAAAATACTTTTATTTTTTTTATATGACATTTTCTGTCATTCTGTTTTTGAAAATTGTGTAGTGAACAAATGTAAAATACACTGAAAATAAACATGGACCGTTTTACTCCCCAAGAACGTGGAATAATTGTGTCAATGTTCTTACGGAATAATTCATCAGTGATAAGAACACAACGTGAATTTCGTTTTGGCGATTTGCCTTGGCCTGCAAGATCACCCGATCTGACCAGTCCAGACTTCTTTCTTTGGGGTTTTTTGAAATCTCGGGTGTATGTGAACAAGCCACAGACTCTCGCAGCTCTAAAAGAAAACATTCGTCAAGAAATAACGAACATATCGCAGGAAGTGTTACGGCAAGTTATGCAAAATGTCATAAATAGGGCTCAAATGTGTATCAACTCTGGAGGTCACCATTTAAAAGACATCATCTTTAAATCCTAATGGTACGAAATTTAATGGCACAAATATACATTTAAAAAAACCTAAATCTAGTTTTCTAATTTAGAAAAAATGTTATAGCTGAACCAAATAGGGTCTTTACTTTTGCGCCACCCGTTATATATCACGCTTTTAAATTTTTTTCGTCAAAATACCTAGCCCTTAAGAATCTATATAAGTAAATTGATACCTTTGTTTTTTTTTGATACTACTAAGTAGACAACTTACTTACTCCTTGTTTAGTAAACTTATTTATCTGGCAAGTTTGATTTAAATCGGCTCGGTACAAATACTTCGCAATCGCAGTGTATGAATTGAAGATACGAGATCTTCAATTCACTGGACAATTGAGCCAATGTTCTGGCGAGATCGTTGGCCCACTCGTATGGCTATAAGGCGATGTTCATAATGATAATCAAGGAGTTCAGAAACAAATCAAGCCTACATTCAGAATAATGATGATTAAAGGCAAAATTATATTAATAGATTTGAATTGAGAATGCTTTTCTACATAGATGTCATGTGACGCCATGGTATAATATTATGGACCGGGCGCCGAAGATATCACAAGTAAGGCCACGAATTAAAATTTTGTTTGAATTTGAATTTCGAACGGAGGAAATTTGCATTCTTATTTACTGTCGATGTGTGCGTGAGTTTGTGGTTTGCGGCTTAGAATACGGAACTATTCCATTCTGTCCTATGGATGTCGTAAGAGGAGATAAAAGGGACAAGCACATACATCCCGTGCAACGAAAGCATTCCCAAGGAAGGTTGACGGTAGGCAGGCGGCCGAAAAACTTTTCACAACTAGAAAAATAAGCCGAAAAACTTTTCACAACTAGAAAAGTGTAAAGTCTTGTGCTGTCTGGACCACACATAAAGTGGGATGGAAGTGTGCGTGAGCTTGTGTCACGACACGTTTGCATGAATTATTATTTGTGTCACTGTTTCGTTCGTTAGGAGCCTATCCTAGTTATTCTTAGATCCATGTACGACGCCAATACAAATTCAATTTGATTCTCAACTCCTTGGTCCACATATGAACCACAGAACTATTAAATATTGCGCACACTTGTTGAGTTACCAATTTGTAGTAGTAAAGCCAATTGAAGCACGCCATGACAATAAAATGTTTTCCAACAGGTTTAGTGGCGAAAACATAACGATTATTCAGAAGCATAGACAATACGCGCCATTTTGACGTTCGCGTTCAGATACGCCGACGAAATATTTTTAAGTGAAATACAATCTTACGTCCGGATATACGTACGAAAGTGGTAAAAAGAACTCTTGGTGATTCGTGAAGATTGATTGGTCGGTGAGATAGAGGCTTTCCGGGCGGGTGTTGACGTGATAGGTGTATCGGTGCGTGGCCAATGCGGCGGCGGCGCTTGGACGATGTCGCCGCCGCGGGCGCTGCTTGCGGCGTTGCTCGTCTTCCAACTGCTGTCGTTCGGTGGCCACCAAGGACTCACCAAGATATTTTACACGTAATTACCTTTTTAAGTTCAGCAACGTTACCAACTGCAAGGCTACTCGCTAACTTTGGACATAACAACGTTTTGATGGTCACTTTTACATCCATTACGATTTATATGTATATCTTAATCCAGACATATTCTTTTGTCCGTACCGTACCTCCGACTCGTATCACCGTCACTATCTAAGAACGCTACTTAGGACGCGACGCCGTACCACCTTACCGTACCGAACATGCGTCCAAATTAGCGTTGTTGGATCGCGACAGTAATACGAGTAAAGAACATGTCTGGACCCAGCTTTAAATCAAACAATCATACAAAACACAATGTATTTTAAATCGAAAATCATAACGTTGTACACCGTAGGGATTGGTACTAATAGTCAATATGAAATTGCACTACGATACACAGTTATTGTCTTAATCTAGAAGAATCTATAGAATATACCAATTTTTTATTAATCCATTGAAACATTAGTCTTTTCCTCTACTTTTTTAAGACTTTTCGATTTTATAGTTTTCCTAGGAGTGATGAAGAGAATGGTGTTTCTGTTATGTAAGAAAAATAAATATTAATGGCTGTGGCTAAATGCAAATATTTTAATAAGCGTACCCAACATTAATCTAGTTTTATCGATTAATTATTGGAAATTTCTCTGTTTATCGGCAACTAATTCGCCATAGCTGCACTCGCCGAGGTCACTCGCAATAATTGGCTCTACCGACAACATGTCGCAAGTTTGTTGGCCTGTCGGTGTATCGTTGCGCAGTGTCTATTCATAATTGTTTTTATGGTATTGTATAATTACAACACTTCAATGAAAAAAGTACTTAAATAAATATTTATTCCTCTATTTTTTAATTCTCTAGTTTGGAATTTGGTTCTATTTATATTGATCTCAAAAGTAGTATCGCCTTTAAAGACCATTAAACTGCTTGAAATAAAAAAATATCTGGCGACAAAACGCAGATGTTTGCTTTTTGTAGAAAAATTTCGCTTGTTTCCTTTTATACACAAACACTGCTGCCCACTTTATATCTGACGTCCTATCTAAAATCATAACAGTTATGTACTTATGTATGAACGATATGTGTAATTAAAATGTTTGTATTGTTTCAGGTTACCTGACACTGGACAACCTCCACTCCTCATCTCCCTCGCGGAGAATGCCAAATTGGAATTGAAGAATCCCGACGAGCTGCTGTTCGTCAACGATTCGGAGCAACACAACGACACAAAAACCTTCATTATCGTCGACAAGGATGCGTTGGAAGAAAAAGATAAGCCCTCAGAAGAAGAGAAAGATCCAACTCTCGTAGTTAAGGCGATACCCATGCACGAAACCAGACAGACGGACGATGCATTTCAAACGACTATCCTCGTTACAGAAGAAAGCTCAACAGAATCTCAAATAGACGAGCAAACAGAAGAGAAAGAAAACATTCCAGTCAAACCAGAAACCCCGCAGGAGGACATACCCTCGTTCTCGGAGTGGGCGCAGAAACAGTTGGCGGAGGCCGAGAAAAAAGACACAGTACTCAATCACTCGAGTCAACCTAGTCATAGCAATACAAATTTTAGCAATAAAAGTACTAAATTACGGTCAAAGAATTACGCGTCGCCGGCTTGCGGCGCGAAGATAGTAGCAGTGAATCCCGAAGCTGGCTCGGCCAGCTCTATCCTGTCTCCCAACAGAGACGAATACATGCTCAACACGTGCAACAGCCGCATCTGGTTCGTGGTGGAACTCTGCGAGGCTGTCCAAGCTCAAAAAATAGAGATCGCAAACTTCGAGTTGTTCTCGTCAACTCCCAAAGACATCGCAGTGTACTTCAGCGATCGTTTCCCGACGAGGGATTGGGCTAGCGTCGGTCAGTTCGCCGCCAAAGACATGAGAGACGTGCAAAGCTTCGATTTGTACCCGCATCTGTTCGGAAAATTTATTAAAGTCGAAATGCTGTCGCATCACGGCTCTGAACATTACTGCCCGATATCCTTGTTCAAAGTGTACGGCACGTCAGAATTTGAGGTCCTGGAGAAGGAGAGCTCCCAGCATGCCGCGCAAATCGACGACGACGAAGACGATGACGTCATTGACGTGCCCAACCTGCCCACTGTAGAAACAGAGCCTTCAAAAAACTTATTCGGCTCCGCAAGAGACGCAGTCATGTCTATAATGAAAAAAGCTGCACAAGCCCTAGTTAAAACTGAAGTTCCTAAAAATGTGTCCTGTGAACATAACGATACGTCGTCTATAAACAATATGTACAAACGGTGTTGCTCTCCAAGCCATATTATTGTATGTGATAATTGCAGTGAAACTCTTTACAATGAAGTGTATGAACTGATTAGCTGTAGTTCGGACAAACTAGTCCGTTTAGTGCGTCAAGTGTTCCTCAAAGATACTTTAAAGTGCACAGGCATATGTCAGCCCTTTGGACTAGACTTTAAAAGTACAAAGACAATAGAGTTTACCGAAGAACGTGTCGCTTACATGAACGCTTTGTTCCCAAGAAAGTATTTAGCCGCTTTGTGTAATATTTTAGCTATTAAAGAAAAGAAGGTTGTATTAAATACAAGTTTCGAAACTGAACTTAATGTCACCAGTAATATTACTACCGACGAATCGCCCCAAAATGTTAACAGTGCAACAAACACAGAACAAGAAGTTAAACTGATGGTGGACAAGAATAATGGTTCTAGTGAAGATAAAGCCACAGAAACAGTTCAACAGGAGGCTGTTAAGCCCATCGGTACAGAACAAATAGAAAATATTGCAGCTACAGTAGAATTGCCAAAAATAGAAATTTATAAAATAGACGATAAAAAGGAAGAATCTGTTCCAGTTTTAGAAGATAAGCCAGTAGAACAGCCAACGGAAATTGTTACACCAGTAACTGAAAAGCCAGTAGATACGAACGAAGAAAACAAAGAAACGATTCCTAAAACTGACGGGAAGAACGGTAAAACAGACTCCAGTATAGAGAAGCCTAAAGAAGTGGCTAGCATTGGTGGCGACGAGATAAATGATCAGATCATGATAGACAGTGAGAACTTCATGTCGGAGTTGGACCAGATGGCTGTGGACCCCACACCAGCCGGCACGCAGGCCTCGCCAAAGGAGAGCCAGGCGCAGACAACCTTCCAGAAAGAATCGGTGTTCCTGCGCTTGTCAAACAGGGTTAAGGTGTGTAAATTTTTCTAATGGTTTACCTTTCTATTGACTAACAATATGTGCCGTAGAGATCTAATTCAGTGCAACAGCTGGGTTCTGTCTACCCATTCAGGTTTTTATCCCTTAAGGGGTAGACAGAGCCCAGGGCATCAAGATCCAAAGGCCACGATTAGCGTGTTGGTGGGCGTATAGGTGGTAAAAGGGATTGCTAGCCGCATTGCCTATTGACTTAATTCCTTATGCTGGATGTTAGGGTAAACGCCGTTATCCCTCAAATCATCAAATCAGCCCATTAAAATGAACAACTTTTCTTATGAGACCAACGTGGGGAACTCAATTTTTTTCGAGTTATTAATATAAATTGCCGGACCCGCCGAAAACTTATGTACGTATGAAAATGTCGATATTCTTTTCGAGACTCCAGCATTGGTCCCATAGAAATGTTGTTTTTTTTGACGGGCTGCTATGATGGTTTGAGGGACAACGGTGTTTAGCCTAACATTCTGGATTTTGGCCCATTCCCTCGACCGGCTTCTACGTTATGTGGAAGGAAGTGCAACAACAATCTGATTATCGTCTACACAATTTTTGGGGTGTTGTACCTAAAGGGTCGAAACGCTATTACTAAACCTCCGCTGTCCATCCGTCCGTCCGCCCCCTCTGTCGTAGGGCTGTATTCTATTGAACTGTTAAAGGTAGAGACTTAAACTATTCACAGAATGTGTATATCTATTGCTGCTATAAAATTAATCGGACAAAATCGCGGGAAATCGCTACTATTGTATATAGGGATATACATATATTGATCATATTATAAAGAGAGACGAAGTGTAGAAGGTCCAATCTTGTCTATTTTAAGGTGTTTCAATTTGATCAGTTCATTGACTAATTGAACAGTTAGATTTGTGAATCTCTGCATGCGAAAGATTATTGATTGCTATACCTTAACTTCTAACACAGACTTTGTATTACATGGTGGCGTGGTAATTAAAATCATTGCTTATGTTTTAAACTTTCTCATTTCAGACACTAGAGAGGAACATGTCTCTGTCGGGACAGTACCTCGAGGAGCTGAGCAGGCGGTACAAGAAGCAAGTGGAGGAGATGCAGAAGACCTTCGAGAAGACGGTCGCGCAGATGACGGAGGAACGGCGCAAGAGCAACGAGCGGGAACAGAAGTACTTAGAGCAAATGGCCGCGTTACACGACCAACTGCGGGACATGGCCTCCGCACTCACACTACTCATGGAAGAGAGAGACAGCTGGTTCGGAAACATCACATTCTTCAAATTCATCGTGTTCCAAACCTGCATCATCGCTGCCGCCTTCTACTACATCAAGAAGGCGCGCAAACCCGAACCAATACTTGTACCCATCACCAAAAAATCCAAAAAGAGGAACGATAAGATCAGAAGAAAATCTGTAGAAGGAGTCAGTGGACATGAGACTCCTTCAGCTAAGAAGCGGAGGCCGAGTGAGGAAGCTTTACAGATCGCGAGACAGTCGGAAGACATCGACAACGATGACGACGGCGAGTGGAAAGTCGCTAGGAAGAACAGACGGAGAAAAACTTCTATAATACATAGAACCACTGAAGCAGAAGCTAGGAATTGGAGCCGGCAGGACAGCATCGGCAAACTGCAGGAAAACCCCATCCCGTTAGACGAAGAAGAGTTCTACGCACCCGTGCCAGAGCCGAAGGAATTCAATGAGAGCGTAGTAATTAAAAAGGAATTGCCCAAAACCAACGGATCGTTCTTTAATAACTTGAAAAGTAAAACAATGAAGACGAGGCGGTTGTCGTCGCCTGCTTTCCTGAGGACTTTTAGCAGGCAGAGCAGTAGAAGCACTCCAAGCCCGGTTGTAACGACTTTAGAACCGATTTTCAATGGGAAATTAGATAAGAAAGCTGCCTCCGAGTCTCCCACAGGCAGCCTCTGGTCGGAGTCGACAGAGATATCTCAGAACGGACACCCAGACAGTGAAAGTGGCGGCAAGAAAAAGAAAAGCCTCAAGAATATATTGAAGAAAGTGTTTTGAGAACGATAGTGTGTGCGCTAAGCGAATGGCTATTGTAATTTATTTCCTTGCGAATATTATGTATATTTTAAATTTTAAATTATTGTTTGTATTATTTTTATTGTTGTTAGACCTCTCTATAGGTGCCAATTGTGATAAATTAGGGAGCCTAATGTGTGTCTGCTTGTGAGCGACGGATGCGAGGACTAGTCTCATGGATGTCGAAACAACGGCATTAAATGCATGAATTTTAATGTTTGTTTCATTTCAACTCACATTATCACAGTAAAAGTTAACATAAAATATACAAATCTGAAACGTAATAGATACAAACCTCAATCACACTTTACTGAATTCAGTCACTGAAGAGAGGGACGCGGCAGTACATTCGACACGAATGGAAATATCTCGTAAGCAGTATATCTCATATTTTTGACCTCCGCTTCCCCTTTGTCAATAAAAGTAACAAAAGCTCTTCCCCCTCCCTCCAAGCTAACATACACATTGGTATCATTTTCACAAAATATGTTTATTTTGCAAAATGTCGCTAACGTCATCACCGTGCAAATCCCCCCGGCCCCCATGTCAGCAAAAATAAGCCTAGCTCCCCCACCCCCCATCGAATGACCCCTAATGCGGCGCGTCCCTCTCGTCTGTGACTGAATTCAGTAAAGTGTTGTAGCCTTTTAGTGCTGTATTCAAAATACAAGACTGCTATAGATTAAAAATAAATACAATTCAAGATTATATTGTATGGCACCTACATACAACGTGAAGACGCTTTTGAACTTTAAGGTAACTCGTGTCTTCTGTCTCTTTCAAAAGAGAAAGATAGTGTTCCTGTCCCTTTCACACACAGTTCGGAAAGAGACAACACACGGGTTATCTTCAAGGTCAATTTTTTTTTTTCACTTGTATGAAGACGGTGTAATTTCCTTGCATACTACATCGTGATAAATACAATGTCCCACTTACAGAATCACAAGTAGCCTATACACTGATGAATGAATGAAGCTGCTTTTTCCACACTAGTTTAGAACCATTCATTTATTCCGTAATTTGGTGGCACTATCGACCAAACAATAATATTATAGACCATATTAATTAATTATGTATATAAATGGGACTTAGCACGAACCTTTTTATTATTTGTTTCCGTTCCGTCGTGCTAAGTCCCGTTTATATACATAATTATGTGTTTAAAGCGCGAAAGTTTATTAATTAAATCAACAGAAAATGAAATCTAGCATTAATATCTACTTTAAAATAAAGGCTAACTTACAATTACTCTACTACCCAAAATGAGGGGTGTGGGCAACAGTTGACATTCAACTAATATGTGCTAAAGCCTTCGGTCCAATATAATGGTAGATACACAGTCTCACAGCCGTGTGGTTTCCGGCAGAGTAGAATAGGACCACTCCTAGTCTTCCCATGGAGGTCGTAAGAGGCGACTTAGGGAATACAAGCTAAACAAAGCTCATAAACATCAATGAGACCTCTCCAACCCGTCTGGCCAGCGAGGAGAGTGTAAGCCAAATCTGTCTGCTCTGGCCTACAGAGGGTCATGCTCCTGCAGTGGAAACTAAAAAGACCTGATGATAATGATGATTACACAGTCTCATATACAAATAATGTCCCCGAGTTGAAACATCGTGCATACTTACAAACAACGACAAAACCGAACATACTGAAAGTATAACTAGCATATTTCTTTTTTCACTTTTGACGCGTAGTTTTTGCATCTTTTTACTTTACCTTAGCGCGGGTTATTGAAACTGTGGACAAAACAGCTCCGAAACTCGATTAGTGCGCTGTTTTGCCGATACCACTTTTCAAGCGCAAATCGTGTATCTATCATTATACTTGATTAAGGCGAGGCCTCAAATGTTTGGTACCATCGCTCGGCAAAGGACTGATCAAGTGCGCGCAAGGGATAGCGCTTGGCGGTTTAGCCCGTGAATGATGAGATAGGAGATAGTCTCGAGTCGCTCAAAGAAAAAAACGTAAGCGCCAAATTCGTTATTTCTATTTTATATAAAATCAGACCGGTTAATTGTATTTTCATATTTACATTTTGATGAATTACTAATAACCTATCTTTTAGTCTAAAAATCATTATTTCATTCGTCGCATTTGAGCTACAATAACAAAAACTCTGCGAACGAAGACCATTTTTCAAAAAATATTTCTATCGAGAAAATTTTATCAAAACGTGTTTTCATCTTCAATTTTTGGAGATGAAATAGTCAAAAATGATATTACTTAGATTTGAAACTCCTAATTTAAGTATTTTGCGAGATAAATAAGGTTCAGAACGACCTTATTTACAGTGGTATCACCTTAAAGGCTAACACATTACGCTGCTACTAGAGATATCCAAAAATATATCTACAGTGTTACTTAATAAATACTTATAAACTCAGGACTACATTGCTAACATCATACAACGTTTGATAGATTTAAGTTTTGAAAATTTGTTAGATTTTACTTTCATATAAAAAATTATATTAATTTACCGGTAAATGTTAACAGCTCTATGCGCATCGCAAAGAAAGAATACGCGCGCGCGTCGCGTCGTCCTTTCGTTTACATAGACTTAAAAAAGTCACGACCGGACATTAAAATATTGAAGTCATTTTTTTTTACGATTAAGTAATGTCTAGAGATCGGATAGTTCAGTGCATATTAACCTAAAGTTCAGAAGTTGGCTATTACGGAAAGCACTTTTTTATTGAAAAAAATCCTAAACTGCACTGCTCTAACGCAATGGGGTTTGCTTTTTGCTGGTTCTATCAGTTATTTTTGACGAAGCAAAAACACCCATAATAGGTTGTAATATTGTGCAGTCGGGCCTAATAAAATTCAGGGAATATAACTACTTTGTAGGTGTGTGCGAGTGAAATGACAAATTATAATTGAATACTGGATTTTTTATGATAAAAATTATTTAAAGAAGCCGCTGCCATAATATATGAGCCAAAGATCAAGTTTAGGTCATACAACCATCCTGAATTTAGGACCCGATGAGAGGGACGCCGCTATACGTGCGATACTAAATCATGAATCATCTATCTGATGATTAATATTGTACTGTTACTTTTTTAATTTTTAATTAAAGTATATTTAGTTTCTATCAAAATCTCTAGCGAAATTCGTTTAACTCTTATAGACCTTCATTGTATTTAATCTTTTTAGACATACATACTGTAGGATTGCAATTTAGATCAGCGCTATGTATTGAAATATTCCCTGTTGTACTCAAGATTGTAATCTGTTTTGTGTGCTATTAATCCTTATCCTTACTATCCTTACTAATATTATAAATGCGAAAGTGAGTTTGTTTGTTTATTTGTTTGTGACGCTTTCACGCCGTAACTACTGAACCGATCATCATGAAATTTTGCATACAAGTTCTCTGGAGTGCGGAGAAGGACATAGGCTACCTTTTACCCCGGGAAAAAGTACTATTCCCGAGGGATCGACATTCACGCGGGCGGAGCCGCGGGCGTAAGCTAGTAATAAATAAATAGATACTATTGGAGATATCTCGTATCGTTTCTAACGTATAGCGGCGTCCCTCTCATCGGATCCTATATTCAGAATGGTTGAATAGGCGCTTAAATATGCACTGGAATATATGTCAGAATTCGTAGAACAAACGTTTTTGTTAATGGTGTTAGAGATCAAGTCCTGCGAAAACAGCTCTCCTGTCCATTCGTAAAGGAACATTCAGTGTAAATTGTTTGTCAAATAGCATTATAACGCTCCGTTTATTATTAAAATTGAAAATATATGATGATAACTCGTCATAAGTAGGATTCGTCTGTTACGTTCACGCCATAAATGTGATAAATTAAGTGAAAAGTGTTCTTCAATTTAATCAACTTTCTATTCATCAGATATGAATGAGGTTTCATTAGTAAGTAGTAGTATTGAAGAAATACGCTTGCTTAGAATGTGATGATTCGAAGTCATGGTGATATAGTTGGTAGCGCATTTGAGGCGTGAACTTTAGGGACATGGTTCGAATCCTACATGTGGCGAGTTCTATTTCATCCACATCTTGTAAATTTTAATTATTAAATGAAAGACATTGTCTTGATATTCGTTACTTATAGAAAATCTCTTAAATAAGGTCCATTAAAATTAAGCGCTAATATTTTAAAGGCTTGCACCCTAGGTTCAAAAAACTGCTTTAGAAGCTAACTCAAAAATATCGACACGCTAGTTTTAGAGAAATTTTAACTTTAATATTTAGAGAAACATAGGTAAAAACACCTGTTTATACACAGGTGTTTTTACCTATGTTTCTCTAAGAACAACACTTTCTTGGCGTACAATAAAAAAAATGGCGTCGTACTTCTATGTATTAGTACTGGCGATCACGTCGACACATCAAAACAGGTAATTTACCTATTTTTATAAAAAAAAAATATATTGTTTGTAAAAGAAAATTTGCGTGTCGATTTCTTAAAATTCGCTACTAAAGTATATTTTTTTAAATAATAAATTTATTTATTGCTTTAGAAAATTCGTTTGGATTTCGAAATTGGATTTCTTTGACCCATGAGAGCCAGCCCTAAAAATATTTGCGCTTAACTTAAATGGACTTATATAGTGTTGTCCTAAAATAAAATAACTCAACGCACTATAACTACGAAACAATAGTCACGGACTGCAAAAAGTCTTTCAAATCAACACATTTCACAGGAACCAACTTGTTTTCCCGAGCCGACGCATTCAGTTTCTTTGCAGCCTCTTCTAAATCATCCATCTTGTATGGCTTCTTGCTGTTCGTGGCGAATAGGATCTCGTTGACTTCCTCGTACAGTTTTACCGTGGCGAGGTGCCGGAAGTGTTGCTGTACAGTGTGCAGGATGCAGCCCTGCAGCCCGGGGTCGCGGCATACGAGGTTCAGGACGAAGTGGCCTGCGACACACACGAATATTGAAGGCGTGCTCATGTGGAGGCGCCCTATTGCGCACGATTTCGTCAGGCTCATCACAGATGGCGCCATAGGTTTATTCCATTGAATTAGAAAAACTATGGAAGCGTAACTCTCATACAACTAACCATTCATTATCAGTCCTATTTACGTAAACAAACTTAAATTACAACGAAAAACTTATGAACTCATAGACGAAGATAGTTTGCGATTGGCCGCGTCAAGGTCACGAGGCGGTGCCAACATTTCTAATGAACGCTATGGTGTCAACATAGCGGAGGTAGGTAGACATCGCTCGCGACAGCAGCTCTCCTCGCTCGCTATGATAAGTTACTCCAGTGTCACTTTCCGTCTTTCCTTGCATTTCCTGCACCACTTTACTACATAAGAAGTCATTTTTATCTTAATTTGTTAAGATTTCGCCGATGTTCTCAAAAAATATGTCGTTAAATGCTTTTATCGGCGCGTCCTTCCGTCACGGAGCGCGTGGCAGACTAGTTCGCGAAAAGATATACTTTTTAAGCACCGCCCGCTTTGATATACTTTGCGTGGTGTCAGTTTTTGAGCGCAATGCTGCTTCCATAGTTTTTCTAATTCAAGATTTATTCACAACTATGTATATAGGGTTGCCAACTCTTTTTTACGAGAAATAAAGTATATTTAGGTCAGAGAAGAATATTAAACAGTATTTTAGAAAAATTAACAGAATATTATTTATTTAATGTTTTAAATACATTAACTCCATTATTGTGATTTGTTTGTGGCTGCACTGCACTGACCATGCTCAGCCGGCCGATTTGCAAACTCAGTGACCAACGTTTTGATAGTCACTTCAAAATACATTGCGGGTTTCCTATGATTGATTATTTTTTTTTAATAACCTGTTCTGTCCCACTGCTGGGCAAAGGTCTCTCCCATCTCCTTCCATTTATCTCGATCCTGAGCCATATCTGACCAGTCATGCCGAAAGGCGTCGAGATCATCCCGCCATCTTTTCCTTGACTATTTTTATTAAAGATATATAAAACGCAATGTACTTTGAAATTACTATTAAAACGTTGTACACTGAGTTAGCAAATAGGCCAGCTGGCCTCTGACTATTATAAAAAATGTGAAGCAGTTGGATGCTGTAAACAGTATAATGCTGTTTTTAATAGTCTAGTTGGCAACCCTAACTAAGTATCCACCATATTATGTAAAAATAAAATCAGTATTCACGAAAAATATCTTAGATAAAAATATTATCGGTTTATATCAAATCAATACTTTTCAGTTTTACTTGATCTTACCTAGTTTAGGCTAACGCCATCTAGTGACGGGTGGAAAAGTTTGTAACTATTGCACTGCAGCTCCCTCCGCCGGCCATTGTGGCAGTTAGTGGAACTAACTTCCACAGCCTGCCTTAAACCAGTCTGCTACTTTTAAATGGCCTTAAGTTAGACCAATATTTTTGTATGAGATTGGCAATCTATTATTGTGTATAATGACAGCTCCGTGGCGCAGTGGTTAACACGCCAGCCTGCGACACGGAGTGCCCGGGTTCGATCCCCGGCCAGGTCAAGATGGAAAATGATCTTTTTCAGATTGGCCTGGGTCTTGGATGTTTATCTATATATGTATTTGTTATAAAATATAGTATCGTTGAGCTAGTAACCCATAAAACAAGTCTCGAACTTGCCTTGGGGCTAGCTCAATCTGTGTGATTTGTCCGTAAATATTTATTTACTATTTATTATATTAGTACATATGAAGCTTGTAATAAGCACGCAAGAATAGTTAGTTCCACTAACTGCCACGACTGCCGCTATGGTCTGCGGTGATGGCGCTACAGTGCATAGTAAACAGCCTTTTTCCACCCGTCACTAGATGGCGCAGCCTGAAAAAGGTAAAACTGGGAAATATTTTCGTCATCGTCTTCATCATTTTCACTATTATCAGGTCATTTTATTCTCCACTGCAGGAGCATGACCCTCTCTGTACTACCGGAGCCTTACTTGGCCAGAGCAGACAGAGGATTTGGCCTACACTCTCCTCGCTGGCCAGACGGGTTGGAGAGGTCTCGTTGATGTTTATGAGCTTTGTTTAGCTTGTATTTCCTAAGTCGCCTCTTACGACCTCCATGGGAAGACTAGGAGTGGTCCAATTCTACTCTGCCGGAAACCACACGGCTACTTTTTCGTCTTAATTATGTTTATTTTGTGAATACTGCTTTTATTTTCTCGTAATACGGTGAAAACATTGTGAATAAACTCTGGCGCCATCTATTTGATGAGTTTGAAAACAATCGTACGCAATAGGAGTAGGGACTTTATATAACTTTATTTCATGTTAACAAATTAATAAATAGTTTGATAAATTGTGTCTAATGTTAACTATGTATTCAGGCACGTAGGGACCAATTCTAGATTGAGTTTTTTCGGCGTATTCTTCTCACTAGTAGTATTTCAATTTCGCATGTATTAAAAAAATATATATAAAAAAGATAGAGCAAAGTGGAATAATAAAGGGGAAGCTTTTGCCCAGCAGTGGGACATAAATAGCTAGTGAAAAAAAAATATGAGTTCAAAAAGAGATACATGTATCCAATTTTGAATAAAAATATTTGACTTTGAGTAAGAACTACATGATAAGAGACAACTTCTGTGCCCTGTTTACCTTCAGGAAATAAGTACTCACCATCAGCCGTTAGTATCGTCTTCACATCTTCCAACACGTTGTTGTCCAGGAACTGTTTGGGCGGACACGACAGGCCCAGCGTTCGGTCCTTGCTGTCCATGTCAAACATCACGGTTTCATATTTGTTGCCTGGAAATTACAATAAGCATTTCAATGTTTTTTTTTTCGTGTTTACGAGGCCAACACAGGTGTTCGATTTTTAAGCTGCCTAAAGGCATCTGACAGAGCTTCACGACTGCCATCCATGATGACAGCATTTCATTAACAATTTAATAGGCAGAAAATATTTACAAATAGGTACCCTGAATTGAAAAATAATATTGGTTTTAATTTTAAAATTTTATTGAGCCTTAAAAGCGAAGCCAAAACCCAGCACAAGTCCAGGCACATTTCAATTAATTCACACGGATTTCTCTTTTATAATGCAATGGTTTCTGCTCCGGCCAAGACCTGTTCAAGGACATATCATACATTGGTATTTCTAGGAACGGGTTCTGGCTGGAGACCATTACATCAACTTCTCCAAAGGGTTCTACGTGTTGGATCTATATCCCCACGCAAGCCTCTCAAAGAACCGAGAAAAAACCCAGTTGACAGCTCCGTGGCGCAGTGGTTAACACGCCAGTCTGCGACATGAGGGTGCCCGGGTTCGATTTCCGGTTAGGTCAAGATGGAAAATGATCTTTTTCAGATTGGCCTGGGTCTTGGATGTTTATCTATATATGTATTTGATATATAATTTAGCATCGTTGAGTTAGTATCCCGTAGCACAAGTCTCGAACTTACTTTGGGGCTAGCTCAATCTGTGTGATTTGTCCGTATATATTTATATTTATTTATTTATAAAACCAGTGAAATAAATGAAGATACAAATAATAACAATAAATTACCCTTGGAAGCCTCTTCTCTCAAGAAGTCCACTCCATCTTTGATCTGCACCTCAAGTCTGTCATCCACCGTCAGTTCGAAATGGTCTTTTGCTACGTTCAACATCGCAGGGTCCAGATCTACTGCGGTAACCTGAAAACATTGGACACACAGATATGGGATCACTCCATATTTGTCACTAGCTTTCGTCTGCCGCTTCGTTCGCATTTTTTTTTTTTTTTAGTTTTGAAGATGCCTTTTAGAGAACGGTATTTTTTTCTGGGATGAAAGTTATATATATTTTTCTGTACCCCAGACAACGTGTATGCAAAATTTCATGATGATCGGTAGTTAAAGCTTGTAAGCGTAACAAACAAACTTACTTTTGCATTTATAAATCAAGTAATAATACTAGGACTCCTAAAACTCATTATTCACATTTAGAACAGCCAAATAGTAAAAAGGCGACATATTACTAACCCCCGCTAGTATACTACTATATATAGTTGACTAGCCGTGTGGTTTCCGACAGAGTAGAATAGGACCACTCCAAGTCTTCCCATGGATGTCGTAAGAGGCGACTTAGGAAATATAAACTAAACAAAGCTCATAAACATCAACGAGACCTCTCCAACCCGTCTGGCCAGCGAGGAGAGTATAGGCCAAATCCTCTGCCTGCTCTGGCCAAGTGTGGCTCCGGTAGTACAGAGAGGGTCATGCTCCTGCAGTGGAGACTAAAAAGACTTAATGATGATGATGAAGTAGATTTAAAATTTCCATAAAAGAAGTAGCGAGAGCCAAATTCTAATAAGCATACCTTCAAGTCTTCATAGCATTTTCTGAGGAACATGCACAGGCTGCCACCCCCAAGCCCTAACACCGCCACCCGCGAGCCCGCGGGGCGACTCTCGGTGTCCCGCGACAGCTGCGCCCCCACACACATGAACGAGTGGTACAGCGAGATGTGACCGAAATCTACCACCAACTTTGATTTGTTCTTCCTCTTTACTGGAATACAAATAAAACAAGTCATCATCATCATTTCGAGTAGGTAACACGGTTAATCGATCATGCACGCCCTGGTGTCAGAGTTCTTTGCCTCTCGGCCTCTGACATGGTTCCTTTAACGACTACCAGATGGTAGCCGGGACCAACGGCTTAACGTGTCTCCGAAGCACGGAAACACTTTATTATCAGACAAAAGTCAAAAAGTCAAAAGTCAAAGATTTTTATTCAAAATTGGATACATGTATCTCTTTTTGAACGTCATATTTTTATATCTTATATATTTTTTAATATATGCAAAATTGAAATACTACTAGCGTTTCGGAACGACCACTGGTGAGAAGAATACGCCGAAAGAAACTCAATCCAGACTTGGTCCCTACGACAATCAAATATATATATATAGACAATCAAATAAAACAAGTTAAATAAGCAATTACCACCACCATTCAAGCCCTTAGAAGTCCACTGCTGGACAAAAGGCCTCTCCTGAGGATTCTTCGTGCCATGGGGATATTGCCATACTCACCACGCTTGGCAGGCGGGTTAGCGAGCGCAGTTTCATTGGCTTCTTGTGCTTCCGTTCTGCTTGCGGTGCTGCCCATCGGAAGGTAAATAAGCAAGAATCATTACGCGGGTATTTAATTCTATAGCTATTCAAATCGGTCCAGTAGTTTCGGAGCATCAATGCAAACAAACACACAAACAATCAAATCCTTATATTAGTGCAGACAGAAAATATTATTTTATAACTATAATTAAGTCAATAAAATCTTATGGGAGTTCGTTTAATGGGAGCAACTATGGAAGGTTACCTGTTTTGAGCCTCGCTTCTGATTGCACCAGGAATTGGTTGTCAAGGAACACGAGGCGACGGTGCGTGAACCCCTCCACATCGACATCTTCCACCACGAAATCTCCGGAGAGGGGGGACGTGCCCTCGAACACTTTCACGCGGCGGCCCACATCACTGCCCAAAGATACGAAGGGGATCTGGAATGAAATGGTATTTTATTAATTTATATTCATTTAAACACATGATACTTGTAATATTAAATTAAATATAAATTTTAAAAAAATGCACTAATATGTAATATGTAACACTGTCTGGTTTAGGAATGATTTCAGTTTTTTCTTTAATAAATTTATACATACATTACATACATCATGTATGTATAAATTTAAGAAAAAACTGAAATCATTCCTAATATAACAAATAATAAAATAAAGTATCGTTGAGTTAGTATCCCATAACACAAGTCTCGAACTTACTTTGGGGCTAGCTCAATCTGTGTGATTTGACCGTATATTTTTATTAAACTGATAGAGTCCCATCTCTTTTTTTTTTAATAAGCGACTCTATCCTTCTACAGTCATAGAAACACGCAAAGAAAGATTCTGGCTGGCCCTCAGAGCCTCGCCCGAGATCTCGTAATTTGTTTTTTTAGGACCTTGGGGACCCAGCGCGAGGGGTTTCTTAAAAGAGATTGCCCCACGGCTCATGTCGGCTGCCGGTGATAAGAGGGCTGGCTGCTTTTTCGCCCAACGGATTAGCATAGCTATCCAACGGGGGAACGCAGCCAGCGTTCTTGCCACCATGCCACACGGGGAAGATTTCGAAGAAATTTCTTTCTAGTGCTCCTTTTTTTTTCACTTCATGTTTATATTGTACATAAATAGTTTTAATCACTGTTATTTTAAAAATTTTCAGTGGACAAGTTAAACAATGGGCTGGTAAAGACTGTCCAGGAGGTGGGATTAGAGTTCTTTAGGTCCCGCCCCAAACACAAACCTCAAAAGATCTCACCCCAAACCCTAAATTTGATGGCCACGCGACGATCCATGCCGCTGCAGACCTCGGATGACGCGGATGTGCATCGACAGCTCAATAGACAAATCCAAAAATCCTTGCGGCACGACAGTCGCTCCTTTAATACCGAGCGTATTAAGGAGACGATAGAGCAAAACAAAGGCTCCAAAGTGTTCGCAAGGGTGGAGTCTATTGGGCAAAGTCGATTAACAAAGCTGAAGACGGAGGACGGCGGTGTGGCTTCGACAAAGGCCGAGGTGCTGGGAGAGATTGAGAGGTTTTATGGACAGCTCTATACCTCAATAGCCAAACCCAATGTCAGCTTGGCCAAAGATCCGAGAGCCAAGCTAACCCGACACTATACCGAAGACATCCCGGACATCAGCCTGTACAAGATTAGGATTGCCCTCAAACAGCTTAAGAACAACAAGGCGCCGGGCGAGGACGGAATTACAGCAGAGCTTCTGAAGGCGGGCGGAACTCCGGTGCTGAAAGTCCTTCAGAGGCTCTTTAACTCCGTCCTGTTCGAGGGCATTACGCCAGAGGCGTGGAACAGGGGTGTGGTGGTTTTGTTCTTCAAAAAGGGTGATAATACTCTACTGAAGAACTACAGACCCATTACACTCCTGAGCCACGTCTATAAGCTGTTTTCGAGGGTGATCACGAATCGTCTCACGAACAGGCTCGATGCCTTCCAGCCTCCCGAACAAGCCGGTTTCCGAAAAGGCTACAGTACCATAGACCACATCCATACGCTGCGGCAGGTTATACAGAAGACCAGAGAGTATAACCGGCCATTATGCTTAGCGTTTGTGGATTATGAGAAAGCCTTTGATTTGATCGAAGTATGGGCCGTGCTTCAGTCCCTTCAGCGATGCCGCATCGACCATCGGTATATCGAAGTGTTGAAATGCTTATACAGAAACGCCAGTATGTCAGTTCGAGTACAGGAGCAGAACACGAGGGCTATACCATTGCAGCGAGGCGTAAGACAGGGAGACGTGATATCTCCGAAACTGTTTACCGCTGCTCTGGAGGATGCCTTCAAGCTCCTGGAATGGGAAGGACTTGGCATCAACATCAATGGCGAGTATATCACTCACCTTCGATTTGCTGATGACATCGTTGTTATGGCGGAGACGCTGGAGGACTTAAGTACTATGCTCAATGACCTCAACGGAGTTTCCCAACAAGTGGGCCTTAAAATGAACATGGACAAGACGAAAATAATGTCGAATGCCCATGTTGTGCCTTCACCAGTATCTGTTGGGAACTCCATCCTTGAAGCTGTGGACCAATATGTCTACTTGGGTCATTTGATCCAGGTTGGAAGTTCCAGCTTTGAGGACGAGGTCTTTCGTCGAATCCGACTCGGCTGGGCAGCGTTCGGGAAGCTCCGTGGTGTCTTCTCGTCCAAAATACCTCAGTGCCTCAAGACGAAAGTCTATAATCAATGTGTGTTACCAGTGATGACTTACGGGTCCGAAACGTGGTCCCTTACTATGGGCCTCATAAGAAAGCTCAAAGTCGCTCAAAGAGCTATGGAGAGAGCTATGCTCGGTGTTTCTCTGCGAGATCGAATCAGAAACGAGGAGATTCGTAAGAGAACGAAGGTCACCGACATAGCTCAGCGGATTAGCTCTTTGAAGTGGCAGTGGGCGGGGCACATAGCGCGTAGAACCGATGGCCGATGGGGCAGAAGGGTTCTCGAATGGCGACCACGTATCGGCAAGCGCAGCGTCGGACATCCACCAACCAGATGGTCGGATGACCTCACTAAGGTAGCAGGAAGACGCTGGATGCAGGCCGCTTTCAACCGGTCGTATTGGAAATCCTTGGGGGAGGCCTATGTCCAAAAGTGGACTTCTTGCCGATGATATGATGATGATGATGATGATGATTTTAAAAATAAATTGCTACGAGATTAATCTCCTAAAATGAGGCGAGATCTTGCGAGATCGGGATGTCGCGGCATCGAGATAGCATTTCCTACTTGGAAAAGGAATTGTTGCTAGAATGTATGGGTAACCGGCTAAATCATGTTAACCAGCCTAAATTAGCAAATCCATAAAGTAATCAACGTTTACATGGTGATGTACAGAAATCTGTTTTATTCAAATGGTACTGTTACGTGGTTAGGGTTCGGGATTTGGAGTAAAACAGAAAACTCTTCAGAGGGAATTTATTCACTATGGAATCCCAACACTGAAACCCGACTGATCTTCCTCGAATATCCAAAGCGCAAAGCACTCGTAGTCTTAGTGTCTAGAAAGTTCCATATACTTTCGGGCCCGACAGCCAACAACCAAAACATTCCGGAATATTCGAGTAGGTGTGTGAGCGGGATATATTACATATGTGTGAGCAGGATGGAAGATGTATGAACGTGACAGACGATGTTCGGAAAAGTTCTAGACTATTCTATTCTGGGAGCTTCGCGTCAGAACATTTGGATGTAAAATGCCGGTATTAAGGAGTCCGTTTCTATACAGAAAAGCGGTGTATGGGGTGAGAGCCGCTCTGAGTCATCTCCAAAAGACTTAAGAGTTATTAAGACAATAGACAAACGCAGCTACATAAGTTGATGCTATTAACGACAATGATAAATATGAATATTAATATGGTGATTTAGGTAATATGAGTTCCGCCAAAATGGCTGACAGCCATTAAATCACCGGAATTGGCTTACAGTTACAGTGTGAGACGTTAAATCATCCACAGATGATATATAGCGACAAATTGACTAATCTATTCAACCAGGCTAGAATACATACATTTAAACCTTCCCGGTTTATACAAAATGTTATTGAAACCTCATCACTATTGGTCTAATATTTTCTTATGTTGTCTGTTGTTCTTATCTAACTAAACTCATGAAATGCATTCATCTAACATGTACACTTATTCACTGACGATGACAATTAAAAAGCAGATTTATCATCCACATTTTTTTTTAAAAAAGGTTAAAGAAAACCAGCTCGTCGATTTCTCAATTTTGTTACTAAAGCATTTATTTATATAACGTAGATATTCATATAATGTGAAATACGATTGATCCTAACAAAAGTATGAATATATACCCTTATAATATATTTTTTTAATATGTATAAGTACATATCACACATATTGAGCTAGCCCCAGAGTAAGTTGTGAACTTGTATTGTTGTATACTAAACTAACTCAACTATACTATATTTTATAATAAATACTTTTTTAGATAAACATCCAAGACCAAGACCTAGGTCAATCTGAAAAGATTGTTTTCCATCATGACCTGACCGGGGATCGAACCCGGGGAACCCTCGTGACGCAGGCTGGCGTGTTGACCGCTGCGCCACGAAGCTAGTCAAAAAGATTCGTAATAACAAGTTAAAAAACCGGCCAAGTGCGAGTCGGGCTCGCGCACAAAAGGGTATCATTTTCTATAAAAACTATAAAATTATTAAAACTCCCTCCGTGGTCCAGTGGTTAAGGCGTTTGCCTGTAGACCCGGGGGTCGTGGGTTCCATTCCCACGACAAGCATACTTTGTTTAGCTGCTTAGAGCGTTAGAGCTCGCCATACACACTAAGATGTTTCCAGCATGCAAAATTAATTATATAAAATTATATAGTAATATATTATATAGTAATATATTATAAAGTAGTATATTATATAGTTTAGCCAGAAAGTAATGAGAATTAGATATTATCCTTGTTCATGTTGACGATTAGTCATTCTAAGAAACATAAAGATTTTTTTTTTTTTTATGAATAAATATATACGGACAAATCACACAGATTGATAGTAGCCCCAAAGTAAGTTCGAGACTTGTGTTATGGGATACTAACTCAACGATACTATATTTTATAACAAATACATATATAGATATACATCCGAGACCCAGGCCAATCTGAAAAAGACAATTTTCCATCTTGATCTGGCCGGGGATCGAACCCGGTCACTCCATGTCGCAGGCTGGCGTGTTGACCGCTGCGCCACGGAGCTAGTCAAAAAGATTCGTAATAACAAGTTAAAAAACCGGCCAAGTGCGAGTCGGGCTCGCGCACAAAAGGGTATCATTTTCTATAAAAACTATAAAATTATTAAAACTCCCTCCGTGGTCCAGTGGTTAAGGCGTTTGCCTGTAGACCCGGGGGTCGTGGGTTCCATTCCCACGACAAGCATACTTTGTTTAGCTGCTTCCAGTTTGGTTAGGACATTGCAGGCTTGAATCACCTGATTATCTGATAATAAAGATGATTCCGTGCGGAAGGCACGTTAAGCCGTTAGAACCACGTAAGAACGTAAGAACTCTGACACCAGGGTGTGCAATGGTCGATTGACCGTGTCACCTACTCGAAATGATGAAATGATTAAAGATATTTTTGTTATATGATGTAACTGAAAATTTACGCTTTCCTTTCTCCGTGCTATAAGACGTTGCTTCGTACCAAATTTCAGGATTCTGAGTTCATGGGAAGCACCCTGTAGGTTTTGATTCCCTTGCGAATCTTGAAAATTTGCGGCAAAATAGCTGTAGCTTTTGATTGCGTTGGCTTAGTAGTTTGATTTTTTTCACAGCTCCAAGGGACTGTAGACCTGAGTATTTGATATGAATTTTAGCTTGATACATCCACGCGCTTCTGAGAAAAGGATCTTTATAGACAGACAACAAAGTGATTCTATAAGGGTTCCGTTTTTTCGTTTTGAGGTACAGAACCCTAAAAATGAACAAAAACTAGGCAAAAACGTAAGACAGGCGGATTTGTAATCTTGACATCATCAATTGACATCAGTATATAAAAGTTTTTAAGCACGCGCTTACACCCATATCCATTGATTTATCGCTTCTTTAGAACGAAAGTGGCTTAATTCAAAAACTCTACTTTTTGGGAAATCGCAAAATAAGATTTCAGTTTTAGTAATTTTTGCATTCGTTTAAATATATCTTCCAAACTAATTAAGATAATTGCTCTCTGATTGCTGATATGTTTTAAATAACTATTAGGCTTGATATTCATTGACATTTTTTTAAATTATTTTAATAAATAATATTTTGAAATAACGATTTTCAAAAACTTGTCACTATTAGGTCACTTTTTGACCGAACTTCTTTATTATCGTTTGACTTAATATGTATTAAGTCAGTTTCGTTTTAATAACTTAAAATTGGTGAATGGCCTCTTAAGTATTATGTCATTTTCGTATTAAAGTTAGAGTACCTAAGTCGGGTTTACTAATAAAATAAGTCACTTAGATCAAAACTGTTTTGTAATAAAAACTTGGGTTTTAGTGTTCAAGTTATTTATTGTATTCAGAGAATAACATAAATTATTGTTTTTTAAACTTTCGCGGTTTAAACACATAATTATGTATTAAACGGGACTTAGATGAACCTTTTTATTAGTTTTCGACGTTTCGTTACATCCATCGCGGTCGCAACGAGACTGGAGTACTGCGGTGTCATCGTGTGGTGGACGCAGTTTCACTAATAATTTTGATAATTTCACTACATCTGCTTCGTGTTCACTACCCACATAAAGTATTGTGTTTATGCGTTAGCCCCGGTACACACTAAACTAACAGTGTCCGACTTTTTGTATGTCTCCGGACGACGCGGTTTAATAAAACGGTTCGTCCTAAGTCCCGTTTAAATACATCATTAATAACATACATTGTTTCAAATAAATTATTATCAGTTACTAGTATGGTTGCATGGAGACAAATAAAGATAAAATAAGCTATACTTACCAAATGCATTAACTGGAATTAGCGCGAACATACCGCTTTTCTTCAGTAGTGTGTGCTGGTAGTTGGATAAAAGTAATATGCCGTTGGATGAAGATACCACCGCGCCGACGGAGTATTGACACCGTTGCATCAGTCATTCAGTGACCACGGCCAGTGCAACCTGGTCGAAACGTCTAGAGAAAAACGGTATGTTCGCGCTAATTCCCGTTATTGCATTTAGTAAATATGCAGCGCGAAAGTTTAAAAGTATTTATACGCTATACTTATTCAAAAATTACACACAGTATACATCAGCTCCCATCGAGCCCATGTCATTAGAGGGTGCAAACCGATACGCTCAGATTAGAATTACTAGTATGGTTTCTAGGGATTCAGAGATAGGTGAAATAAGGCTATATTGAAAAAAAAACACAAGTAACATATTATTTAATTACTTTAATTTAACTAAAGATTAAGTACATTAATTAAATAAGTAAAGGTTTAACATTTGGACTCTTACATCTACTTATCCGTAACGATTAGATAGTAAAAAATAAATGTACTTATAAACAAGAACAAATTTAAATAAACAATCTCTTTATATTAGTATTTTTTGAATTAACAACAATTATTTACTTTAGAAAGTAGGTATAATTGTAAGTTTAATTGAATAAAGTAAGTAAAAATATTAAGTGTGTAAAAGGTGAACTTACACAAGGATGTAATCTTATCAATCACACTATGAAATATATAAATTTTTGACAAAATCTATATTATACTATCCATATAACATTATACACGGAGGGGCTCCCTGTGTATAATGTTATATGGAGAGTATGAACAAAGAGAGAACAAAGAGAGTATAGGGGGGTGCTGATGTCGTTATAAATTAACACATGATGCTTGATAAGACTTGTATTTGTCAGCCAAAATGTCACTTTGGCACAAATACTATTTTTGTATACGTAACATTGTCTTAGGCCACGCTTGGTTGCCACATTTAAATCTTAATATCTCATCAACGCTTTGTAAGAATTGAGAAAGAAATGGTTTTATTGGCTGTGTAAAAGATGCCCTAGCTCCTGGATGAGGTCTCATCACACTATCAAATACATACATTTTGAACAAAAATCTCTAGGTACTATAAAAAGCGTCTGTTTGGGCAAATGCTTCCTGACCCCGTGACAGAAATTGTTTTAACCTGCACAGGACAGTGCTGCCGTTCGTGCTGATAAGGATTTTTACACTATCAAGTACCTACTACGTACTATATTGTTTTGACAAAATTTGCATTTTTCAAACTGTCTAGCTCCTAAACGCTTCCTATCCGGATGTAACAAACTGGTTATTTAAGTTCAACAATAAAGTGCGCATCTTTGTATTATAGTCTCTAAACACTATCTTATCCAAAGTAAATTGTGTCAAAGTAAACTATCTTATCCATCAGAAATTAGCGTTGGGACGACGGTCTAATGAATATTTTACTTACAGCCTCAATCAGATTCAAATGGTTAGTTTCTTGTTTTTCACGATCTTGCTGTTTCAATAAACGACGCATTCGGGGAAATATTTTCACTATTTAAAAAGCTCCTAAACGCTTCCTATCCGGATGTAACAAACTGGTTATTTAAGTTCAACAATAAAGTGCGCATCTTTGTATTATAGTCTCTAAACACTATCTTATCCAAAGTAAATTGTCTCAAAGTAAACTATCTTATCCATCAGAAATTAGCGTTGGGACGACGGTCTAATGAATATTTTACTTACAGCCTCAATCAGATTCAAATGGTTAGTTTCTTGTTTTTCACGATGTTGCTGTTTCAATAAACGACGCATTCGGGGAAATATTTTCACTATTTAATTGTGTTTCCTGAAAAAGCAAAAAATAAAAGCTCATATCACCAAAAGCAGCAAACCAAATCTTAAAAATATGCGTTACTAACCTATTAGCAAAAGTTTCAATGCGCCGTTCAATTCGTGCTTTTATGCTTATAAATAGGTATCTATATTTTAATGATAAATTGGTCAAAACAGAGTATTTTCACAACTTAAGAGTATAAAACGAAATATGCTTACCTGTTGCTCATTCTCGTCTTCGTCCACACTCTTTCTTTTTGTAGTATTTTCCAAAGTCATGAGCGTTCTCCTTTTCCTCTTTCACGAATTAAAAAAAAAATGACCTAAAATAAAAAACTTATGGTAGCATTGGAATTAAATCGACTGAAAACTCAAAAGGACGGTATTATCAATAACCGTTTTAATAAAAAAGAGACTTAATCCATAATAGGACAAAGAACATGACGAAAAGTTTTATAAAAAAGTGACTTATTTGTTGTTAAGTCATGACGTGTAAAACAGATTTTAGTAATAAAGTGGCGTAAGCACGAATAAGTCGTAAATATAATGACAATATTCGGAAGAGTATCGACTTAACGCCTATTAGGTCACTTTAATAACAAAAATTAAAATGTAATTCTTACCGTTTTTCGGAATGAAAACGCCTCAAGCACTAATTGGTCACTTTATTTGCATTCCGTCAACGTGTTGCGCTTGCCTCTGCGGGAATAACCCTAAAAGGGGCATTGACGTTCCGACCCGGGACCTCTTCGCGTCCAGTAATAAAGAGACGAAAATTGTGCGTTCGTACTCTTCTAACACAGTTGGGCCATTTTCCGATTAACTAAGCGATAGAATACGATGTGTAGAGTCGTTTGGAAACATTAACTCAAATTTAAGATTTTTTGAGTTAAGTCGGTTTCATTCTAAAGACGCGTTATCTCCTAGGAATATAACTGAGAAAACGTATTTATCGTAACAGTTGTGTGAAATATGTGCTTTTTTGAAGTAGGCTACAAAATATCGTGCTAAATTTAAACTACTGTCGCGTAGTACGAGGAATGAAAATGTCAACGTCACGAATTCAAACGAAAAAGAATTCACCTAAAGGAAAATTTCGTCAACTACGTCAGAACAATGTTTGGCCTGGTGGTCTATACGTTGGACTGTGAAGCGATAGATCCCAGGTTTAAATCACAGTCACGTATAACGTTTTTGAAATTTTAAAAGAAGTTTCTAGATAATTCTAGACGAAATGGAAAAGAAAATACGGGACAGAAAATGAGTGAGAGAGAAGGCGATAGAAAATTAATTAATTGAATTTGGAACATTGATGCGATTTTGTTTGAATTCGGGGGGTATATAAGCAGTACAAGGCGCGGCCGATGACAGTTTAGTTTGAAAGTGGAATCCGAAGGAAGAAGAGAAGAAAAAGAGTAACCTAGTAGTGAGAAAAGTGAAGTAAAAGTAGTGAGTAAAAGTGAAGTGTTCAGTGGAAATCCGCGCGAGTGACAGTGTAGTGACGGTTCCGCGCGTGAGTGACAGTGCAGTGACGGTATCGCGCGTGAGTGACAGTGCTGTGACGGTATCGCGCGTGACAGTGCAGTGACATATCGCGGGTGACAGTGAAGTGACGTTCCGCGCGCGTGAAGTGACATTTCTCGTACAAACCAGTGCAGTGACTAGGACGCAGTCAATTGGGTGCACCTTGGACTACCAATAAAGGCACTATTCCATAGGATTGACGTTTATTTTCCTATCCCCAACCCATTATCGTAACACTACTTTTAAAGTGTTTTGAGTTTGACTAATTCTATGATTAATTCGTTAATAAAAAAATTAACGCTTAACTTAAGTATCTAATTGTAATATAATAGAATAATATTAATATATAATATATACGGACAAATTACACAGATTGAGCTAGACCCAAAGTAAGTTCGAGACTTGTGTTATGGGATACTAATTCAACGATACTATATTTTATAACAAATACATATATAGATAAACATCCAAGACCCAGGCCAATCTGGAAAAGATCATTTTCCATCTTGACCTGGCCGGGGATCGAACCCGGTCACTCCGTGTCGCAGGCTGGCGTGTTGACCGCTGCGCCACGAAGCTAGTCGTTATTGTCTTATATAAAAACTAATACTAAATAAAAAAAATATATTTGCAAATTGCTTATTACTAAAATCTTATCATCAGCGACAAATCTGTCAGTTCTTAATTCCCTATAAATAATTTAATAATAATTGTACAATTTGAATGGCATTACCATTAAATTATCAGCAAACGCTAGTATAAAACCCGGGGGTTGTGGTGGAAACAGTGTTATTTGGAGACGTGCGTCTTGGGAAAATAATCAAATACTCCGAAAATGATTTCACCAATATTTGTATTTTTGGTACCGTTCGCATTTGTGAGTTTGTAAGTAGTATGTTTTAGTGTTTGTTATTTTTTAACTAGCTCCGTGGCGCAGCGGTCAACACGCCAGCCTGCGACACGGAGTGACCAGGTTCGATCCCCGGCCAGGTCAAGATGAAAAATGATCTTTTTCGAATTGGCCTGGGTCTTGGATGTGTATCTATATATGTATTTGTTATTAAATATAGTATCGTTGAGTTAGTATCCCATAACACAAGTCTCGAACTTACTTTGGGGCTAGCTCAATCTGTGTGATTTGTCCGTATATATTTATTTATTTATATAACTGTTTTATACAGCATGTAACATAACCCCACGTCCCCACGAGACAGACCTGACCTAGTGTGGGGATCACGAGTAAACTAAGTACACGCTCATGTAATAACCACTTTATCTTTTATCCCTATGTACAGTCAGCCAAGGAGATACCTGACCCTGCTATCTACATATATATTGAATTTTCTCCTTAACTAAAAATAATATTAACATGAAGATATATATTTAGAAAGATTTTAATTAAGACTTCCTGAATATACATTTTCATGTGTAACGTTGCAGCATGCCACCTGCATGCTGCAATTTTTTACTTTTAGTTTAAGAGAAAAGTCAAGATATAGGTAGATGGCGGGGTCAGGTTATCTCCTTGGCTGACTGTACTCCTTGTTTAGATAAAATCGTTTCTTTTTTGTAAGGACGTTACATATCGTGTATACTCTTTCTCAAGCATGCATCTGTGTACTTGTTATTTTTCTTGACAAACAAAAAATATTTCTATTTCTATTCTATTTCTAATAGGAATGACTCAGCCCCTCAAAATGAACAACTTTTTCTATGGGACCAATGTTGGGAACTCAAAAGAAAATTACATTTTCATACAAAGGTGTTCGGCTGGCCCAGCATTAAGTATGAAAATGTAAAAAAAAATGGACATGTATTTTTTGTTCAAATTATTTGAGTTCAAGATGGGGGTACGTGACGGAAAATTTGCTAAAAAGTGTAGCAAACTATGACGTCGAACGGAATTTCAAAGTGCTTTAATATTTTTTTGTTTGAGCTATAAATCAATATTTTTTTGTTTTATCGACAAAAGAAAAAAATACATATACACTTCGATCAAATACAATGGTAGATACACGACTCGCGTTTGAAAAATGGCACCGGCAAAACAGCGCACTAATCGAGTTCCGAAAGTTTTCGTCCACAGTTTAAAAAAAAAGGCGCTAGCACTCACTCGCGAACACGGAGGTACAGTGAAAAGATGCAAAAACTACGTATCAAGTGAAAAAAAAATGTAGTTATACTTTCAGTATGTACCGTTTATGTCGAGGTTTGTAAGTATGCATGATGTTTTGACTCGGGGACAGTATTAAGGCTTCAGTTTGTATGAGACTGTGTATCTACCATTATATTTGATCGAAGTGTACCTATATGTATTTTTTCTTTTGTCGATTTAATAAAATATATTAAAATACAGCCCTTTGAAATTCCGTGTGACGATATAGTTTGCTACACTTTTTAGCAAACTTTTCCGTCACGCGTCACCGTCTCTCTCTTAAGTTATATACATTGTATAAATATTTCAGGAGCTATATAGAATGCTACCGCTGTTCTTCAGAGGTTTTAAGGACGAGGCCAAGTCCTTTTAAAAATATCGATGTAAGTTATTTTTTGCATTCTCTTTATTACTTACTATAAGAAAATGTAATTTAGAAAATAGACCTATTATTTTCTATATGCATTTTCATAATATTCGATTAAATTAATGTACAGTCAGGGACAGATATACCTGACCAGGCCCTCTGCCTTCATCTTGAATTTTCTCTTAAACTATAAATAATAATAATAAAAATGTATAAAGATATAGATACTGAAAGAATTAATTAAGTCTTTATTTCGAGTAGGTGTCACGGTCAATCGACCATGCACATCCTGGTGTCAGAGTTCTTCGGAACCGCCTCTCGGCCTCTGACGTGTTCCTTTAACGACTACCAGATGGCAGCCGGGACCACCGGCTTAACGTGCCTTCCGAAGCACGGAATCATCTTTATTATCAGACAATCAGGTGATTCACGCCTGCAATGTCCTAACCAAACTGGAAACAACTAAACAAAGTATGCTTCCGGTGGAAATCGAACCCACGACCCCCGGATCAACAGGCAAACGCCTTAACCACTGGACCACGGTGGCTGTTAACTGAACTGAACACGGAGCTGTGTTGTGATGATGATGATGATGAGTCTTTATTAATATACTTTTTTATGTTAATTTTATTTATAGTTTAAAAGAAAATTCAAGATTTAGGTAGAGTGCTTGCCGGCCTATTTGCTAACTCAGTGTACAACGTTCTGATAGTCATTTCAAAGTACACTACGTTTTATATATCTTTAATAAAAATAGTCAACCATAGGAAACCCGCAATGTATTTTGAAGTCACTATCAAAACGTTAGTCACTGAGTTAGCAAATAGGCCGGCTGGTCAGGTATCTCTGTCAGTAACTGTACAATTGTACCGTAAACAATAACTAAAAAATAAACAATCAAAAATCTTTTTAACAGTATTGGACGCCGAATAGTTTGGTCTAAATTATATTATTGTTTTATTTTAATTATTATAATGTATATGAGATATACAATATGTTCCAGGGGAGAATAATAGATCAGATACGAAAATATGGATGGAATAATTACGTAAGTACCTAACAGTCTTGTCATCAACATCGTAGGGCCCGATCGTCCTGTGGGTTTGAGCATTATTAGCGCTTACTTACGAATGTGAGGCAACCCTGGGCGTGGACCCATTGGGATGGGTGACCGCAAGTGGCATACAAATATCCTCCGTGCTTCGGAAGGCACGTTAAGTCGTTGGTCCCTGTCCTCCTGTCCTCATTGGGCAGTCGTTAAATATAAATATATACGGACAAATCACACAGATTGAGCTAGCCCCAAAGTTAGTTCGAGACTTGTGTTATGGGATACTAACTCAACGATACTATATTTTTATAACAAATACATATATAGATAAACATCCAAGACCCAGGCCAATCTAAAAAATATCATTTTCCATCTTGACCTGACCGGGGATCGAACCCGGGGCGCTCGTGTCGCAGGCTGGCGTGTTAACCACTGCGGACAACGGCTGTATTTTTGTATTTCTAACTTCTTTTTCCTCCACTCCTCCTACTTTAGGTGTGATCGGGACAGCATGGAAGTCTTTTATACTTTCCATACCGTAAAAGTTTCGGCTTATTTTTACGACTGGCCGCCTAACCTCAACCCTCCTTGGGAATGCTTTCGTTGCACGGGATGTATGTGCATGTCTCTTTAGCCGCCTTACGACATCCAAAGGACAGAATGGAGTGGTTTTGTATTCTAGGCCGAAAACCACAGGGCACCGTTCCATCCATTTCTTAAAATTTGGTATTAACGCATTTCTTTGACCTATGGGTGCTAAAGTGTCCGTTACGCCAGCCAGATTTTGTTGAAAATTGTCAAAAATCGACATTGTAGTGCAGTAGATAATTAGATATAGAGCTTCTGTAAATGGTAAGCTAATTTTTAAATTTGGTAAGCGTATATTTTTTGAATTATTTGATAAAAACGGTGCTAAATCCTTATCCTTATTCTTACTAATATTATAAATGCGAAAGTGAGTTTGTTTGTTTGTTTGTTATGCTTTCATGCCGTAACTACTGAACCGATCATCATGAAATTTTGCATACAAGTTCTCTGGAGTACGGAGAAGGACATAGGCTACCTTTTATCCCAGGAAAAAGTACTATTTTCCCGAGGGATCGACATGACTCATAAAATCAAAATATTTGCGCTTAATTTAAATGGACTTATACATCTAAAATCAATTTCAGTCGAAGAGAAATCCAGCAAACGAAAAACCAAGAGTTAATGTAAGTACTTAAACTACACTTGTACTTTGTTTTTAATAAAATAGGCGCCAATAAATAAGCCCATAGCGCGCCACAGTGCCGGATTTAGGGAAGAAAGTCGGGGCCCACGCCCCGGGCGGCAGGTAAGAGAGGGCGGCGAAATACCTAATTCAGTACTTTATGATCCGATTTGCAACCTGTCCCGTTAGGAGCGCCATTTAGGGTCTTTCCCCGGGTAAGACTTTTCTCAGTTTATTTATTTTCACGGGGCTCAATTTTCGGCTCGGGAGTTTATCACAGAATGAATATAAGTGGAAGCTGATAGCATCTTCCTCAGTATGGCTTATGGCTAGTCGCAAGTGCTTGATGTCTTTTATACGAACGTTAGTAATGAAATAATTCTGCGGTGGCAACCCTGATGCTGACACACATTGACGTGGGCACGAATGATTGATGTGTGAAGTTTTGTTTGCAAGAGTCTTAAGGGGCCTACCATACTATCCTGAATCGCATCCTAACCTGGATCCGATGGGAGGGACGCCGCAATACGTGTGATACGATTAGACATATCTCCTATCGTGTCTAAAGTATAGCGGCGTCCCTCCCATCGGATCCTGAATTCAGGATGGTTCAGTAGGCGCCTTAAGCATAAATATTAGTCCGCTTGTGTGAAACGGTAACAGGGTCTGTTACACACAAACCTAAGGTATAAAATAAAGGATTCTGTTAGTATAAGATAAGCTAATCTTGGAAACTATTGACACAAAATCAATCAGACTTTACTTGAAAATCAAGTTGATAAAAGGTTAAACCCCTGTGCGTGCAGTTCTATTTAAATTAAATCATTCAATATGGTATTATCGCGTTTATTACATTTTTTTTAACATCTAACGTTTCGAAAATGTTATAGTTTTCATGATCACTGATAGTCTGCCTGCGCTGCGCCCATGAAAACTGTGTTTTAATTTAAATGGTGTAACAATCGCGAAAACGTTATAAACCATTTTGTTCAATTCTAGATGAAAATTTAAGAAAATATTAGGCGTTTTCAGGCACTTTTTTTCGTCAATCCACATTTTGATAATACTAATTTAATTATATTCAAATCATTGTTCAAATGCTACTAATTACTAGCCTTTACTAGAGAAACGCTGAAAGAAACTCGTTCCAACAGTATTTGGTCGCCTTCTCGCCTGAAGGGCTTTGTACGATATTTTATATAATTTTTTCCTTTTTTGATGTACAATTTCAATGTACAGTCAGGGACAAAGATACCTGATCAGGCCCTCCACCTATATCTTGAATTTTCTCTAAAACTATAAATAACATAGACATGAAAATGTGTATACAGAAAGATTTTAATGAAGTCTTTCTTAATATATTTTTTCGTGTTATTATCTATACTAATATTATAAAGCTGAAGTGTTTGTTTGTTTGTTTGAACGCGCTAATCTCAGGAACTACTGGTTCGAATTGGAAAATTCTTTTTGTGTTGGATAGTCCATTTATTGAGGAAGGCTTTAGGCTATAAAACATTACGCTGCGACCAATAGGAGCGATGCATCAATAAAAAATGTTTTGAAATCGGGGAAAAATTATTCATAGTTGAGGACATCCGACGCGTGCGATGCGTAAACGGTTCAAGTTACCCAAAAAATGTGTATTAAAGAATTATTTCTATTTAAACGAATTAAAAAAACAGGCCAAGTGCGAGTCGGACTCGCGCCGAATGGTTCCGTACCGTTATCTAAAACGCTGTTAAAACGGCATAAAAATCATGTCTGTTGTATGGGAGCGCACCTTTAGTATTATCTATACTAATATTATAAAGCTGAGGAGTTTGTTTGTTTGTTTGAACGCGCTAATCACAGGAACTACTGGTTCAAATTGGAAAATTATTATTGTGTTGGATAGTCCATTTATTGAGGAAGGCTTTAGGCTATAAAACATCGCGCTGCGACCAATAAGAGCGAAGAATCAATAAAAAATATTTCGAAATCGGGGAAAAATTATTCATCTATACTAATTAATCATAATAACAGAAATTGCCGCGGACCAAGTCGCGAGCAACAGCTCGTTATTTATAGTTTGAGAGAAAATTTAAGATATAGGAAGAGGGCCTGGTCAGGTGTCTCTGTCCCTGACTGTACATAATTTTGTGTCATGCTAGCGATCAAGTATGCAATAACAAATAAATAACATAAAACCTAATAGTCACAAAGAGGCGGAGCAGACCTGTCCCTCCCGGTAGCATTCGTTCACGAGTTGACGCATGGATCGTCCATGCGTCAACTGAGCTAAAAAGCTGCTGAGCTAAACCATAAGAGAAACAGTGGCGCACCTACATTTATACGCCTATTCTGAACAGAGTCTACCTATACATAAGATTCTTATTCTTGCAGAGCTCATCATTCATCAACATTTTAACCGTGAAAGTCCACTGCTGGACAAAGGCCTCTCCCAAGAATTCTTCGTTCCATGGGAGGATATTGCCATTCTCCCTCGTTTGGTAGGCGGGTTGGCGAGAGCAGTTTCTTTGGCTCCTTGTACTTCCGACGCTGCTACCCATCGAAAGCCATATTTAAGCTGGGGAAAGATAAGAATTAATTTTATTTGGGAAGGGAATAAAGGTATTGGGGTACTACTAACTAGAATGAATGGGGGAAAAGCAGGTAGCAGCGTGGGAGGGGGGAAAAGCAAGTAGCAGCGTGGGAGGGGGAAAAGCAGGTAGCAGCGTGGGAGGGGGGCAAAGCAGGTAGCAGCGTGGGAGGGGGGAAAAGCAGGTAGCAGCGTGGGAGGCCGGGCGCGCGTTCTGGATGCCATACCTGCAACCACTGTATTAATGACTATTTAACAGATAAATCCATGGAAATAATACATTCAATAAATTGTTAATCAATATACATCAGTGATTACCTAATGTAAAATAATAGGCTAGTTTCCTAAAAAAATATAATTAGTCCGTCAGTTAGATATTCAAAAAATATTGGGCATGTATTTTTTCTTTTGTCGATTAAATAAAAAATGATAAAGATATAGCCCTTTAAAGTTCCGTGTGACGTCATAGTTTGCTACAATTTTTAGCAAACTTTGACGTCACGAGCCCCCACTCCTGAACTTTGACGCGCTACAACTTAATTATTTATTGTTTATTTGACAAAAGAAAAAAATACGTGTCCAATATTTTTTGATTATCTAACTGACGGACTAATTGTTATGTTATTATTACGACCCAGGAAACTAGCCTATTCAATTTGTAATAAATATGTGAAAGCGTAGCCCTTCAGGCACGTAGGGACCAATACTGGACTGAGTTTCTTTCGGCGTATTCTTCTCAGCAGTGGTCGTTTCGAAACGCAAGTAGCTTATCGATTTTGCAAATATTAAAAATAATAATATGACGTTCAGAACGAGATATATGATATCCAAATTTGAATAAAATTCTATTTCATTTCATTTCCACCGGCGAAGCAGTTGAGGATACTATTCAAGTGACTGGAGCGCTCATCCTAATAATATTTTGAGAATTGAAAATAAAATATATTTCAGGATTTTTTGACAATCCCAGGAAAACAAGTACCCAACGGTACGGTGGTGAAAAAATCTGATATTGATGAGAACAACTTCCACGGATTAACGAACGTAAGCACTTTTTTTTTTACTTTTATAACTATAATAAAATCTTGTTTAAATTTCAATGTGTCAAAGTAATGAAGTAGTTTAGTAAGAACTGGCCATTCAGATAATAGGCAGGGCGATGTTGGATAACACCTAAATATGGAAAACAATGAGCCCTTCTTTTCTACAGGCCTTATAAACATAGTTAAAATTGGAAAAAGGTAAATTGGTGCCAACTCGCGCGCAAGACGAGTTTCACACTCGCCAGTTGACGAAAAACTCATTGCGAGTTAACCAAGCCAACATTAACAGCTCCGAGCCTGGCAATGTAATGCCTCCCATTTATACCGTAGCGGCTGCGATGTAGTCTGATCAACCGTCAAAAAGCGAAAATCTTCCCGCCTTCTCTTTAGCAAAGACAATATAATACTAAAGCCAGCCTCATACAAAAAATATCGGCCGCCTATAAGGGCCGCGCTTCACTGGATAGGCATGGGATGCTGGATGGGGAGACGTCGCGCGCTCGCGGGCGTCTAGTCATCTTATACCACTAGACATAAAGGTTATAACAGCTTGTTTTTAAATGACGCGTCGCTTCTGATGCCATCCCATGCCAATCTAGTAAAGCCCGGGCCTTAAAAGCACGTACAAGGTGCTTGGCAAGCACGCCGGCAGGCCGTGGCAGTTAGTTCCACTCACTGCCACTATAGGCGGCGGCGAGGGCGCTACAGTGCAAAAGTGACAGTCTTTTCCACTTTTCACTAGATGGCGTAAAACTGAAAAATATTGTTCCATTTACGCCGGAAATTTGTTTTTATCTAAACTAAGATATTTTTCGTGAAAACTAATTTTATAGTTGTTAATAAACCTATGGCGCCATCTATGCTATGCTTCATAAGTGGTCAATTGTAAGCAATAGGCGTTAGGACGACCTACATATAGGCAAGGCGCCCGGGGAACCGTGCGGCTTGGACGAGGCGCGTATTTACATAATTTATTTATGCTCCCCATCTTTAGAATTATAGCAATTCAGTTTTTCAGCGCCATCTAGTAGTACTGTTGCATATTGTGTTGAAATTTCTTTATTTGCATAAATGTAGGTGTACATAATATGGGAAACTTACTAAAAAGTGCCAATACATACGATACTGTCATTGTGTCTAATTCTTATTATTTGACTAGCTCCGTGGCGCAGCGGTCAACACGCCAGACTGCGACACGGAGTGACCGGGTTCGATCCCCGGCCAGGTCAAGATGGAAAATGATCTTTTTCAGATTGGCCTGGGTCTTGGATGTTTATCTATATATGTATTTGTTATAAAATATAGTATCGTTGAGTTAGTATCCCATAACACAAGTCTCGAACTTACTTTGGGGCTAGCTCAATCTGTGTGATTTGTCCGTATATATATTTGTCTTATTAATTCAGTGGTGCATGTACAGAATTTGCCACAATATCATCATCATTACATCCATAAAAAGTCTACGAAGGCTCGAAGGCCTCTCCCAGAGATAATAATAATAACAAAATCTTTATTGAGTACCACCAGAGTTACTTCGTTCCATGGGAAGATATTGCCTTACTCATGACGCTTGGCAGGCGGGTTAGCGAGCGCAGTTTCTTTGGCTTCTAGTGCTTCAGACACTGCTGTCCATTGGAAGCATTTCAAAGCTGGGGAAAGATAGGAATTTGTTGGATTTGGAAAAGGAATAAATGTGTCGGGATACTACTCACTCGGATGTATGGAGGAAAAGCAAATAGCAGCTCGGGAGGCCGGTGTACCCGATGCCATACCTGCAACCACCGCACAGGCAGTTGAGCATGACATCCCTGACCACAGTATATTAAGACGAGGCCTCAAATGTTTGGTACCATCGCTCGGCAAAGGACTGATCAAGTGCGCGCAAGGGATAGCGCTTGGCGGTTTAGCCCGTGAATGATGAGATAGGACATAGTCTCGAGTCGCTCAAAGAAAAAAACGTAAGCGCCAAATTCGTTATTTCTATTTTATATAAAATCAGACCGGTTAATTGTATTTTCATATTTACATTTTGATGAATTACTAATAACCTATCTTTTAGTCTAAAAATCATTATTTCATTCGTCGCATTTGAGCTACAATAACAAAAACTCTGCGAACGAAGACCATTATTCAAAAAATATTTCTATCGAGAAAATTTTATCAAAACGTGTTTGCATCTTCAATTTTTGGAGATGAAATAGTCAAAAATCATATTACTTAGATTTGAAACTCCTAATTTAAGTATTTTGCGAGATAAATAAGGTTCAGAACGACCTTATTTACAGTGGTATCACCTTAACGTAGAATAGTAGATTGATGCACCAAGCAGAAAGTAATTTATTATTGCAGCGAGTCCGAGCGCCAGCGAGGGCTCTAAAAAGCACGAGTGCAATATAAATTACTTAATGCGAGGTGCATAATCAGCTTTTCTTTCAGCTACTTCAAGAAAAGTAGGTATGTGAAAAATAAAACTGAAGATAAATTACAATTAGTGAAAATTTGTTGTTTACATTCCCGTCTTCTTTTCTTCGTGGCCAGTATTTTTTTAGGTCACACACACACACACACACACATCACTTCACAGGCTACTCCATAGGGCCGTCAGGTTCACCAACCGTTTTTTTTGTGAAATATGTCATTTTTTCTGCTCTAGAGCAGCAAAGTTCCGCTTTGTGCTGGATATATATGGCAGTTATGATAGAATTGCAGCGTAGTTGGAAGAAAACTAATTAAACAAACATATTTCAGTACGGATTTTACCCGATGCCGCCGGAGGAGCCAGAAACTTTGAAAGAGGAAGCTAATAGGGACGACGCGGTAGACGACGACTACTTCAAAAGAAAAATGGCGAATGAACTGTACTTGGTGAGAAAAACCAATGCATACATACGAATTATAACGTCTTTATCCTTTAAGGAATAGACAGAGCCGATGGCCATAAGAGCCAAATGCCATTTTTCCTAGATCGGCTTCGACAGTCTGCGCGGGAAGAGAAGCAGCTGGTACATTCTACTTTTATGATTTCTACCAGAGCAGCAAGCAGAAATATTTGATCGAAGCCAGCAAGCAAGAAAAGATGTTATTAAGTCCAGAACAGATACTTAATGGGAAAATGGAGTAAAGTGGGGCAAAGGGCGCACAAAAATTGCACGGCAAGGACGCTGGCTGACAAGGCTGGCTAAGGCCGACACAGTAATAAGTCCTTATTTGTCATGTCTTTCCAACGTTATCAACTCACACATATTGCGGTGTGAGTGCCAACTTTACAACTCACGACCTTCACGCAAGAAGATTCTTGGCCGAAAAGGTTTGGGCAATCGCTGATATTTAAAAGATGAAAGATTTAAATGTGTTTGTAATAGATAAACTACTGCATCGATTTCAATAATCTTTTACCTTTTGAAAGCTTCTATCATCATCATATCAGCCGCAAGCATTCCACTGCTGGACATAGGCCTCCCCCAAGGATTTCCAATACGACCGGTTGGAAGTGGCCTGCATCCAGCGTCTTCCTGCGACCTTAGTCAGGTCATCCGACCATCTGGTCGGTGGATGTCCGACGCTGCGCTTGCCGATACGTGGTCGCCATTCAAGAACCCTTCTGCCCCATCGGCCATCGGTTCTACGCGCTATGTGCCCCGCCCACTGCCACTTCAAAGAGCTAATCCGCTGAGCTATGTCGGTGACCTTCGTTCTCTTACGAAAGCTTCTATAATAGCGGGTAACATAGGCTACAATTAACGCGGACAAGCTAGTTATTAGGGTCAACAATATGTATGTATGAATTGTCATTTGGATGCCTGAAAGACAGAATTTATTAATATAACTATTCTTTTTTGATAAATCGTTGAACGCCGGCTGCACGCTTGAAAAAGTGTCACGTTCCGTATGCAAGCGAGAGCGCGGAACAAGCGATAGACAGGCACGATCGGCACTTCAGCGCCTATTAAACCATTCTGAATTTAGGATCCGATGGGAGGGACGCCGCTATACGTTAGAAACGATACGAGATATCTCCAATCGTGTCGCACGTATAGCGGCGCGTCCCTCTCATCGGATCCGATTTAGGATGCGATTAAGGATGGTATAATACCCGCTTTAGGCCGATTCGGCTTGTGCTGTGACGCATATATCTCTCTTCCACAGTTATAACGTAAAATTATCGTCCGTTAACCGATTTTACTTACAGACACTGCCTCCGTGGTCCAGTGGTTAAGGCGTTTGCTTGTAGACCCGGGGGTCGTGGGTTCGATTCCCACGGGAAGCATACTTTGTTAAGTCGTTTCCAGTTTGGTTAGGACATTGCAGGCTTGAATAACTTGATTGTCTGATAATAAAGATGATTCCGTGCTTCGGAAGGTACGTTAAGCTTTCAGTCCCGGCTGCCATCTAGTAGTCGTTAAAGGAACCACGTCAGAGGCCGAGAGGCGGTTCCGAAGAACTCTGACACGATTGACCGTGTCACCTACTCAAAATGATGAATAACAGACAACCATTTCTTTTCTCAGGAGCTTTGGAAGCATCTGGACAGGATGGACGACCAAGACAAGTAAGCGACCCGATTTAAGAATATGGATAGAAAACAAAAGACCTTGGCCACTATATGTAATTTAATATTTAATAATGTACCTGTCACTATTTAAATTTAATCATTTATATATTCATATAACATCTTAATTCAGGAATAATTAATTTATTAAATGTAAACTATCAAAATATATGATGAATTGAATATGATTTTGTTTTTATGTTTTAAACTAGCTTTCGCCCGCGGCTCCGCCCGCGTCAATGTCGATCCCTCGGGAATAGTATTTTTTCCCGGGATAAAGGGTAGCCTATGTCCTTCTCCGCACTCCAGAGAACTTGTATGCAAAATTTCATGATGATCGGTTCAGTAGTTACGGCGTGAAAGCGTAACAAACAAATAAACAAACTCACTTTCGCATTTATAATATTAGTAAGGATTTCTCGTCAAACATGACAAATGACATGACTGAACCAAACAACCAGACCTACTATTGCACCATATAGTTTTCACGTAGGCCAAAGGGCCTCGCAAAGACCTGCCGCCCGGAGCCTCGCAATGCGTAAGGCCGCCACTGTCCTTAACCTTACCTTCTTACTAATATTATAAATGCGAAAGTGAGTTTGTTTATTTGTTTGTTACGCTTTCACGCCGTAACTACCGTACCGATCATCATGCAATTTTGCATACAAGTTATCTGGAGTACGGTGAAGGACATAGGCTACGTCCGTGTTGGCGAGATCTGTGGCGCAGTGGTTAACACGCCAGCCTGGGACACGAGGGTGCCCGGGTTCGATCCCCGGTCAGGTCATGACGGAAAACGATATTTTTCAGATTGACCTGAGTCTTGATGATTGGATACGGATGTTTATCTATATAAAATATAGTATCCTACGACACAAGTTCACAACTTACTGCGGGGCTAGCTCAATTTGTGTGATATGTCCCTACAATATTTATTTATTTATTATTAGATACCTTTCATCCCGGAAAAAAGTACTGTTCCCGAGGGAACGTTAACGCGTGCGAAGCTGCGGGCGAATGCTACTTTCTCATAAAAAGTTATCACTCACTTTTTAGATGCCGTGAAAGACTTATTTCGCAGCACAAACGAGTTCTTTCTTGACTGCGTTGTAGCTCTCAAAAACGTGTCCTCTTTGTAGGACAGCTATACCACGAGACACTCGAAGCGGGCGGAGTTCTGAATTTGCCTAAAGCACCACGCCTATTAAATACTCGTCCTTTTTAAAAATCAGTAAAAGACACTTGTCCAACGAATCCGTATCGTGTCAGCATCTTTGCAGAATGAGCAAGTTCTTTTACTATATAAGACTCTCACAGACGTGTCCTTCTCGTAGGACAGCTATTACCTACGAAGCGGGCAAGGTACAGCAGTTGCCTAAACCGCCATGCCTAATAAACACTAATCCTTTTTAGAATCAGCGAAATACTTACTTGTCCAACGAATCCGTACGGTATCAGCATCTTGGCAGAATGTGCGAGCTCCTCTTTGACTGCGTCGAGAGTCTCAAAAACGTGTCCTCTTGTTAGGATAGCTACCACGAGACGAGACACCCAAGCGGGCGGAGTCTTGATCGAGACTCTTAAACACGTGTCCTCTTCGTAGGACAGCTATCACGGGTCACGCGAAGCGGGCGGAGTCCTGGATATGTCTAATGCGCCATGCCTAAGTAACAATGATCCTTTTTAGAATCAGTGGAAGACTTATTTGTCCAATGAATCCGAACGGTATCAGCATCTTGGCAGAATGCGCGAGTTTTTCTTTGACTGTATGAGACTTCCAAAGACGTGTCCTCTTCGAAGGACAGCTACCACGAGACACCAGAAACGTGCGGAGTTATGAATTTACCTAAAGCGCCATGCCTAATAAGCACTCATCCTTTAAGAGTCAATGAAAAACTTACTTGTCCAACAAATCCGTACGGTATCAGCATCTTGGCAGAATGCGCTAGTTCTTCCTTGACTGCGTCGAGACTCTCAAACACGTGTCCTCTTCGTAGGACAGCTACCACGAGGCGGCCGAAACGCGCGGAGTCTTGCAGTTGACGGCGGCCAGTAGGTGTACCGAAGAGCCACTCGGATTCTCTGAAAATTATGTACTTATATATATATATATATATACTTCAGGAGTGCCGACTCACTGTCACACCATTTTGTCATACCAGTGTGACACATAAGATTTTTTCCATCACAGTCACATCAGTGTGACATATAAGATTTAAAGAAATTATAAATTTTGAAATTATTTAAAAACAGATCTCAGTTGCAGTGGGCGGGGCACATAGCTCGTAGAACCGATGGGTCTCGAACACAGACAATATAGGTTATATTGTCTGTGGTCTCCAACGACGACCACGTACCGGTAAGATCAGCGTCGGACTCCCACCGACCAGTTAGTCGGATGACCTGTCTAAGTCGCAGGAAGACGCTGGTCGCTTCCATCCGGTCGAATTGGAAATCCTTGGGGGAGTCTTATGTCCAGCAGTGGATTTCTTGCGGCTGATATGATGATGATGAGATCTTAATTTAACCTCCGGAATAACAAGAATGACGCCTATGTTATAATAGTTAGAAAATAAATATACATCAATGTAATTACATAATTGTAATTACATTGATGTATATTTTTTTTCTATCTAATATATAAAATTCTCATGTCACAGTGTTTGTATCAAAACTCCTACGAAACGGCTTGACCGATTCTTATTAAATTTTCTGTGTATATTCAGCGAGGAGAGTGCAGGCCAAATCCTCTGTCTGGACCTCTCTGTACTACCGGAGCCATACTTTGGCCAAGTATGGCTCCGGTAGTACAATAAATGAATTGAATTAAAGGATCCTCCAACCCGTCTGGCCTGCGAGGAGAGTGTAGGCAAAATTTTCTGCCTGCTCTGGCCAAGTATGGCTCGGGTAGTACAGAGAGGGTCATGCTCCTGCAGTGGAGACTAAAAAGACCTGATGATGATGATGATGATAATGATTCAGTAGGTCTGTAGGACTTAAACTATTTGTCATACCCCTCAGTGATAAAGCTGGCCACCCACAAATGTTTTTTGTTATTGGCCAATTTCTTTTATTTTATGATTCTGCGAAAAAATAACTAACATCCCTAAACATTCAGGCTTCAACCACCAACCGCTATTTTTAAATAGCGATATTAGAACTTCAAATTTTATATTTATGACAAAACATAGCTAGTATATATGTATTCCTCATAACTCGAAAAAGAAACGATAAATTTGAAATACCATTGACTTCCCGTAAAAGATCGAAAACAAACAAGATTGTATCAACAAGACCGTAAATAATCCGCGTCTCGAAATATCCTGTTTACAAAATAAAGCGACAACAGCCATATTTTTAGACACCGCACTCACGGACAAAAGTACATATCTATCATCTTGGTATAGGTATTTATATTTTATATAGTAAAAACTCTTTTTTAAATCCAGAGCATACTTTTGAAACCCGCTTCTACATAGGGATCTCTAGCCTGGTTTTACCTTTTTAAATAACTAAATTTATAAATAACTTATATAAGTAAATATCTATCAAGTCTATATATATATATATAGACTTGTAGTAACTTCACAAATTCGATCCTGTATCAAATAGCATGATCTAAAATAACTGTATATAATGCAACTGTAAATATATATTTATATATATACTTGAAACCTAAATTTGAATTTCTGTAAGAATTAATTTTGAATTGACAATAAATTCCCTTGAGAGGTGGTGTAACCCCTCAAGGAAACACCAGCCCGGTTTTACCTGCAGGCTGAGGAGGTAGCCTGGGTTAGGGTCGGCCCGTTGCCCACCTATCCGGGTGCACGCTGCGACAAGGCCGGCCCAGTCCCACTTGGCTTGGTTGCCTTCCTTCTCTCGTCTACTACTTTGGTCTTTCTGATAGCGAATGGTGGTATTTCGACAATATCCAGCATACTTCGCTCCATAGACCGTTGGCCCCTGACTTTGAACTGCTGTGATAAGGCCAAGGACCAGGACTGCGCGCCATAGGTAAGATCGGACAAGATATACATCATGTAACGATCATCATCATCATCATCCCTAGTCATAGTATTTCATCAAATTTTAGTTTTTGTTTTAATTTTGTAATGGTGTCCTTGGAAGACCAGCGTTGTGGTGTTCACCACAACTTCATGCTGAGAGGAGGCCTTTTTGATATAAACACAAATATGTCCGGTTGATACAATTAGAAATAATTGTTGTTTTTGTTCTGTTTGTGATATATCAAATAAACATTTTTTTCTTTCTTCTTTCTTACTTTCTTTCTTTAGTCCAGCGTAACGCTGAGCCGTCACTTTTTGTAACACTGATGGCACAGATGTTTTATTTTCCATTTTCTTATGTTTTAGTTTTATATTGTGTTGTGTGTCAATGTATTACAATAAACATTATTATTATTTTTCTTCTTCTTCACGTGAACTATTTTGAGTTTTTCTGTTTATGGGAGGATTGATAAAGGCTACCTAGTAGTAGGCAGGATACACAGCTTTTAGCTATAACATATCTAAATATAAAGGCCCAGAAAGAGATGGGAAGACGAACTGCAATCCTATCGGAAAGACTGGACTTCAGTAGCCCTCGACCGAAATAGTTGGAATGATGAAAGGGAGGCCTTTGCCCTGCAGTGGGACAGTATAGGCTAGAAAAAGAAATATCTAAATAACGTATTATATGCAAATTGTCCCGGGAAAATGGGTGGGTTCCGTAGGATAACTGAAAATAATTAGTTGTCTGTAAAGTTGGTTTAGGAAATACAAGCTAAACAAAGCTTATAAACATCTAAGACATCTCTCCAACCCGTCTGGCCAGCGTGGAGAGTGTAGGCCAAGTCCTCTGGCTGCTCTGGCCAAGTATGGCCCTAGTAGTACAGAGTGGGGTCGTGCTCCTGTAGTGGAGACTAAAAAGGACCTGATGATGATGATGATGATGATGAAAGTTGGTTTATGGCGATACTTTTACGTGATAACTGTGGAAAAGAGATAGATGCGTCACAAGCCGAACGCTGAGGCCGATCGTGCCTCTCTATCACTTGTACCGCGCTCTCGCTTGCACACGTAACGTGACACTTTTTCGTGGTTGCAGCCGGCATTTATTTAAAAAAAGAAACCATTAAATCAAAGCACGGGTTCCTGTTATTGTAAGCGTGCAGAAGATATTTGAGACATCCGAGTAACATAGACCACAATGTTTCCCAAGAAAACTCGTAACTTCAACGGAATAAGCACGCGATCGAAGCTGCGGGTAAAAGCTAGTTAGTCAATACAATTAGAGGGCAATGGCTTACACTATTACTTAAAATATCTATACGCTATTTGAGTGATCACAACGACCTTTCAATAATAAGAAAGAAAAAAAACATGAATGAAATTCTATGGCGAGCCCCTAACGTTGTCGCGTTGGGCGTTGTCCGATCAACGCCCACAGTGTTTTGCTGGTGAATGTTATAACACCATCTATTCCTGGCTTGTTAGAAAATAGAACAGCGAAGAACGGAACCACAGAATTAATATAAACAGAACTATACGAGACAACTTACGCCTTTTTTTAATTTGTATTTTTTAGCTTCCATGCTGGTCTGGGAAAAAAGAAAAAAACGTAGAATGTGCCAGCTGCTTCTCTTTCCGCGCAGACCGTAGAAGGCGGTCAAGGGAATGGGCGAATATCTAAAGAATCATGACGATAGGCGATGCGGCTAGCAACCCACCACTATTTTGATTCCGTTTTCTACCTTCACGCCCACCAACACGCTAAACGTGGCCTTTCGGTCTTATGACCTTAGGCTCTGTCTACCCCGTAAAGGATAAAGACGTGATAATATGCATGCATGCATTTTTTAGCCAATTTTGTGTCCTTCTCATTGAGGATACTTCACGACTTTGGGCAATTTGTGTTATTAGGCAAAAAGAATGGTAAGGTCATCCTGAACTGTCTGTCCGCGCCTGGTGTTGCTTAACATGCGAAAGCATTAATAATGCCCATTAGGACATCGGGCTCCTCATGACGATGATGATGATGAGGTAGAAAGTATTTTCAGGGCGTCTGTTGGTGGATCAAGTACAGTCAGCCAAGGAGATACCTGACCCCGCCATCTACCTATCTCTTGAACTAGCTGTTGCCCGCGACTTCGTCCGCGGCCATTTCTGTTATTATGATTCATCATCATCATCATCATCAGGTCCTTTTTAGTCTCCACTACAGGAGCATGACCCTCTCTGTACTACTAGAGCCATACTTGGCCAAAGCAGCCAGAGGACAATATATTAAGTCCTCTGGCTTATTATGATTAATTAGTACTTATAGATGAATAATTTTCCCCCGTTTTCAAAACATGTTTTATTAATGCTTCGCTCCTACTGGTCGCAGCGTGATGTTTTATAGCCTAAAGCCTTCCTCAATAAATGTACTATCCAACACAAAAAGAATTTTCCAATTTGAACCAGTACTTCCTGAGATTAGCGCGTTCAAACAAACAAACAAACAGTATAGATTTTCTCCTTAATTAAAAATAATATTCATATGAAAATACAACATGTATTTTCATCAGAAAGATTTTAATTAAGACTTAATGAATATGCATTTTCATGTTAATATTACTTTTAGTTTTAGAGGAAATTCAAGATATAGGTAGATAGCGGGGTCAGGTATCTCCTTAGCTGACTGTACGTCAAGATGTGTTATCGCATCGCTGTATGTTGTGCACACTATTCCTGGCTCGTCCTAAAATATGACAGCGACGGAATGCGACACAATTAACTACGCCTTCAACGAATTCTATCATTAAAAAAACTTTTTGTAGGTATATACATAAATTAAAGAAAAGTGGCCAAGTGGAGAGTGTAGGCCAAGTCCTCTGGCTGCTCTGGCCAAGTATGGCCCTAGTAGTACAGAGAGGGTCGTGCTCCTGTAGTGGAGACTAAAAAGGACCTGATGATGATGATGATGATGATACATAAATTACAAAAGTACATAAATAAAACTGATAAACTTTAATAAACTTTAATGTGAACTGATAAACTTTAATGAAAAAAAAAATTAGTTCTAAGTATGGGGAATCCCCAATATTTATCGTTGCGAAACGCTAGTAGCATTTCGATTTTGCATAAATTAAACAAAATATAACAAATATAAATAAGACGTCCAAAAAGAGATACATGTATTCAATTTTGAATAAAACCTTTGACTTCATTGTTTTTTTTGCTATTTTTGCATGAAAATCTGAATGCGGTTTACAAAATACATCTACTTACCAAGTTTTAACAGTATAGTTCTTATAGTTTCGGAAGAAAGTGGTTATGACATACGGACATGACGAATCCATAAGGGTTCCGTTTTTTGCCATTTGGCTACGGAACCCTAAAAATTTAAGTCTTAAAATATCCATGTATATTTTTGTGTGACCTGCGAGATATAAATATAGATATTGTAATGTGAGAATTATTGTTTTAAACGTAAATTTACAAACTTTTTGAAGGAAAATGTTTTTGAATATTATAACATATTACGTATTTTTTTAAAATTTAATCTGTATCTGTTTCAAATTCCAACAAGGCGGTGATCGTGTGCAAGGATCGACCTAAACTATACAAATAATTTTGATGTATTTAATTAATCCAGCGAATTGTACTAGTGATTTTTTTTTATTAATAATTTCTATATTATTTCCACCTTTTCTATATTCTCTAATATAACATTGATATTATAATAAGTATAAATTAAAACTATAAACTAAAATGACCTATACCTACTTAAAAATTAAGTAAAAACAAAAATTTAAATATAAAAAAATTGAACTTGAGCCGCTTCGGTCGGCAGGCAGGGTGCCCAAAAGGCTGGCGGCATTTCCTCGCTGGATGGCCAAACTCAATTTTTGGCCAAAATGCGAGCCAACACAAAAAACTAGTGATTTAAAATTAATATTTCAAAATGCATTCTCGGGTGTTATTTTTAATTTCTGCATATAATTAGCCAGTTTTTTCCTTTACAACGCTCACCAAGTAGATCATGAGAACATTCGCCATGTCATGACTTCATGCTTGTTGTTGATGAATGGTGAGAGGTTACTACTTTTTTTTTTGTTTTATATGTCTTTTTCAGTGGAAGTACAATAAAAACTACTAAACCTAAATATAATTATCGACACATTAACTACTCACGCATACTCAGGGTCCTGCAGAATATCAGCGCTGCAGTGTTTTGCGCTGCAGCTTTAGCCGGTCCCTTTTGGCAACCACTGCGACACTCTTTAATTATTATAATGTAAGTAGTATATAAGTATTCTTTTTTTATGTATAAATAATGTTTGTAATTTTAAGTTTCAAATTAAAAAAGTTAAGATTTTAATTTTAATATGAACATTTTATACTTTAATCTTTTGTTATGTGTCGCATTGTGTATGACTAGCCAATAAAGATATTTCATTTCATTTCATTTAGATATACGTAACACATTTTTCCTTGACTTCCGAAGGCGTGTGGTGCATTTAGTTAGTCCGAAATAAAACAGGTAACTAACTAAGTATTTAACGAGAACATAATGTCTTAAGCCACGCTTGTTATTGTTTACCGATTCTATTATAGCATTGACGTAAATAATATGGACAGATTTAGCGGGTCTAGACTTTGTGTATTTTACCCGACAATCGAAGGAGTGTAGTGTATTTCGTTAGTCCTAAATAAAAGAGAAAGGTAGCTTTGTAGTTCATGAGAACATTCGATGTCTTGACCCACGGTTGTTGTTGTTTACCGATTCTATTCTTGACGTGAGTAATTATAAATAAACAGATTAAGCGCGACGAGGCGTAGTATATTTTATACTCGACAACCGAAAAAGTGTAGTGTATTTCGTTAGTCCGAAATAAAAGAGAAAGGTAGCTTTATAGTTTATGAGAACATTCGATGTCTTGATTCACGCTTGTTGTTGTTTACCGATTCTATTCTTGACGTGAGTAATAAACAAGAATAACTAAACAGATAAAGCGCGACGAGGCGTAGTATATTTTTACTCGACAACAGAAAAAGTGTAGTGTATTTAGTTAGTCCTAAATAAAAGAGAAAGGTAGCTTTGTAGTTCATGAGAACAGTCGATGTCTTGACCCACGCTTGTTGTTGTTTACCGATTCTATTCTTGACGTGAGTAATAAACAAGAACAAATAAACAGATAAAGCGCGACGAGGCGTAGTATATTTTTACTCGACAACAGAAAAAGTGTAGTGTATTTAGTTAGTCCTAAATAAAAGAGAAAGGTAGCTTTGTAGTTCATGAGAACAGTCGATGTCTTGACCCACGCTTGTTGTTGTTTACCGATTCTATTCTTGACGTGAGTAATAAACAAGAACAAATAAACAGATAAAGCGCGACGAGGCGTAGTATATTTTTACTCGACAACCGAAAAAGTGTAGTGTATTTCGATAGTCCGAAATAAAAGAGAAAGGTAACTAGATAGTCCACTAGTACATTCAATATCTTGACCCACGCTTGTTGTTATTTACGGATTATATTCTATTCTTGGCGTAAATAATACGGACGGACAGATTTAGCGGGTCAAGACTCTGTGTATTTTTACCCGACAACCGATGTAGTGTATGTCGTTAGTCCTGAATAAAAGAGAAAGGTAACTAAGTAGTCCACGAGAACATTTAATATCTTGACTCACGCTTGTTGTTGTTTACCGATTCTATTCTTGACGTGAGTAATATAAATAAACAGATGTTTTTACCCAACCGAAGGAGTGTAGTATATGTCGTTAGGCCGATATCAAAGAGAAATTACTTAGTAATCCGATATTTAGTGTCAATGACGAAGCATGTTGCATAAACATTTGTAAGTTTTGACGAAGCTGGTTGCTGGTGCATCATTGAAGCTTTTTGACGAAGCATATTGCAGATAGTCTTGTGTAAAAATTTTGTTAAAAATGAATGTAATAATAAACCTGGCTAAGTGCGGGTCGGGCTCAACCGAAAAAGGGTTCCGTACCATTATTTATCTGTAATACGCTTAAAATTATTAAAAATATTTTTATTATATTTATTATTATAAAAATATTTTTATGATATGATGTTACTAAAATTTACACTCTTCGCAATTTTTCCTTTATCTGCGCTACAAGACGTTGCTTCGTACCATATTTCAAATTTCTTTAGATAGCGAGAAGTACCCTGTAAGTTTTGTTTGATTCCCTTGCGAATGTCAAAAAATTGCTTCATAAACGGCTGTATCATTTGCGTCGGCTTAGAAGTTTAAATTTTTCACAGCTCCAAGGGAACGTAGACCTGGGTATTTGATATGAATTTCAGCTCACGCATTCCTGAGACGGACAGACAGTCGGACAACAAAGTGATCCTGATAGACTAGCTCCGTGGCGCAGCGGTCAACACGCCAGCCTGCGACACGGAGTGACCGGGTTCGATCCCCGGCCAGGTCAAGATGGAAAAGGATCTTTTTCAGATTGGCCTGGGTCTTGGATGTGTATTTATATATGTATTTGTTATAAAATATAGTATCGTTGAGTTAGTATCCCATAACACAAGTCTCGAACTTACTTTGGGGCTAGCTCAATCTGTGTGATTTGTCCGTATATATTTATTTATTTTATCCTATTTTTTTTTCGCTTTGATGAGGTACGGTACCCTAAAAGTACGATTTCTCGAGCCACACCAGCTGTTGTTTATTAATTGCACAGATTTAGCTGTAAGCAGTAGATTTTACACAAATTAATAAGCTTACGGGTGCTAAACGACATATTTCGATTCGTGTGATCCATTAAAGTAACACGGTTGCCTGGAACTCTGTTTACCTAGGACACCTATCTATACTTCTAATCATTCTCATTTTTTTTTTTTAGTATATACGGACAAATCACACAGATTGAGCTAGCCCCAAAGTAAGTTCGAGACTTGTGTTATAGGATACTAACTCAACGATACTATATTTTATAACAAATACATATATAGATAAACATCCATCATTTCAGCCGTAAGAAGTCCACTGCTGGACAAAGGCCTCTCCCAATGACTCTTCGTTCCAACTTGACATTTTATTTTGTCTTATTTATTGCTATAGTTACCACGCTTAAAAGGCGGGTTGGCGAGCGCAGTTTTATTGCTTCTTGTGCTTCCGACAGCCGCTGACCATCGGAAGCATTTTTAAGCTGGGAAAGGATGGGAATTTGATGTATTTGGAAAGGGAATGAAGGTATTGGGATACTACTAACTCGGACGAATGGAGGAAAAGCAAGTAGTAGCTCGGGAGGCTGGGCGCGCTTACCCGATGCCATACCTTCAACCACCAGACAGACAGTTGAGGATGACACCCCTGATGGATACTTCTATCATCATCATCATCATCAGGTCCTTTTTAGTCTCCACTGCAGGAGCACGACCCTCTCTGTACTACTAGGGCCATACTTGGCCAGAGCAGCCAGAGGACTTGGCCTACACTCTCCACGCTGGCTAGACGGGTTGGAGAGGTCTCTTAGATGTTTTTATAAACAAGCTTTGTTTAGCTTGAATTTCCTTCCTTCCTTTGGATACTTCTATAATGGATATTATAAAGGGTGAATATTTGCTTGTGTGTTTGTTTGTGATGGATAATATCAAAAACTACGGGATCGATATAAATATTATTTTATCAATAGAAACTTTTTAGCATGCCGTTAGACCTGCACACTAAGAAGACCTATATACAGCGTGTAAATGTACCATCGACATTTACTTAAAGGGGTGACTCAGCCCATCAATATGAACAACTTTTCCTATGGGACCAATGCTGGGAACTCAAAAAAAAATTCGTCATTTCCATACAAAAGAGTTCCGCCGCCCGGCCAGTTTGTATGGGAAGGTCGAATTTTTTTTTGAGTTCCCAGCATTGTTCCCATAGGAAAAGTTGTTTATATTGGTGTGCTGAGTCACCCCGTTAAGGGAATCTCGAGGGTCTATTTACACAATGTGTATATGACGACAGTTTTTTTTTTCTTCGCATTTTATACTTTATTCCACAAAAACAGCACTAGTCGAATATGAGTAGAAAATGCAATACAAGTTGCACAATATTAGGAGTAAAAGGGAATTTGACCATCGATTCGATAAGAAGAATAATACAAAATAATGAAACTAAAGATATCGAAAAAAATGCTGTTAACGTCGTTACAAAGACAAATATCAACTTAGTCTACCTGCGACCATGAAAACTGTAAAGTTTTCGAAACGTTAGGTGTAAAAATAATGTAATGTACGCGATAATATCGTATTAAAGTGATTTTATTAAAATGTGTAACAATCGCGAAAACATCAGATACCGTTATGTCGTTACAGCTATTTTTTGCGCCGCAAATATTGAATTGATTGATTAAGTTTTTATTTCCTCTGACTAAAATGGAAGCTCTTATTTGCTATTAAAATTTAATTGTAAAGTTATATAATACCTACCTTTATAAACTGCTGGCGCTATGCACTTTTTAACAAGTATTTATCAATATTAATTAAACTAAAGTACACCAAACACCAATGTTATTAGATATTAAATTTCAAAACTTTTTTCTACCTATTTTTTTTAAACTTATTATCTTTCAACTGTGAGTAGGGTCTGGCGAGCGTCTCAGTTTCACGGGAACTGCGTTGTTTTCGGATTGAAGCTGGACTTCGTCAGCGGGTGCGTCACTCCTCACGCCCCACTAAGGATCCATGCACACAGATCTATCGAATATCATACAGGTATATTATTTTCTTAAACATCATTTTTTAAAATTCAATTTACAGTGACTATAATCAGGACAATGTATACTCAGTCCACATACCTAGTTTTTAAGATAAACTAAAATTGTAAGTTGACGTCGATTGGAGAAAATGCGCTGTGCAGTTTGTTGCCGCTTCTTCTGCACTCCGCTTTGGAAGCTGCATTAAACTTAGCCATAAGTAAATTACTGACGTCAACAATTCTCAGTTGAAAATATATGACAATTAATAAGTGTCCAAATGACCTACTTATGTTAAATAAACGTTTTTGAATTTTTTGAATCAAGATTTTTTTACGCAACCTTTGGGGCCAATACAGTACGTTAGTGCCTATGCCTATATGTATTAATATACTCCCAATGCATACTATTCTTTTTAGGGTTCCGTACGCAAAGGGTCAAAACGGACCCTATTATATAGCCGTGTGGTTTCCGGCAGAGTAGAATAGGACCACTTCAAGTCTTCCCATGGATGTCGTAAGAGGCGACTTAGGAAATACAAGCTAAACAAAGCTCATAAATCTCAATGATACCTCTCCAACCCGTTTGTCCAGCGAGGAGTTTATAGGCCAAATCCTCTGTCTGCTCTGGCCAACTATGGTTCCGGTAGTCCAGAGACGGTCATGCTCCTGCCGTGGGGACTAAAAAGACCTGATGATGATGATGATGATGCTGATGATAGGACCCTATTAATATCGCTTCTCTGGCTATCTCATGATCCGTACTATAGTTAGACAGTTTAATTTTTCACAGATGATGTATTTTTGTTGCCGCTATAACAACAAATACTAAAAAATAGACTAAAAGAAATATTTAAGGGGCTCCCATACAACAAACGTGAATTTTTTTGCTTGTTTTTACTCGATATTGATAACGGCAACAGGTAGACGCTTGAAATATTCACAGAATATTTAGTTATATATCCTTATCCTTACTAATATTATAAATGCGAAAGTGAGTTTGTTTGTTTGTTTATTTGTTTGTTTGTTTGTTTGTTTGTTACGCTTTCACGTCGTAACTACTGAACCGATCATCATGAAATTTTGCATACAAGTTCTCTGGAGTACGGAGAAGGATTCAACCTCGTCGCCGAAATTCATAACCATATCCCATTCGGCGACGAGGTTGAATCAGGCGGTGGCTCAGTTGGTAGAGCGTAAGTCGTACACAGACTTACGGCCGCAGATTCAAATCCCGCCCGCTTGAAAAAGTCTTGAAAGTCAAGATGGTAAATGCACTTTTTCAGATTGACTGGGTTTTGGATGTTTTACACTTCATCATCATCATCATCTCAGCCGCAAGAAGTCCACTGCTGGACATAGGCCTCCCCCAAGGATTTCCAATATGACCAGTTGGAAGCGGCCTGCATCCAGCGTCTTCCTGCGACCTTGGTCAGGTCGTCCGACCACCTGGTCGGTGGGTGCCCAACGCTGCGCTTGCCGGTACGTGGTCGCCGTTCGAGCCCCTTTCTGCCCCATCGGCCATCGGTCCTTCGCGCTATGTGCCCCGCCCACTTTACACTTGTTTAAAACTGTTTGTTTTATAAAATTCTAAAAAACCTTTTTTTTTTTTCAACCTCTTATCCATAGGGGTAGCAGATACGACCAAGCGGAGATCAATCTCCACTCCCTTTCCTTTGCTATCTACTTGCTTCAGGCAATCCAATAACCTAGTAGTCTGTATCTGTAGCTATTGAAAAATAATTAACAATTTAATTTAAAACCTTTAGACCGGGGGCCGGTGGCAGGACTTCCTACCTCATAAGATACCCGAATGAGACTTGTATGTAGTGAAAGTAGGTGCTTTGGAGGTGGGGGCCAGGTAGGGTTGCCACTCCTTAACCTGGAAGAACCATAAAAAAAAAGGTGTCGAAAACGTCAATTTTGGCCAAAAATTATCTCATCAGATACTCGAACGGGAGTTTGACGTAGTGAAAGATATCGTTATGGAGAGGTGAACCAGCTAAGGTTGCCTGCGGCAACCCTGGAAGAAGTCCAAGTTCAGCCACCCGGAAGGGGGCGATTTTTCATGGTATTTTATCTCATAAGATACCTCAATGAAACTAGTGCCCGATGTTAGTTTTGAGGGTCGGGACTGCGAATAAAATAGGTTGCCTGCGGCAACCCTGGAAGAACCCATGTTCAGGCACGTTTAAGACGTGGAATTTGAAAATTAAAGTACTAAAAAAAAAACTCAGAACCATATCCAAAAGCACTGCAGGATTACGATCGTAATATTATTTTTAACCGACTTAAAAAAGAATAGGTTTTCAATCCAATGTTCAATATATTCTCTAAAACTTTTAATTGCATTGTAACGAATATTAACTGATGTTTCATATTACATTTGATTTAGTGTAAGTTCCATCAAAATCGGTTCAGTAGTTTTCAAGATATAGGCTAATACGTATAACTGTGCAATTTTTTTTAATCTCTTATAGTACATTAATGAAACTAGTGCTCGATGTTAGTTCTGAGGGTCCGAACTGCGAATAAAATAGGTTGCCTGCGGCAACCCTGGAAGAACCCATGTTCAGGCACATTTAAGACGTGGAATTTGAAAATTAAAGTAATAAAAAAAGTCTGGGAATCATATCCAAAAGCACTAAAGGATTACGATCGTAATGTTATTTTTAACCGACTTCAAAAAAATAGGTTTTTAATCCAATGTTCAATATATTCTCTAAAACTTTTAATTGCATTGTAACTAATGTTAACTGATGTTTCATATTAAATTTGATTTAGTGTAAGTTCCATCGAAATCGGTTCAGTAGTTTTCGAGATATAGGCTAATACGTATAACTGTGCCATTTTTTTAAATCTCATTAGAACATGTATGAAACTAGTGCCCGATGTTAGTTCTGAGGGTCCGAACTGCGAATAAAATAAGTTGCCTGCGACAACCTTGGAAGCACCCATGTTCAGGCACATTTAATACGTGGAATTTGAAAATTAAAGTAATAAAAAAAATCTCGGAACCATATCCAAAAGCACTGCAGGATTACGATCGTGATGTTATTTTTCGGTGCAGATCTGCTACCTTTGCCTGATTATAGAGCCATGACCATGGAACTGGTATATGTGAATTAAATGATACAACAACCATTTCCCCCAAAATACTAGTATAAGGAAATACCAAACAGCGAAAGCTAACTGGACTATATTTGAAAAGAATGTTAGAGGAAAACTCCTAGCAGATCAAATAACCCAGTACTCAATCAGCCGTATTAAAGATAGAGAAGGCCTTGATGACCTGGTGGCCAGATACTCGTAGATTGTTACAAGGGCTTGCGATGCATCGATGCCCAAACTTAAGCCTAAAACGAAGTGTAAATTAATAAAGTGGTGGAACCCGCTACTGGCTGAGATGAAAGCTGTTAAAAGAAAGAGAACATCTGGGAACGGCTTATAGGATTGTGAAAGCGTGTGGACTGGTGGAGAAGGACAGACTAATGAGAAATCCAGACGGAAGCGGCCTTTTGTGTCCAGAAAAGTCCGTAGAACTGCTGGCAGAAACCTTTTATCCAACCGACACATAGGCGAGGCTTCTTGAGTCATTGCTTGACTCAAGAAGCCTCGCAGCAATACGAGAAGAAGCCGAAAACATTGTACAAGCCCTAGATACCGAAACGCTCATCTCGATGCAATGTAGCCGTTTCGTATGTACGAGCTTCTTACAATACTGAATGGAATGAGCCAGCAGTTCTACAGCTAATATCTGCACCCATGTACTTATGGCTTGTCCCGAGGTTATGCTTGCCCTATAAAACGCATCCTTACGCCTCGGATATTTCCCCAGAACCTGGAAAAGAGCTGTTATAAAAACAATACCCAAACCCGGTAAGAAGGACTACTTCGCACTCACAATCGTGAAGGAAGCCCAAAACGGGAAACAGATGGCATTAGTCATATCACTGGACATTGAAGGGGCATGCGATAATGCCTGGTGGCCCGGTGTAATAAAGGGATTGGCAGAAAAGAGAACAGATTCGGCGCTGATGCGGCTCATGGCAAGCAACCTAAATGACAGGAAAATAGTGCTCCAGTACGCAGGAGCCACAGTTGAGAGGAACACCACAAAGGGGTACAACCAGATTCGACATGTGGCCCGCTACTTTGGAACGTATAGCTTGACCCGCTCCTGAGGGAAGCTGAGAAGATCGAGGCTCATGTAGAAGCGTTCTCTGACGATATTTTAATCATAGCATCGGGAAAAGACCAATATCAGGTTGAATCTAAAGCGAATGCCGCCCTTAAGCTTATTACGGCTTGGGGAAGGAATGTAAAGATAAGATTTGCGGCGCACAAAACTTAAGCAATGCTGGTCATACACAAGCTAAAGTTCTCCGAGCCTTAGGGTGTATCTGGAGGGAGCGCCAATCGTATTGAGCGAATCGATTAAGATTCTGGGACCCTAGATAGAAATCTAAACTTTTACGCCCACATAAAAGAGGTCGCCAAGGAAGCCGTGAACCTCCATAAAATAGTAATGAGAGCGTCAAGAGCACAAATTATAAAAATGCTATTCACAGCGGTAATAGAGCCCACAGTACTCTATGCCGCAAGTGTATGGGGTGATGCAGTGCAGAATAGGTGGGTGAAAGCGACTCTCTATCGCCTCACGAGACGATTCACAATAATGATCACAAAGTCACACCGAACAGTCTCATTAAATGCTACGTCTGTAATGGCCGGAACGCTTCCCTTATATCTTAGAGCCAGAGAACTTAAAGAGCTCTATGAAATGAAAAGAGGAAAACCGATACCCAGTCTTCCAGGACGCCCTCTTAAAAGACCTCTGAGTCTTGCTGACCTCCAGGTACAGATAATAGAACAAGAACCCCATTCTCACTTATAAGTAGTTATAGTGATCTCAATAAGTTGGATGCGGAGAGTATTCGGATCTATATGTATGAGAGAAAAACTGAGGGCAGAGTGGGAGCAGGTGCATCCTTCTTGAAGCTTGGAAGGAAATATTAAAAACGTCTTTTAAATTAGCAGACTACTGCACCGTCTTTCAAGCAGAGCTGGCCGCCATACTAAAATCCCTTGAAATAGCCACAAAGAGAACTTATGACAAGGCTGCAATTCTCAGTGACTCAAGATCAGTTCTGGAAGCGGTGGCTGACGGTGGCTCTCTGCACCCTATAGTCCGCAAAATACTAAGCAAGATCAGGGAGCTAAAAGATATAAATGAACAAATTGATTTATTTTGGGTAAAAGCCAACATCGGTATCGAGGGGAATGAAAGAGCTGACGAATTGGCCAAAAAGTGTGCTCTTACAGATAAAATAGCTCCATTTTAGGATTCAGTGCCTCTTTCCTACGCGAAGCGCCTCATAAGAAGCTTCATACTTGACATATAGCAAACTCGATACACAGAGACAACAACCGGAGCATCCCTCAAGCTATTTGTAATACATGTCAGACAAGCTCAACGGATTTTCCGAGGAACTTGCTTCACGAACCTAGAAGCACAAATGTTCACTGGCCATGGGGGATTCCGAGCATATCTCTTTAAAACAGGCCGGTCTCCGTCCCTATTCTGTATTTGTGATGATCAGTCCCAGGAGAACACTCAACATATAATACTTGAATGTCCACGCTTTGGGATCCTGAGACTGGGTTGCGAATTGGGACTCGCAATCGATGTCTCACCTCATGATGTGCCCCAACTGTCCCTCTACCTGCTCAATCGAAGACCTTAATAAAGCAAGCGACAAAGGCGTCGCTGTGGCTACCTACTGGTCAAAAACTGTATCATCATCATCAACAGGTCTTTTTAGTCTCCACTGCAGGAGCATGACTCACTGTATTACTGGAGCCATACTTGGGCCAGAGCAGACAAAGGATTTGGCCTACACTCTCCTCGCTGGCCAGACGGGTTGGAGAGGTCTCATTGATGTTTATGAAGTTTTGTTTTTTATCTTGTATTGCCTAAGTCGCCTCTTACGACATCCATGGGAAGATTTGGAGTGGTCCTATTCTACTCTGCCGGAAACTACACAGCTATCGGAAACCACACGGCTAAAAACTGTATAAAAGAAGACAGACATAACCATTTTGATTCGAAAAGACGAAGATTGGGACTGGGTATGGAGTTGACACATGAAAATACATTGAGAGCATTTGCAGAAAACCAACTAAGGGAAACGCTGTTGGACTACTGTAGACGAGTCATAGAATGTGTGGCCCGGACGAAGCGGGAAAAATATTTAATGTTTATATATAAATAATTAAATAATTATAAACGAAAAGAAAACCTCACTTTTTTGAAGTCGATTAAGAACCATCGCAATCGTAATATCGCCTTGCTTTTAAATATGGTTCCAACTTCTTTTTTAAATGAGTAATTTTCAAATTCCACGAATAAATCCGTAACCCGGAACAATCCAAGTTCATCCCCGAACTTGGATTGTTCCAGGTTACGGATTGGCAACCTATTTTATTCATAGACAAGATCGTCAGTGTTAATATCGGGCACTAGTTTCATTCATGTACTATATGAGATTAAAAAAAATGGCACAGTTATACGTATTAGCCTATATCTCGTGAACTACTGAACCGATTTTGATGGAACTTACACTAAATCAAATATAATATGAAACATCAATTAATATTAGTTACAATGCAATTAAAAGTTTTAGAGAATATATTGAACATTGCCAAGTCCTCTGGCTGCTCTCGCCAAGTATGGCTCTAGTAGTACAGAGAGGGTCGTGCTCCTGTAGTGGAGACTAAAAAAGACCTGATGATGATGATGATGATTGAACATTGGATTGAAAACCTATTTTTTTTGAAGTCGGTTAAAAATAATATTACGATCTTAATCCTGCAGTGCTTTTGGATATGGTTCCGAGATTTTTTTATTAATTTAATTTTCAAATTCCACGTCTTAAATGTGCCTGAACATGGGTTCTTCCAGAGTTGCCGCAGGCAACCTATTTTATTCGCAGTTCGGACCCTCAGAACTAACATCGGGCACAAGTTTCATTCATGTACTATATGAGATTTAAAAAAAATGGCACAGTTATACGTATTAGCATATATCTCGAAAACTACTGAAACGATTTTGATGGAACTTACACTAAATCAAATGTAATATGAAACATCAGTTAATATTCGTTACAATGCAATTAAAAGTTTTAGAGAATATATTGAACATTGGATTGAAAACCTATTTTTTTTGAAGTCGGTTAAAAATAATATTACGATCGTAATCCTGCAGTGCTTTTGGATATGGTTCCGAGTTTTTTTTTTAGTACTTTAATTTTCAAATTCCACGTCTTTAACGTGCCTGAACATAGTTTCTTCCAGGGTTGCCGCAGGCAACCTATTTTATTCGCAGTCCCGACCCTCAGAAATAACATCGGGCACTAGTTTCATTGAGGTATCTTATGAGATAAAATACCATGAAAAATCGCCCCCTTCAGGGTGGCTGAACTTGGACTCCTCCAGGGTTGCCGCAGGCAACCTTAGCTGGTTCACCTCTCCATAACGATATCTTTCACTACGTCAAACTCCCGTTCGAGTATCTGATCAGATAATTTTTGGCCAAAATTGACGTTTTCGACACCTTTTTTTTTATGGTTCTTCCAGGTTAGGTTTAGGTGGCAACCCTACCTGGCCCCCACCTCCAAAGCACCTACTTTCACTACATACTAGTCTCATTCAGGTATCTTATGAGGTAGGAAGTCCTGCCACCGGCCGCCGGTCTACTTTCATTCTAACTTTTAATTGAGTCCAAAAAGTACGTATATGTATTTTTTTTAATACAATCATAATAAATCTAATTTCATGTTTATGTGTATGTATATTATTATATATTGTTTTTTTTTTTATTTTATAGGGCGGCAAACGAGCAAGCGAGTCACCTGATGGTAAGCGATCAACGCTGCCCATGGACAACTGTAACACCAGAGTGTGACAGGAGCATTGCCGGCCTTTGAAGGAGTTGGGGGGAGGACATTGGGAGTAGGGAAAAATGGGGGACACGGGGGAAGGGGGAGAAGGATGGGCCTCCGGCTCTCTCACTCACCGAACGAAGCATAGAAGCGGTAAAGCTTCTACTCAAACGTCGATTTTCTGTGAGATCGTATTTGACTGTTTAGGTATGGGAATGAAATACTGGGGATTAAATTAAATTAGGATTAAACCTGTACCGGGTTCGGTGTGACAGCTTTTCCGACCACGAGGCCACAGAAGTCATCTCAAGTTTTCTCACCTGCCTTGCGGTACTATAAACACCGCGTATTTGTTGACCGCCTGCGAACGCTTCTGATCCACGACGTACAGCGTGTAGCGCGGGTTTGATTCCCCTGGACGAAACAGGTCCATGGACACCTAATTAAATAAAAAATAATAATAAAGATTTAACTTTTATTATGTAATGAAATAGGATTGTATTCAAATTTGGATAACATGTGTCTCTTTTTGAAGGTCATATTATTATTTTTAATATTTGAAAAATTGGTAAACTGCTGTCTTCCATGCTGGTGTGCAAAAAAAGAAAAAACGAAGAATGTGCCAGCTGCTTCTCTTCCGGCGCAGATCGTAAAAGCTGCAAGGGAATGGGCTAAAATTTGCGAAATCATGTCAATAGGCGATGCGGCTAGCAACCCATTACTATTTGATTCCGTTTTTCATCTACACGCCCTCGAACATGCTAAATGTGGCCATAAACTCTTATAGACCTAGGCTTTGTCTACCCCGCAAGGGACAAAGACGTGATACTATGTTATATGTATGATAAACTACTAGCATTTCCGAACAACCACTGCTGAGAAGAATACTCCGAAAGAAACTGAGTCTAGTATAAAAATCCTCAAGTGTCCTCAACTGCTTGGCCGGTGGTTCCAGGTCCAGGCAGGTATGGCATCGGGTAAGCGCGTCCAGCCTACCAAACCTAACATCCTAGTTAGTAGTTTGCCAATACCCCCATTTCTTCTCCAAATCTAATAAATCCCTTTCCGCCTGCCTGGCCTGGTGAGGACGATAATGTCCTCCTTGGCACGAAGATTCCTTGGGAGAAAATTAAAAGGGTATTCTGTGACGCTATTTCTATTGGCGCTATGAATAACAAATCCTTACTAATATTATAAATGCGAAAGTGAGTTTGTTTGTTTGTTTATTTGTTTGTTTGTTTGTTACGCTTTCACGCCGTAACTACTGAACCGATCATCATGAAATTTTGCATACAAGTTCTCTGGAGTGCGGAGAAGGACATAGGCTACCTTTTATTCCGGGAAAAAGTACTATTCCCGAGGGATCGACATTGACGCGGGCGGAGCCGCGGGCGAAAGCTAGTAGGTTATAAAAACAAAATTAAAGGGATTCATACAAGACACATGTTATTTTAGCATTTTTTTTTCAATTCTATCAAAGTTTTTAGACATTTTGGGTGCATACATTTTCCGTTTCGATTTGTATTTTTAAATTCCGAAAATAGAACAGGAACAGCTTTCGAATTCAGCTTTTTTGCATTAATGTAGGGTTATTATATGACAATAATATGATATCTACTTAAAAATATAAAGATGAATAAACTAATTAATCGAAATATTATTATAAATAATTCTAAACTAAAAATCTAAATTAAAACTTAAATTAAAAATAAAATGAATCTATAAAAACATCAAATTAAATAAAATATTGATGCCAAATCGCTGCGGTCTGCTGGCAGGGTGCCCAAAAGGCTGGCGGCATTTCCTCGCTGGATGGCCAGACTCAGTCTTTGCCCGAAATGCGCACCAGCCCTTAGGTCACCGGAAACGTCGATTAGGCGTGCGGAGATGTCTTTGAAAATTTGTCGGGCCTCCGCACCCCAAATATCTACTTATGAATGTGACATAATATGTGAAATATCTACTTAGGAGTATGCAGAATGAGGTGTCATTTTTGTATGTAAAGCGCCTATTAAACCATTCTGAATTTAGGATCCGATGGGAGGGACGCCGCTATACGTTAGAAACGATACGAGATATCTACAATCGTATTATACGTACTTAACTGTTTAGTTTTTTTATACTTGATCAAAGGAAACAATTAACCATATTTTGCAAAAAACCAAATTTCTTATAGTGACTTACCTCATTGTCTTCGTCTAGACTAGTTTTGGCTAGCCCACTGGTCACAAAGGCTGCATCTTGTGCAGCCTTCACATACTCGATGATCTCCTCTGGTTTGCTCAGTCTTAACATCTTGTCTCCTGCCATGCAAATTTCTAGGATCTAAAACATATAATAAAAATTGTCATAAAAAATTATAACCACATCCTAACTATATATGTAACTACTGAACCGATCATCATTAAATTTTGCATACACATTATCTGGGGTACGGAGAAGGACATAGGGTACATTTTATGCCAGGAATAAGTACTGTTCCCGAGGAATCGACATTGACGCGGGCGAAAGCTAGTTACATATAAATTACATCTTTTAAATCAGTTACTGTGCAATCCATGCCACATCTATTATCATGCCCCGGATGTCTCACCTCTTGTACGGGAGAGGATTTGGCGAAAGCCACGGATGCGGCTGTAAAGGTTGCATCATTCTGGGCAAGATTCATTTAATTGTTTGGACCATTGACACAATAGAAGAAGAAGAATCAATTACAGACTACGAATAAGTTACTTTTTATAGGTTACAGAGGAAAAATTATATTGTTCACTAAGTCTAGTTCTTTGATTCCTATCTTTGCTTTTATACTGAGTTTTTAACATATAATGCAAAAGTGAATATGTTTACAAACATTAACATAGTGTGACTAGTTACGCTTTTATGACTTAACTACTATATGTATATGAAATTTTGTATACATGTTGTCTGGGATATGGAGAATAAGTTCTTCTATTCTTCTCGGCTATCTTACATCCCAGAAAAAAAGACTGTTGCCGAGGGAACAACATTAATGTGGCTCCGCTCACATCATGGGCAAAGTATAATTAGGTATAAAGATTTATTTTTAGTAGGTAGTAAACCACAGAGTTTAACCAAGATTTGTAATTTTTTTTTCTGTACAATACTCTGAATACAAAAGCTAGAATAACAACAGTAAATAATAACTCACCAACTGAGGCATCTCTTTAAACTTCGTGGCAACAACAACAAACACCGGCAGTGTTGTCCCATCCCCACTCTCAGCATTCTTCTCCTCCGCTTCATGGCACCTCACAACCCGGAACATCCAGGACTTATCACAAAACGTCTCCAATAATTTCTTTAAAATATGACTCTGCAACAAGGTCACACACACATAGCGACCCCCAAGCTTCAACACCCTTTTAATCTCTGAGAAGTATTTGTCTATCCTCTCCTGAGTTTCCTCACTGTCATCCGGCATCAGAGCATCTAAAGTACCTTTGTCGAGTACCACATTAAATTCTTCATTTCCAAATGTCATATTTAGTGCATCCATGCAGAGGAACTTCATAGCAATTCTGGTAGCATTTATTTTGATCATCTGCTTGATTACGACTTCCGAGACATCAATATTGGTGAGGTTCTGGTATCCAACATTGTATAAATCAGCGCTCAAACTCGAGTTACCGCAACCAGTGATAAGAACAGCATCTTTGGGTTTGATGTATTTGTGAAGATGAGAACACAGTTCTAGATACTCTCCATACCTGTAAAATAGCAAACATATAAAGCTAAGCTACATATCAATTATTCAACGCGACAAATAAATATTGCATCGCAACAAGAGCTTACCATTCAAACGCTTTATTTCCACGATGTTTAAAGAATTTATTCCAATAATCCTTTTCGCTAAATTCTTTATGACTTTTTGGTAAGAGATTCATTTTCTTAGTGATTTATTCTCCGAAATTAATCGCAAAGAACTTTAGAAACTTTTAAGTATTTTAGGTTATGTTTTGGTTCCCATTCACATGTGACATTTTACTTTTTCAAAAAGAAAAATAGGAGCAGCGTACAGATATAAAAAATATTCAGCCCCATGGCCCCAAGACAGTGATCTTTCCTTTTGAATTAGAAATACTTCGTTTGTTCTGTATTGAAAAAAAAATACTTTGACAGTAAGAAATCATATCAATCTCAGATATCAATCATATCTGTCTGTCTGTAGTTGTCTTTTTTTGGCAGATAGTGTGTGTGTTTTTCATAATTTTAGTGTTTGTTTTATTGAATAACCCTTTCACTATGTATAAATTGGAAATATTGTGCAGCAAAAACTGTGTAGTTTTTGCTTGAGAATGGTTGTGAGAGACTTCTGTGAAGTGAGATCGTGGCTTCAACATCGTCGTCAGATAGCAGTCTAGACTCGAAGAGCACCCAGCAATGGCAAAACGAAAAGAGGATAAATGGGATGCCTTGGAAACAGTCAAGACATTCGATTTAGGTATGGTTCTGCTAAGTATTTTACTTTCTTAATAAACAAACATGATTTTTTAAATATAGCCAAGCTGTTCTAAATCAAATTTCATCTTTTACTCGCTTTTACTTAACCTTGAAACCTTCATGAGAGGAAAACTACATACTGCTTTGTTCATGACTTAAATGCTGAAAAGTAAAGTTTGGTACAAAAAACCTACCTTTTTTATTTAGTAAATTACATAAAGGATGATGAAATTTTTACTTGTTTGGGGGCAAATAAAAACAACATGTTTGTATGAAGAGCATATTGTTTTAAGCCTAACCTTTAAAAAAGATTTGGCTTTATGTACCAACTTACATTGTACCTACCAACTTGATATACATAACGCTTCAGGAAGACCAGACCAGCCAACAGGTTAAAACTTTTCTTAACCTCCAGAAAGTCCACAAGAATAGCAAAACCAGAACCTCAATCATTAAAGAGAGGGTGTAAAACAGGGCGATGCACTGTCTCCTCAAGTTTTCAAGTGGTCTCTCAAGGTGGTCTTTAAGTATCTGATGGTCCCCTGAGAGAGCATGTGTGATTCGTTGGTGGAAAAAGATTAACAAATCTTTGCTATCCGAAGAACATTATCAGCAATGCAGCATTTTCAGTTTTCAATTCATATAGAGTGCATAATACTGAATTACATTCTCAGACAAAAATGTAGATGTGGGCTGATGAACTGGCAGGCTGAAGAGGAACTAAGCAGGCGGGGCTGCTTAGTTTAGGGTTTAGGGCTGCTTAGTGCCCATTTTGTCTTTCGTCTAATGTCTTAGAAGAGGAAGACAAAAGACAAAATGGGGGGATCTTTTGATACATTTTGAAGAGACTGCCAAACAAAGGTGAGGATCGAAACGCACAGAAAAATCTTTTGCCCAACATTGGAAACCTATATCCCTATACAGGCTACTAAATAAAAATTAAATAACTAAGGTATAAATAAAGTACCTATATGTATAATAAGTTAAGGTAAAAACAAAATTGCAGTTTAAGATATCACATTTCACTGTTGCTCTCTGAACTTTAGTTTCCCACAAAACTACATGGTATAGAATTTTCTAGTCTTGTAATTTCATGGTAATTTTATCTTTATTACTCACATAATAAAAGTCATATTACAGTTTAACAAACATGCTGAACTCAAATCATCTTACCATGAACTACATTACTTTTTGTTAGTTGAAATGAAGTTGAAATGACTTTTATTTTCGTCATTCATGAGAAATTTATTTTGTAATATAATGGCTTAAGACATCTTCATTACAATGTTTTATACATTTTAATAAAGATCGTCTCACTTACGCTTTGTATTTAAAAAGTCAGTCTTTTCTATGCCTCTGTTAACATTTAATTGTGAAATATTGTGAATTAAGTAATTAAGGTATGAAAAATAGGCTAACTTAATATAATATCTATACTTCTATACTAATATTATAAAGGGGAAAGATTTGATTAATTGTTTGTTTGTTTGCATCGAATAGGCTCTGAAACTACTGGACCGATTTGCAAAATTCTTTTTCCATTAGAATCCTACATTATCACGGATGAACATAGGCTATTTAAAAACCTACATCTTCGTATAATAATAGGGATCCCCTACTTGAAATCTAATGCCTTTGATAAAACATTAATTGGTTGAAAAATTAACTCGATTGTCTATGTAATAGTTGAGATAGTACTATACTATGTAAATATAGTGTTCTTCATACGCCCGAAATGACGATGATGATAGAAGATGGACACATCTAGGCAAAAAAATACAATTACTTTCTATTACTATTCACCATCACCATCATCATCATCATCATCATGTCTTTTTAGTCTCCACTGCAGGAGCATGACCCTCTCTGTACTACCTAATAATCCTGTCTACTTCTACTCTATTACTATTGTCTGTTATCTATTACAGGTACTTACAACAGTCATCATGAGTCTGTATTCCAGCAGAGCCGACAACAACTTGACATCATCAACTCTGCAGCAACCACCCCTATTTCACTTCTGGTGCAGTCACTTGTTAAACAATTATGCTCTCTCCTTGAAAAAGACCAGATCAGAGCTAATCAGTTGTACAACACCATCTGTGAGAAGCTACATAGTATGAACCTCATAGATAATTCATACTCCATGGGAGAATTTGAAGTAATGAGGAGTCAGTACCAGAAAGCTCTTTACCAGCTCGTAACAGTCACAAATGGGTCTGAAATACCTATAACAATCCCTGCTACTTGGCCTATCGTTCAGCCTTCAGGCCTTGAGTGGTCCAGATATCATAGAGAGTTTGAAGAACTATACTACATTGCTGCAGGCGGTTTTGGTCACGTTTTCAAAGCCAGACACAGGCTAGACGGTGTAGAATATGCAGTGAAAAAAGTTTACATAAAATCATCAGATGTTAATTCTATTATGAACCATTTGGCTGAAGTCAAAACTATCGCTAGTCTAAACCATCCCAATATAGTCAATTACAAAGCAGCCTGGCTGGAGCCGTTGATAGAATCCAGAAAGAAAGTCTTGGACAAATTGAAAATGGATACAGACAGTGACAGTGAATTTTCCACCTTTAAATCGAAACTAATCTCTTCAGTTCTTCCTAACACTATATCCTCCTTCAAAACTCACAATTCCAAAGAGCTTAATAAACAGTCTAGCGTATCAGACTTTATAATATCGTTTAAAAATTCTAGTAGCTTCGATAATGACACTTCAGATGAATTTGACGAGACCGAGAGTGATTCAGAAGTCCAAGAGATTCAGGACGGAAACGCAGTTTGCAAGTTGCTCACCGGCAAAGAATTTGAGAACTGCTCAAGAGTGAATCTGAAATGGGCGACATTGTATATCCAGATGACGTTCTGCCAGCAAACTTTAAAGCAGTGGTTGGATAAGAGAAACCATTACTTGACGACAACTAGGAAAAGTTCTGAAGACTTTTCTATACATAGTGACAGCATGGATGGCCAATACTCTCCGGATACTAACTATCCAGTGTCTTTGACTCATATTGATAGACTTATCGACATGTTCACACAGTTAGTTCGTGGTTTGCACTACATACACTCACGGGGAGTGATCCATCACGACGTGAAGCCTAGTAATGTGTTTGTGGTGGAAGGAGATAGTGAGTTGCGGGTTCTTCTCGGGGACTTCGGCTTGGCGTGTCCGCTGCAGCAGTCCCATCGAGGCGTGGCGTTGGGGACGCAGTTCTATGCGGCTCCGGAACAGTTGGATGGCCAGTGCAATCCAAAGGTATGTGATAATGTAAATAATAATAAATAAATAGATACGGACAAATCACACAGATTGAGCTAGCCCCAAAGTAAGTTCGAGACTTGTGTTATGGGATACTAACTCAACGATACTATATTTTATAACAAATACATATATAGATACACATCCAAGACCCAGGCCAATCTGGAAAAGATCATTTTTCATCGTGACCTGGCCGGGAATCGAACCCGGGCACTCTCGTGTCGCAGGCTGGCGTGTTGACTGCTGCGCCACGGAGCTAGCCCATGTAGTACTAATAAATATACACAGACAAATCACACATATTGAGCTAGCCCCAAAGTAAAGCGCCTAATCCCATCGGATCCTAAACCATCCTGGATTTAGGATCCGATGGGAGGGACACCGCTATACGTTAGATTAGATACGATTGGAGAAAGGATTGAAAAAGGATTTGGCTTTTCGTAAAGGAATTTCCTAATTGATCGTTTTACGTTATCTAAAGCATTAATCATTCCAGGCGTAAAAAGTCCACTGCTAGACAAAGGCCTCTCCCATGGATTCATTGTTCCATGGGAGGATATTGCCATACTAGCATGCTGAGTAGGCTGGTTTTTTTTTTTTATGTTATAGGACGGAAAACGAGCAAACGAGTCACCTGATGGTAAGCGACCAGCGCTGCCCATGGACAACTGTAACACCAGGGTGTAACAGGAGCGTTGCCGGCCTTTCAAGGAGTTGGGAAAAGGACATGGGGGAGGAAATGGGGGAAGGATGGGCCTCCGGCTCTCTCACTCACCGAACGAAGCACAGAAGTGGTAAAGCTCCTACTCAAATGTCGATTTTCTGTGAGAGTGTGGTACTTCCCCGGACGAGCCGGCCCATTCATGCTACTAGCAAAAATGAATTTTGCCTGTAGCGTGGCTCTACCACAACTAAAACTGGTTTCTTTGGCTTCTTGTGCTTCCGTCGCTGCTGCCTATCGGAAACATTTTAAAGCTGAGGAAGGATAGGATTTTGTGGGATCTAGTAAGGGAATGAAGGTATTGGAATACTATTCACTCGGTATAGTAGGAAAAATATGTAGCAACACGGGAAGCGCGTACCCAATGCAATACCTGCAACCACCGGACAGGCAGTTCAGCTGGCCTATTTGCTAACTCAGTGTACAACGTTTTGATAGTCACTTCAAAATACATTACGTTTTATACATTTAAAATAAAAATAGTCAATCATACGAAAGCCGTAATGTATTTTAAAATGACTATCAAATCGTTGTACACTGAGTTAGCAAATAGCCCGGCAGGACTACCTATTTTTTGTATCAATCTAAATCATCATCATCATTTCGAATAGGTGACACGGTCTATCGACCATGCACACCCTGGTGTTAGAGTTCTTCGGAAGCGCCTCTCGGTCTCTGACGTGGTTTTTTTAACGACTACCAGGTGGCAGCCGGGACCAACGACTTAACGTGCCTTCCGAGACACGGAATCATCTTTATTATCAGACAGTCAGATGATTCAAGCCTGCAATGTCCTAACCAAACTGAAAACAACAAAGTTTGCTTCCCATGGGAATCGAACCCACGACCGCCCGGGTCTACAGGCAAACGCCTTAACCACTGGACCACGGCGGCAGTTATCTAAGTGTAAAGTACTTATTTTGTAGTCAAGTTAACTCTCTCAGAGAACAGCTGTCCTTTAAAATCTGATTGGTCTAATTGTAGAATCCCTCACGTTTATACCTAATAGAAAGGTTCCAATCATTTACACTCTTCCCCTTCCTTACAGAGTGACATGTACAGCCTAGGCATCATACTCCTAGAGATGGTCCAGCCCTTCAGCACAGACATGGAGCGAGTAAAGACAATCGAAGCTCTCCGCAAGGGCCAGATCCCAGCGAACCTCACTGCCAACTACCCCAAAATAGCCCACATCATCGGCAAACTGGTCCAGAGACGGCCCAGCAAACGCCTGGATACCAACCAACTGCTGGAAGAGTTACAGCTGCTGTCGGAGAACAAAGATGACACAATCAAGTCTTTGAGGGAGGAATTGGCTGCGAAGGAGGAGGAGATTGCTCATCTAAAGATGATGCTCGCTAAAAGTAATATTAAGTCTTGAGTATGTATAATTTGGCGACAAAAATCATATACAGCGCCCGCAGCATGGCACCCGCCACGCCGTTTATATCGCGCGATAAGCTATCCGCATCTCGCTCTTTGATATGACGGAAAACAAGATGGCGATAGTCGATAAACGCTGTCGCGCGTGCCATGTTACGGGGGCAGAGCACGTGTCGTGGCGCCCGCGATGCCGTTTATATCGCCCGATAAACTATCTATGTCTCATTCTTTGATATAACGGAAAACAAGATGGCGATTGTCGATAAATGTTGTCGCGCGTGTCATGCTACGGGGGTAGGATGTTAGGGTAAAACAAAAGTCCCTCAAACCATTAAATCAGCTTGTCAAAATGAACAACTTTTTGTATAGGACCAATGTTGGGAACTCAAAAAATTTTTGCCTTTTCATACCAATTGCCAGGGATCGAAAACTTGTATGAAAATGTCGATTTATACAAAAGTGTGTTTTACATGCTTTTTATTAGCTTCACATGTATGTTTGCTTGTTTATTTGTTTGTAACCGACTTCTTTGAACTCGCCACCATTTTAAATGGCCAGATTAAATTAAAATTTTGTAGACTTATCAAGGACCGGTGATAATACAGTCATCATCATCATCATCAGGTCTTTTGAGTCTCCTAGGAGCATGACCCTCTCTGTACTATTGGTGCCATACTTGGCCATAGCAGACAGAGGATTTGGCCTAGACTCTCCTCGCTGGCCAGACGGGTTGGAAAGGTCTCATTGATGTTTATGAGCTTTGTTTAGCTTGTATTTCCTAAGTCGCCTCTTACGACCTCCATGGGGAGACTAGGAGTGGCACTATTCTACTCTACCGGAAACCACACGGCTAATACAGTAGTTTAATAAAAGCGCGTTTTTTATTTTATTTTTTAACTAAATTCTATTTTTTTACTTCCAAGCATTGGTACTATAGGAAAAGTTGTTCATTTTTATAGGCTGCTTTGATAGTTTTCAAGACATTAGTGTTTAGTCTAACACCCTGTATTGAAATCTTGATATCAGAATCCCAATCAAATCGTAAATCAACATCAATAGGCAATAAAAGTAGGCGAGTAAGATTTTTTTTCTTGGTTTCCTTTCTTATTATTTTTTATATACTCTTAAGTATATGTTACGCCTAATAGCCGAAGTGCGGATACACCTAGTTCTAGCCGGGTGCAACTAGGTGCAGCCGGGCATTTGCGGTTAAACTTAGGTGTATCCTACACCTCAGTTTAACCGCATATGAAAACCTAGTTCTAGTCGATGTTAAATGGTTTGCACCTAAGTTTAACCACTGTTGTGCGGCTGCACCTAGTTTTAGCCGCTATAATGAAGGCTTCACCTAGTTCTAATCGAAGATAGGTAGGATACACCTAAGCCTAACCGCTGCATGCTAGTTGTACCCGGCTAGAACTAGGTGTATCCGCATTTCACCTATTAGCCGTAACATATATATAAAAAAACACTCTGAGTATATATTTTTATGTATACTCTTAAGTATATAAAAAAAAATAATTAGAGAGTTCCTCCTTCTAATACTAATACCTCCCCACATGTCAAACGCCCATTCCTTATCGCCATCTTTGACATAGATGGTGTTTGTCACAAAGTGCTGTCCTTTTAAACAAAGATTTGAAACTTTTTTCCTCTCACATTACTGCTGTAGGTGGTGGTATATAAATACGCATATTGTGTATTTTAGTTCTATTGAGATTATTCTTTTCTCTAGAGATGTTATATTAGGGTCCGATATCGATAACAGTGTTCTCGAATATAACGCCTAACTGTTATTAGGTTATTTTAAATGTTACCAAGTAACAGGTAGTAACAGTTAACAAGATCAGTTATTTTTGCTTTATAAGCCAAATAAATAAGTAAAACTATAAATAATGAAATTAGTGCATACTGCATAATCTAGCAGCTATGATAACATAGCTATATAGGTTACGGATGTTACCCGGTAACATTTTACTTTGATATCAAATAGCCTTATATATTCGTATTACCTATGTTTATGTAATATTATGTTGTCGATATCGGTTCTTATATATTATTACATCTCTACTTGGCTCATTCATGGAAAGTGAAGTGCAATTCACCCATTACTGACGTGCCTTGAAGTGTGAGTATCTCAATCAATTATTATATTATCTAACCATTATAATAATATTATAATTGATAATAATACACTTCACTTTTCATAAACTGTATATAAAGAATTCAGATCAAGCAATGCGAATAACTTTCAAAATAATCATTCACTTTTCATAAACTGTATATTAAGAATTCAGATCAAGCAATGCGAATAACTTTCAAAATAATAATATCAAACTTACGTGAGATAAATTCATTAGGTATAAAACGTTCAAGATACACAGTTACATACAAAAATAACACTTCGTGCTGTCCACAAATTATTTGGAAGTGGAAAACGTACATCAATGCAAAACCAACCTTACATGCATTCCATAAAGTCAAATAGCGAAAGCTGATCGTCGTCAGCATTCGGAATTCATAATTCAAATTTAAACAGAAAAATAACTTTCAAAAGAATAATATCAAACTTACGCGAGATAAATTCATTTAGATATCACGGTAAATAACACTTCGCGCTGTCGATAATACATTTGTAAGTAGAAAACCTACATCAATGCAAAAAAGAACCTTACATGCATTCTATAAAGTCGAATATCAAAAGCTGATCGTCGTCAGCATTCGGAATTCAAAATTTAAACGGAAAATATGCAGCTAAATATCTAGTGTCCACTTATTGAAGCGCTCGCTTATTTGCTTAGGACACTTTTTTGCGGATTGTGTATCTAGATAATACTTGATCGAAAGTCGGATATGAATGCGATCTTCGTAACAGACCGAAACTAGTCGGCGAATCCGACAAATAAAACGTGTGTAAAACCATGACCTTATATAAAGACTTTCAAAATGTTTATGATATAAATTAATTTAAACATCTACAGAAGCTGAAATGTAATATTACAGAAGTTCATGAGATTCAATACGCGTGATCTGAATTCTTCATAACACTCTTGTGTTACGTGATTCTGCGAAGGTTATAGTGGTATTCGTCGTTCCAAGAATATACGACGTCAAGCAATGGACGGTTGAGGTGTGTTTATGAGATTAATGGATTGTTTTGTACACAAAAATGCCGTACAAGTGCTACATATGTATTATGTAATTGGTTTCAGGTTTAATGTACTTTTTTATTACTTGAAACTAATAATCTCGCAGCACTAGATTGCTAACATTATAAACAACGCGTTTGTTCTACGACTTGTGTTAATTTGTTAGATTTTACTTTCGTTATAAAATATATCAGTCTTATTATAAACGGACTAACTTTAGTACCTGGTTTAAACCATTATCCGTCCAAAACGAATTGACAATTAATGTTGACCAAACGTCTAAGTGTTATCTGTCAACTTATTTTGGTCGGATAATGGTTTAAACCAGGTACTAAAGTTAGTCCTTATTTTATAATAAAACAGCATCAGTCTTATTATTAAACGCGGACTAACTTTATTACCTGGTTTAAACCATTATCTATCCAAAACAAATTGACAATAAAAGTTGACCAAACGCCTGAGTGATAACTGTCAACTTATTTTGGTCGGATAATGGTTTAATCAGGTACTAAAGTTAGTCCTCGTTTTGAGACTGTATAAGTATTCATTTAATTTTTCGGTTGAATGTTAACAACTCTACACGCATCGCAAAGAAAAATTACGCGCTAGTCTAGTGTTGTGCCGTGCCCACAATTTTCGAGAACGGTGAGAACGGGTCAAAACATTTCTCGAGAATTTCTTCTTTCTCTCAAGTGCGGGAATTATTGAGTAATTCACGAGAATTATTGGAAATTTCCCGCAAATTTCCGTGAGAACGAGCTCTCATCACTACGAGCGTCGCGTCGTCTTTTCGTTTATGAATGTAACATAGACTTAAAAATATCACGACAGGACAGGACAAAAAGAACTTGTACAATAATTTTTATTTAATTTATTAAGTTATGTCAGAACTTGTAGAACAAATATTGTTGTTTATAATATTAGCTATCTAGTCCTTCCAGGGTTATGAATGTTTTACAAGTAAACATGTATAAATCCGACTCAATTGATTTGATTGGAAGTCGGCTTTGCATAATCGACCCTAAGCTTAGTATTCTAAGTTTCTTAAAAGACATTTTTTTTTCTTTCCTTAGCTATAATACCTGCTTAAATATTCTTACATGTTTTTTTTTATAGTGCGTATATTTTTAGTAAAATAATTTATTAAATGGGTTTATTTATTATTCTAATATAAATGTATTGTCTTTTTTTCCCTTATAGCAAGTTATTCGCGTTAAAGTTCATTGCGAGGTAGTAGTACCTATCTGATATCGTCATAATATAATCTTTGACGTTTCATACTAACTAGAGTTGCATTGCAATTATAAACAGAGGGCTTAACGCTGCGATCCAATATAATGGTAGATACACAGTCTCATACAAAATGAAGCCTTAATATCCCACAGTCAAAACCTCATGCAAACGTACCTTCATCTTCGAGACGTGCGAGTGCTAGCGCGGTTTATTGGAACTGTGAACAAAACAGCTCCGAAACTAGATTAGTGCGCTGTTTTGGCGGTGCCACTTTTTCAACGCGGATCGTGTATCTACCATTATATTTGGATCCAAGGCTTAACGTGATAATTTTAACAGATATTTATACTACTATTACTGTAACGGGCAATAAAAAGCATTTTCGATTATAACATTTGTTACGATTACATTTTTATCTTTAAAATAAATGTATACTGTATATAAGACTAGTTAACTAGAATTCTTTCTTGAAGGACTTTCTGCCATCTAACGATAACTTTTGGTACTAAGTTGGTTTGGCTATTTGTCGCTAGATGAGATCTATTATTGGAGAATTATAATATCTATGCCGTCGTCGTCTCGCTCTTTATTATGTCGTAGAACAAGATAGCGATAGTCAATAAACTTTGTCGCGGATGTCATTTCCCCTTATTATTTGATTTTTTTTAAATAATAGTTACTTACTTATTTTATTGAAGCACTTGTACAAATAATGGATGCATGATTTTTGGATTCAATGTGTGTTGGAGAGAGTTGAATGTTAAATTATTATATTAGATCGTCCATTGCTATCTCATGTACTTACTAATTATGTAGTTGTATGTTTGTTTGTGATAATAAATAATTATTGATTTTTATAAATTAGTTTCATTTTTATTGAGTAATTTTTAATTTCAAATGAGATATTTTCGTTTGTAAGTTAGTTAATTTTCCATGTTAAAGTAATCAAGTCCAAAAATTTTGTCATTTATCTTTATTTTTTATTTTTTTACTAATTATTGAAGCATGCCTATTCAAGAGATACCCATTTATTCTACTTTTGAATGTCCCGGGATTGTACTTGTATAGCTAAGAAGTCTCCTTACACAGGAATACCTACTTCTAAGCATTAGGCGTTCTTAAATTCGTCTAAGCAATTAGCTATTGAGAAAAGACTCAAAAAAGTCGCGCGGCCGGCCCGTTTTTCAACATTCTCAAGCGATAATTATAGTACCCTTGTATGGAGAAATATTGAATTACTTGCCGACCAATTCTGATCTTTGGTAGCTAAAAACGACTAATTTTCGACCTAACTATTTGTCAGAATTTAAATCTGACGTTGGTCAAGCCAGATAGTGTCATACCTATCATTGGGGATTTCCCGATTGGGACGCACAAGAATACATGCCAGGTGAACTTTACAAAATGTGATATAAGAAGAATCCCCTTATTTAGCATCAATGTATTCAAGTGATAAAAAATATCCTTAAACCGTTGTACCTATTACAGTGATTACCCTTAACTGCAGTCATTTGATGGTTGATAAAAACAAGTAATTTTATTGTAAAGATTTATTTACAAAAACACTAACACTCGTATATAAATTAATGTCTTAGTCTAGTTAATATTTACAGTCTTAAACATAATTTTAATTAAAGCGGCTAGTAGTTGTAGCTGCGTTTAGAAGTACAGTGGTCGCCAAACTTTGTGGCCGCTCCGAACATCGCTATATTCGAGTTGACTTGCGCATACCTTACCTACGTATGATTTTGTCAAATGTATCTATAGCAGATAAACTCCAATAAAAAATGTGATTTGTTGAACTTGACAGTACAACAATGATACTTGACTTAGACATGTGTATGTAATAATAATTTTCTGATAGTCTTGTGTTTCCATCATACCATGTGTGGCGTGTTGTGCACAAGACATTCTAACATTGTTCACATTGGTACTTGTACCTATACTTTACTTATTGGAGATACCTAATTGTGAAGTTCATAACGATGTTTCCGTCATCGTTATAGTTTGCGCATAGTAATAGTGATAAGCTTTATATCTGCGTGAAAAAATAGAAAGCCAGTATTTATTCTAGTTTTTTTGAAGTGAATACTTCTTTTAAAACTCTTAGTTAAACTCGCGTCAGGACACGTGACCTGATCGAAAATTCGGATGGATGCGTGACCTGAGACCGCCACAAAGGCAAGTTTTCAGTTCTACCGGCTCTCCCGGAGTGCAGCCTGTTGTTTTTTTATACAAGTCGCTGACAGGTAGGGCCGTAAAAACATTGCTAAATTATTTTATAGCATCACTAAACACGCAATAAACAACGAAATTGTTTCTTGGAATGCGACTAACTTCAGAGCGGTCAGAGTTAGGCGAGGACTGTAAGAAGGTAGCTTCACTGAAGCTAATTTGGCGGGTGAGGTGGTGCGGGAAGCTTAGAGGATGTTGTCGATGGCGTGGATCACGCCGTTCGTGGCCGGGATGTTGTGCGTGATGACTTGCGCGTTGTTCACCTTGATGCGTCCTGGAAACATTACACATTGTATGAGGAGGCTAAAATCAACGATCATTTTATGAAAATTTTGAGTGCCTTTGGCCTCTAGGTATCTTGCGTGATAGGAAGCAACTGATGCCATGTTAGAGTTAGAGTCTAGGGTGGTACACGCAAATTCAAATATTGCCTATGCGCTCTTGCCTTGAAAATCCTTAAATTCCTTTGCGGATCGCGTAAGGAGGAGCGAATCTAGAGATGCGATGAACAGGAATATCCACTACGGGTGGGATCCCTGTCCTCGCCGTGTCGTCCGAAGATGGAATAATGCAGGGGGAATTAGATCGTGCAGGTCCGAATTTGTATGTCGTCCATTCAAAGTTCAGACAAAACAGTTTTTACTTTTTTACGCCTGCAAATATAAGATTTTGTGTAGATGCTGTATTGTTCATACCTATATTTCAGGCGCTTTGTGATATTATCTTTGTTCCAATAGAAAAGAATCGCATTCAAAATTTCTCAACCCCGTTTTTAGCATACAACTCGACAATAGTCAATTCTTTTGCATACAGGTACTAAGAGGTACTACTAAAAAAGACAACTAAAATAAAAATAGGTAAAAAAATAATAATCTGTGTACCTAAAAATATATACTTATTACAAAATCGTATAGTCCCCCCAGGTGAAATGCCATGCCCAGAGCTAGGTAGCCAATGCAGAGTTTTCCATGGGTATGGATTGATTTCACTGAATTTCACCTATAAACTTTTATGAAAAGAGTTTAGATTGAAGTTTTTATTAGTTGAAACAGAATGAACATTATGTACGAGTATAATGATAAATAATATTTATCTAGCCTATAATCTATTTGGAGTGAATATTCGGAGTTTGGTTATACAGGCACACATTCAATGACGACCTCTGAGGCACAGTGGTACCGGAAGTGCTTTTGAATCGTAAGGTCCCGGGTTCAGTCTGCGGCCAGACTAAGATGGAAATAATTTTTTTCAGATTGTCTTGGATGTTTATCTATATGTATAAGTACCTATGAAATATAGTATCGTTGGGTTAGTATCCCACAGTTCACAACTTACTTGTGGGGCTAGCTCACGGGTGGGCTAGCTCAATCTGTGTGATTTGTTCCTATATATTCATTGATTTATATCATGTTTCGTCACTGATCCCTCGGGCACTAGTATTATTTTATGCGTTAAGAAAAGAAATAGTCACCAGCGTTCTTCTGCAGCGTGAGCGGCTTGGCGTCCTCCATGGAGTTCCGCAGCTGGTAGTAGCGCATGCCGGCGCTGTACAACGTGCCGGGCAGCGCGTGACGCGCCACCAGCGCACGCGCCGCCGCCGCCTCCGAGTACCGCGCCAGCTCCGACGGCGCCAGACGCGCGAACGCCGCGTCCGTTGGCGCGAAGAGCGTGTACGTTTTGCTCTCTGAAAGGACAGGATATTATAAAACACATGGCTCTCTTCTTACTTTTATGTAAAAGATATTCCCTCTTGTACTTATTTTGAGATGTGAAGCCACGGAGTAAGAAGGAGATGCCCTAACCAATGAAGAACCGGAATTACGTTGTAGCCCTGTGACGTCACCATATTAGTTCCAGTTACTCAACGCCAGGGGCGCTGTCATCAGTTTGCGAGCGTTCACTTTGAATGTGAGAACCGGAGGCACAATAATTCCCAAGTTTTTAAACCATTTGTTAAACACTCACGCACGACACAACTACGACCACGACACGACAACAACATCACTATCACTAAAATCAAGTTCAATTTATTTTTGTGGAAGGGTTTGCGCCACATGGTTTGCGCTATGCAACATTAGCATGCATGACAAAAAAAAGTCATTGTAGAGGAATGAATTTAAACACGTGTTCTATCTATGTTAGGTAGGGCTGTTTTAATTTAAAGCTAAATATACTTTTTAAAATTAACCTTTTAAGACCCACTGTTTTATTAATTTCCTAAAGACTTGCATAGCATTTCAGAATACCATGTGGGTATTGAGAGGTAAATGTTGTTTCCACATTGACAGACATTTCATACAAACTAAAGTTGTGATTTAACAAATTTTAGGGGCTGTCCAAAATCGGGCATAGGGCACTGTTCACTGAATGTTACCTGTCTATTTAAATTTTCGCGTAAATTTGCATGTAAAATCGCTTGTGGCTATGTATGTAGGTGTCTGGATGTGCACAGAGACATCAAAAAGCGCGGGGCGTGGAACTGCCTTGGTCGAGGGCTGTGTGTGTTGTGTATGCATCTCTCGTACGGCTTGCACCGGCAAGCACAAAGTGAGCAGTTAATGGTATCAACCATAGAGCTTACACACCCCAACTCAAGGTCACCGGTGCCCGAACTCTCACATATAGGGTTATCACCACTGTGACTCGGACCCGGACCTAATAATATCTGATACATACCTGCAAGAGTGTCTGCAAAGCCGCTAGCGAATATCGCCTTCAGGAAGGTGGTAAACCTCCTGTCCCTGTCAGCTTGCAGCGTCTGCACCAAGTCTCCCACCGGAAGCGGGAACATCACTCTATCGACGGCGTGCGCTATGCCCTGGAAAATATTTCATTCGAGTTTGTTATCAGTTATAAAAAGTACTGGGGAACAAATGAGCCTATGCTAGTTTAATTTTTAATTCTAGGATACATTTGATGATTGCGGGACATGTTACATAAGTTTCTTGCATTTTCACGATATCTGGTATTCGTGATGGAAGAAATCCGAATGCTCGTATCATCATCATGCACGTCAAAAAGAAAAGATTAGAATTTTTGAAATTAAGTGAGAAGCTTACATCTGATATAGGAAGAAAACCAGGTTCATTGTGGACACTGTCCTTCACAGCAAAGGGATTTAGAACTTCTAAGTCTATCAAATAATTCACAAATCTACTATATCTACTTAATTTACATCTCTACTTTTTGTACATAGTCCTTGCAGGGGGAAACTGGACGGAATCCGAAATAGTAACAGTGATATATTCAGTAAAAGCTACTGCTTTACACACATTTTCTTGGTTAACTCCTACAATCTACCCAGGAAGAGAAGCATAAGAAGCATACTCTTCGTACGTTTTTTGTTTGTCAAGGTTCAACATCAAGGATTGTTCAAGTAAGTAATACCTGAGGAATATGAATGTCCTTCTTGTCCTCCAAAACCCTCGCTCCGTTGATGGTCGTCACTCGCACCTCATTCCACTCCACATCATGCATATCGTACTGGTTTACTCTGAGCTGAGTGCCAGCCAAGGAGACGCCCGTCATCTCGTCCTGAAGGGAGCCGATGTCGAATGCACCAGGAATCACGTGGTGAAGCAGAAGCTGCAAGAAGATTGTGGGTAAGTTTTTTGTTGATTTTATTTAACTTAACTGGATTGCAGTATTGAAAAATTAAATGCTAATCGTAGTCGATGATAATAATCATTATAAAATGGTAACTGTAGTAGCTCTAGAAGTTGTAAGGGTACTCACAAAATATCTTCATTATGAATCTGTCATTCACAATTGCGTTCACAGACGAGAAGCATATTTTGTTGTATGCCATGCCCTCACCGACAATTTATATTTTTCATCATTAAAATGGTTAGTATAAATATGGTTAATAGAAAGATACTCACACCACTGAGCAGTCTTGGGTTGTCACGGAACTTCTCTTCAGCCTTATCAGGTCCACCGAGCTGCACCAGAAGCGTTCTGAACGCCTTGTCAGTTGGAGCGAAGATGGTGTACGGACCAGTCTCGTTCAAGATCGTGTCTAAGCCAGATTGTTTTAAGTACTTCGCCGTCGCGAATAGTCCATTTTCTTTTAAGATGTCTACCAATCCTGGGCTCGATTGTCTACCGAAGCTTGAATGGCTATGCTCAATTATAGAAGATGGTGTACTTGATCCTATTACTACAAGGTCTTCTGGAGTTCTGGAGTAGGAAGGAGTGGTGCTAATGCTTGAATAGGTTGAACTTGGAAACGTAGATTTGGCTGACGGACTATGGCTATTTCTACCCAACGTATAATCGAAATTTGGCGATGTTGACTGAGAGTATCTTTCTGTCGTAGTCACTCGTGTTGATGGCGAGAAGGTCTGGGTTTGCGATTGGGTGACTCTTGTTGACGGGACTACAGTGCTACGGTAAGGAGATGCCGTAGAGACACTAATGGAACTATGGGGAATAGTCGTGCCAGTTACAAAACTAGAGTAACTTGAAGGATGATGAGAAGATTCTGCTATGTACTCAGGTGTGACTGAAGAGGGACTAGGGCTGGCTGTTGTTGAGCTACTCGTATACACGCTGTTTGACAGTTTACCAGGTAATTGAATTTCACCTTTCTTTATTTTGTTTAGAATGTTTTCTACTTCAGGCCCTTCTTCCGTCTGCTGACCATTGGCCTTAACACCCTTTACTTTGAAAGATCCATCGTCTTGTTCTTCTAGAAAAACAAATGTTACCTTCTTTTTATTTTGGAGACTGTTTGGTATATTAGGTACCTCTTCAAGTTTACCATTGTCACTTTGTTTGATGAGTTCAAAGTTGGCACCGGGCGGCAACACCCCTTTTGTTAAATCGTCGAATGAAATACGACTTTCCTTTTGTGGTTCTGGAGAAGCTGCAGCAGCCATAATTTGCGCTAAGTTCGTTCCATCAGCTGATATAGCTCCTTTAGGAATTAGATTAGGATTAGTGGTCCTAATTACTTCAAACTTCTGGCCATTAAGCGATATTTCCCGCGAACTGAAATTCTTTTCATTGAAGTCTTCTGGATTCTCCGCTAAAGCCACCTTCAGTTGCTTCAAAATGTCTGGTTTCTGCAATAATGCCACACTCTTCGCTCTCAGACTATCATCAAATCCTTTGGTTTCACTTTCTTCTAGAAGATTCTTAATTTCATTGTATAGCTTTTGCTTGTTCTTGTCCTGAGGCGGATTTCTTGGCTTTGGCTTTGGTCTGGGTTTGTACCTGGGTATGGGTGTAGGTGTTGTGGTAGTAGTGGTCGTTGTGGTGGTGGTTGTGGTAGTCGGATGTTCCTTCTCGTAAATTTCCACGGCCTTCCTGAATAAATCCTGTTCATGTGGCAAAATTGGCCTCCGTCTGTCTTGCGTACTTCTCAAATAGTTTTGGTAACTTTCAGTTGTAGGTAATGTCGGTATAGTTTTAGTTGCTTGCTTCGATAAAAATTCTTCATGCAATTTTTCTACCTTCTCCTGTTGTTTCTGCTGCTGCTTTTGTACAAATTCCTGATGCTTTTGGATAATCCTTTGCCTATCTTGCAGCTCTTTCAATTTCTCAAGATTATCATGAGATTGTTGGTCGAAATAATCTTGGATTTGAGAATTATGGCCATTAGAGAACAGTGGGGCTTGGCCTAGATTGGATTGGAAGGGAATTTGTGCGTTATTCAGATTAATATTCTGTTGATGATTTTGCGGAGCTAGATTTGGTGCTGGTTGGATTGTGATTGGATTCGGATGGTTGAACGATTGATGGTTCAGAGGTGCTGGGGCCGGAATGGTTGGCAAGAACGCAGCTTGAGTCGGCCTCTGCTGGCCGATATTCACAGTGTTGGTGTGGGCGTTAGGGTTTTGGTTGAAATTTTGCGTGTTTGATACGAGGTGAAGGCCATTATTCGAGAACGTAGGTAACGTCGGCTGGGGTTGTGGGAGAATATTTTGTGGTTGTTGGGCAATCGGCCTCAAGTTTTGTGTGAAAGTGTTCTGCAAAACTGGGGCATTGATGCCTGGTGATTGAGTGAATTGAAAGGCATTGTTATTAGGCAATGGGAGATTGTTTTGGAGGCTTACGCTGGATTGGATGTTAGGGTTAGAAAGGATATTGCTAAAAGGAGGTAGGAAGGAGGGTTGTGGTTGTTGGAAGATAGACTGTTGGAACTGGAGAGGGGCTGGTGAAGGGCTGCTGAGTAGCGCCGGCTGTTGTTGGAAGGTCTGCAGCGGGGAGCTCAGCCCGAATCGCGTCTGGTGCTCGCTGAACCCGGGGTGCTCCAGCGACACTTGTCTTCTTCTGTCGAACTCATTTTCTAACTGAAAAGAAATAAAAAAATATTCTTTAGTTAAGGTAAATAAAGTGTTAAGAACCGTTTATATGTAACCCGAGAATCTTACTAGATTGAATATTGATAACTTGGCTGACTGTTATGCTTCTGGAATTTGTAAAAGATATTTCGAATTTTTTGAGTGTCTTTTATCTAAAGTATGTTAAATAATTATATTGAGCTATAAAACTCAATTCTTTAGCTATACCCGAAAGTCCCTATGTGAATTCTTTATGGTAAAATCATCATCATCAGGTCCTTTTAGTCTCTACTGCAGGAGCATGACCCTATCTTTACAACCGGAGCCATACTTGGCCAGCGCAGACAGAGGGTAAGGCCTATACTCTCCTCGCTGGCCAGACGGGTTGGAGAGTTTGGGTAAAATGGCAAGACTATGCTTATTGCTTTCCTTAAATTTACTATATATAAATAAACGGTCTTGCCGTATTACCCAAAAAAAAGGTAGGTATTTTATATTAAAATATAACAAAAAAAATATGTAATTTAGTCTGAGCACATGCATGATACTTGAAATTAAATTAGTCAGTAAACTCGTGACAAACATCATTAATCACTCTCCTTGTAAGCAATAAATATTAATATATTATTTTTATAAGTACAGCTAAGTGTGTGTTTCGTGATTTGATTGTCATTAAAATACCTGGCTTTCCTTGCGTGTTTATTAATTGTGTACGAATTTCTCTAGCGAGAGTGTCTAACGTTGTTCAGGTAAATTATAAATTAGCTTTAAAAAATCTTTTTCTATTATTACTATAAATAAATTTAGTAATGATTAAAATTATGCGGGCTTCGATGTTAAATTCTACAAGTACTTAAAAGAGCCATTACTCCAATTTTTATTCGGCGAATCCTCAAGGGGCCATCAATAAATTACGTCACACCTTAAGGGGAGGAGCGGGGGATGTGTGTCAGCTAGTGACAATGGGGGAAGGGGTCATATAAGCTTTGTGACGTTATATGTATACCAACAGCCGTTCAATGGTGGCTTTTTTATTTAAAGCATCAATCTCCAACCACAAACGCTCTGGCGTGTGATACTTTTTTTTACTTAAAAACTTTAATATTACCCAAATCCATATTACCACTCATAACATTAAAGGTGCAGTCTTGATTAAAAATGTTTTAAAAATGAAAAGAACGTAACTTTCTATAGAGGTTAGAAATGTGTACTTAATGACATCACAGAGGAGGACACACAAATGCGACCTGTCACAAGGAGGGGACCTGTAACATCAATTTCATGATTTTTAGGGGGAGGGAAACTTCCCCTGAAATCAGAAAATTGGTGTTACGTAATTCATAGATGGCCCCTTATTGCGTAAGCTTCGGTAGATGCATGGTAGATGAGAGTATGAAACTCCCCCCTTTAAACTCGTCGATCACCGTGTGACCGACAGATAATTGAAAGATTATTGAGTCCGCGATTGCGGCAATCAAAGTGTTAAGTACAAATAAGTACCTTTATCTTTATTTTATACTATAGTATCTACCTGTCTTATTGTCTATACAGGATATTTATTACATCGTACATTTCTGACAAAGCATAATTATTATCTGATTTGCTGAGCCTGTAATAGTGTTGTAAAAAACCTCGAGTCCGGGAGTCTACATTTGCAAACTTGACTAACTTTGCATACTTAGTAGACTAAGACATTTATAAGTCAGAGTCGAGTCGAGCACGGACACAAGTCGACTCTGAGTCGCAGAACCAACTCGAGGTCGACTACCAAACTCAAAAAAACTTCTACTAAACAAACTCTCCAGTACAACAAGTTATAAAAAGCATTACAATAATTCGAATGTTTATTTGATATTAATCATAGGTACACTACAAATAACTATATTTTAGACCCCTTGATAGCTACTTATCAGATTCGAGCGCGACTTAAGCCATAGTGAGACTCGAGCACATATGACAGAACTCGAGTCAATTACGGGAGCTTGAGTATAACTAACACATCAAGTAGTACAGTCTCTATTTATGAGTCGAGTCTTGTGATTTACAGTCGAGTCAGAAGATTGAGACTCCCGGACTCGAGATTTTTTTACAATAATTCATTTATTCACGTAATTTATTAATAGTGTGCCCAGTACATCATAGTATACACTTATACAAGGTCTTAGCGCTATTTACAAATTTACCAATACCGGCATTGTGAAATTTATATTGCATAATAAATTATAATTGATAATATTTGTGCATTAAAATGGAATTAAATTCATAAAATTACAAAAAAAATATCAAAAAGTACCTACTTAATTAGATTTTTGTCACATTATATAAATCATAAATTATCAGAAAAACAATAAGTGAAATTATAATTAAATTAAAGAATTGTCAAAAATAATAAAAATGTTATAATTTATCGTTCCAGTATTCCTTCAAATTAAGTATAATAAGTACCCCTTTTTCGTCAAAAATAGTTTTTATTCATTGTGAAACTAATTTTTTTGGACGGCTTTTAACGTTTTGGACAAATGATAATATGGACTATTCTTATAAAGTTCTAATTGTGGTGTGGGTAAAACTATATCATACTAGCCTGTAAGATTACTTGAGACACACCGAAGGTGGTAAGATGTGAACTCGTGATGCAATATTACTTAGCTAACAAACTACCACAGCTGTGTTTGCAATAACGAATAGAAATATTTTTGCGAAAACAACCGCAACATGACATTCATTTTCATTCATCATTCATTCATTTTCGAGTAGGTGTCACGGTCAATCGACCATGCACACCCTGGTGTCAGAGTTCTTCGGAACCGCCTCTCGGCCTCTGACGTGGTTCCTGTAACGACTACCAGATGGCAGCCGGGACCACCGGCTTAACGTGCCTTCCGAAGCACGGAATCATCTTTATTATCAGACAATCAGGTGATTCAAGCCTGCAATGTCCTAACCAAACTGGAAACAACTAAACAAAGTATGCTTCCGGTGGGAATCGAACCCACGACCTCCGGGTCAACAGGCAAACGCCTTAACCACTGGACCACGGAGGCTGTTACTCAACTGAGAATTAGGAAGTTTTCTATAAGTATTTTAGCGTATACGACTTTAAGTAACTTTCGATTGTGTCGTTGTATGTTTAACAACTTTCATAGGTGTAAGTAAATGTTTCTACATACTATAGAAAAGTCAATCTAGTAAGAATTAAGATTGATTATTCGATTTTAAGTTACGGTCACAATCACAGCAGCTACCATCTTCATAGACTATAAGGAGATAGGCCAGAATGCAGGTGATTGGGTACCCTGGTCATGAGGAGGCGCGCCATATTTTGGGGAGTGTCCACACGCGCAAACGATTTGCGAAGTATCTATCATTCCCCACTTGGCCACATCTTTGCATCGACCTACCTGCGTTCGCAATCTACTGAGCGACCTCCAGATGGGCCAGGACAAATTGTGGCCAGGGGGAAATGCTCTTTCACCACCCTACAATGGTGAAATTTGCTGTAGTGTCGTCATATAATTTGTGCTAAAATGTGTTTGTGCATTGCACCGTCTTGCCCTAACTACCTACTCCACACTGTTTGTGATGCAGGTTTAATATTGGCATACATGTTGTCAGGGTTTACAAGCAGTTTCATTACAAAAAAGAATCCTTACACCAATTTTTGAAGTAAATCTCTTTGGCCTGATTACGAGGTCTGTGGCCTAGTGGTAATCATGCCAGGCTGTGGCAACGGATTCCCAGGTTCGATTTCCAGTCAGGTCAAGACAGAAAACTATACTTTGCAGATTAGTCTTGATCTTGGATGTTTATCTATATATGTGTTTTTTTATATAATTATACTATATCCTTGGGTTAGTATCCCATAACATAAGTCTCAAACTTATTTTGGGGCTAGCTCAATCTGAGGAATGGGATCTCTTGCCATCGGAGATTTTCCCTGACACATACTCGTATAATTTGGGTCTCTTTCAGGCTAGAGTGAAGGTTTTAATGAGCCAGCGAGTTCCACCATAGACCACATCTTCACCTAACATCAGGTGAGATCGTGGTTAATCGCTGGAACATGTAGAATAAAATATATATAAGGAAAACCTGACTCAATGACTTATATATCAACGCACAGCCGAAACTACTGTAACTAGAAACTTGAAATTTCGTACAGGGTCCTTTCATGATGTAAGTGACAACGAAATAATTTTCTGAAATTCTACCCCTAAGGGGGTAAAAAAGGGTAGTAGTAGTTTGTATGGGCAAAGACAATATGCATAGAACAACGTGTTTCCTTGGTCAAATTTTCGACTTGACTAGGCACTAGCACTTGGAAATTGCTAGTTGTTTCCAGTTTGGTTAGGACATTGCAGGCTTGAATCACTTGATTGTCTGATAATAAGGATGATTCCGTGCTTCGGAAGGCACGTTAAGCCGGTGGTCCCGGCTGCCATCTGGTAGTCGTTAAAGGAACCACGTCAGAGGCCGAGAGGCGGTTCTGAAGAACTCTGACACTAGGGTGTGCGTGCATGGACGATTGACCGTAACACCTACTCGAAATGATGATGATTACTTCGGCCTCCGGGTTCATGCAGATGGATAATTTAGGACCCTGGCTAAGATAAATGGAACCGGATATAATTACTAGATTCCATATTACCTCCTAATGTAAATCCCTAAAAAACGATATAGAATTCCACGCGTCCACAGCGGTGCACCGATGTGCAAGAATGCGCTTTCTTGTTACTCAAGCGTGATCTGCCGAGATCGCCGTGAAATATAGACCAACACTTGACTCTTCTTGATAACGTTACGCCTTTCTGATTAATTAAAATGATTATAAATTTTGACATACGCAATTAACTTATTATTTTATTATCATATTTTTTATTATGCAATTTGACATACCTGTCATGTCATTATTGAATTAAATTAATCTTTTTTTTTTGTATTTGTTATGTTTAAGTATTGTGACTTCAATGTTGATATATTGTTATTGATCTAAAATACTAACCCAACTTTTATTATTATTCACTCAAAATAATCCAAGTCTTCCCGTGGATGTCGTAGAAGGCGACTTAGGAAATACAAGCTAAACAAAGCTTATAAACATCTAAAAGACCTCTCCAACCCGTCTGGCCAGCGTGGAGAGTGTAGGCCAAGCCCTCTGGCTGCTCTGGCCAAGTATGGACCTAGCAGTACAGAGAGGGTCGTGCCCCTGTAGTGGAGACTAAAAAGGACCTGATGATGATGATGACTCAAAATAATAAAATTACTTAAGTACTTTGATTTGCATGCCGATTGTTGGCGCAACACGTATGAACAAGTATAAAACTGATATAAGGCAGGTCTAAATATAACCTAATTTGGGTTATATTTAGACCTGCCTTATATCAGTGTTATACTTTTATGTCTGCTGGCAAATAATTGATTTCATTTCTTTTTAATCTTTTACACGTAAGAAGATAAAGCTAAGTACAGTCAGGGACACAAATACCTGACCAGACCCTCTGCTTATATCTTGAATTTTCTCTTAAACAATAAATAATAATAACATGAAAATTTACATGCAGAAAGATTATAATGAAGTCTTTTATAATATAAATTTTCACGTTATTATTATTTATAGTTTAAGAGAAAATTCAAGATATACGTAGAGGGCCTGGTCAGGTATCTCTGTCACTGACTGTACATCTACTTGCATCCATAAATGACGTAACACTTATATCATGATTTTTAAATTATTGAACGTCATGAGAATTGTAGAATTTCATCTGTTTGTTCGGATATCACTAAAACACTTTTTAGCATATGTACCTAGTCTTAGTACTTGTATGTGTACTCACAGCGTGCAGGATGTGATGGTGTTCAAATGAAAGCGTCAAGATGTATACCAACTCACAAGATTTTATTAGAGAGATAACTAGAAAGATTGCAAAAAAGAGTGTAGCGAAAACAATCCTTAAAACTATCAAATGACTAATTCCGTAAATTATATAGATTTTTTTAAATAAAATTACTTTAATACGGTATTATCGCGTATATTACATTATTTTTATATGTAACAATCGCGAAAACTTTAGAAACCAATATATAGATTTTATCTGTATTGTGATAGATGTACCTACGTCCACCATGAGAAAGGCGTGGCCAAAAGTCAGTTTCTACCAAACTTATACGTCCCCACATTCTACGAGTAAGACAAACTTTATCCAGAGAAATTGAACAATCGTGAAGACACAGTGGCATCTTCAGACAGTGTCTTATATCTACGATGCTTGCTTTAATAAGTAAGTGCCGATCGATACATATTCATGTTCGCTTTTTGTGTGAGTGGATGTTACTTTTTGTTACATTTGAATTGAGATGTTCATTTTAAATAGATCTTCACCACAACACAAAATAATAAATAAATATATAGGGACATAGACCGCCGGTCAGATCATGATGTAGTATCGTTGAGTTAGTATATCATAGGTATATCTATCATACAAATTGAGCTAGCCCCACAGTAAGCTGTGAACTTGTGTTGTAGGATACAAACTCAACGATACTATATTTTATAATAGATACTTATATCGATAAACATCCAAGACCCAGGTCAATCTAAAAAGGATCGTTTTCCATCATGACCTAACCGGGGAACCTGGGCACCCTCGTGTCGCAGGCTGGCGTGTTGACCACTGCTTCACGGAGCTCGCCAATTCAAAAGCTATTGGAAAAGTTTTCCCTGGTTTCTCAAATATCTGAAGGTTTACAAAATAACTTGTGTTTATCTCGAGAAATTATACAATATACAAGCGCGAAGATATCGTGGTATCCTTCAGACATAGATTTATGTCTACGGCGCTTGAAGAAACGTGTCGATTGATACTTATTCATAATTCATATTGTTCACTTTTTGCGTCGTGGATCTACGCGCGTGGATTTTACTGTTTGTGTTTGAATTGAGATGTGATTAGGAGCACTGTATTTTTATTTCTAGGTATACCTATATAAGGAGTAAGTAAATAGGTGTATATGTGTTTGTCTGTCAATACATAGTTTTTTCCTGTATTGTCAATACATAATAAAGGCAAAACTCTTTTCCATTTTTTTTAAATATATGCTCTTTTCTGTAGAATTGTAGTATCTTTGTTTGGTTGTCACAGTTTTGATAGCTAGAAGTAGGTTTACCGAGTAGTTAATGTTGAATGCAGAAATTAATGCATGCTTCTGAGATAGGCACATGATAAGAAATATATTTTGGTCGTATTATAGAAGATAAGTAAGTAATTGTCTTATCCAAAGCAATGTAGTTACGAGCAGAACATAGTTTTTACGTAGGTTTTTACCAATAATATCCCATGTTACGAGTAAGATTGCGTTTATATAGAGAAATTATACAATCACGAAGACGACATGGCATCTTCTAGCCAGACATATTATTATACACTAGCGACTTCGTCCGCGGCAATTTCTGTTATTATGATTAATTAGTATAGATGAATAATTTTCCCCTGTTTTCAAAAGATTTTTTGTTGATGCTTCGCTCCTATTATAGTCGCAGCGTGATGTTTTATAGCCTAAATCCTAAATATACATTTGACATTTTTTTTATTTCGGCGTTATTAATTTCAATAATATAACATTATTTTTTAAATTCAATTCGAACATGACATTTAAATAATCCAATGTATACTCAGTCCACTTAATAATAATTTCTAAGTTTTTCAAAAATTGTGAGTTTTCGTCCTTGGAGAAAATGCGCTGTGCAGTTTGTTGCCGCTTCTTCTGCACTCCGCTTTGGAAGCGGCATTAAACTTAGCCATAAGTAAATATTTGACGTACAATTGTTGAGAAGTGAAATATGACAATTAATAAGTGTTCAAAAAACCTATATTGAATAAACATTTTGAATTTTGGACCTCTGCTTTGGGCGTTGCCCTGGACAATTGCAACATCAGGGTGTGACAGGTGCGTTGTCGGCCTTTCAAGGAGTTGGGGGAAGGAAATGGGGAGGGGAGGGGGAAGGATAGGCCTCCGGCTCTCTTACTCATAGAAGCGGTAAAGCTTCTTCTCAGACGTCGATTTTCTGTGAGAGTGTGGTACTTCCCCGGACGAGCCGGTCCATTCATACTACTAGCAATTCATTTTGCCGGTAGCGTGGCTCTCCCACACATATTTTTTTACAAAAATAGTATTTTACGCGTTGACTTGTATCCTTTATTAATTCTGGTGACCATTTATTATAAACCTCGGTCATTGAACTCTATCATACTTCATACATGTCATGAGTAATCGATCACTAACCTACTCGCATGTACTTGCGTGAGGTATGTCATTAGGGGCATCGGTAATTAGACAGTGATATTGCACGACAGTGCGCAGATTCTGATGTCTCGTCTATCAATCACGTATATGGGTAATATACTGGATTAAGTGCTATATGATAACATTGTAGTACGAATTAGGCGCCCGGGAGCGAAAATCAAGCTTGCGTCCCTCACCCATCTGCTATCGGCCCTCAACATCGGATATGTTTTTTTTTGACTTGTTGTTGCCCGCGCCTCTGTTCGCGGCAATTTCTGTTATTATGATTAATTAGATTTTTTTTAGTATAGATGAATAATTTTCCCTTATATATATATACCTCACCTACCAAAGTGTAGATTGTTTTTATCTTTTTTAGAACTTGTGAATTGTCGTTGGCTTTTTATAGGCCTGGACCTATAAGGGTTAGGTAACTAATATTGCCTTAGTTTAAGGCCTAGTGTTGGAGAAGTAAACATTGCCAATATTAGCGTAGGTATTACCTCACCTATGTTAGAGGGGAGAGTAAATTTTTGAGCTTCCAAATGCCCGGATATACGCCTCTAAGTTTGCAGTCCAATCTGACTAGTGCATGCTCATTTAAACTGCTTCTTGCTTCCCGTAAAGCATCAAGGCGAAGCCTGGACTTAAGTGGACATTGCAGGCTTACTTTGTTTAATTGTTTCCAGTTTGGTTAGGACATTGCAGGCTTGAATCTCTTGATTGTCTGATAATAAAGGTTTATTTGTTTATATATACGGACAAATCACACAGATTAAGCTAGCCCCAAAGTAAGTTCGTGACTTGTGTTATGGGATACTAACCCAACGATACAATATTTTATAACAAATACATATATAGATACACATCCGTGTGGTGGTTCCGTGCTTCGAAAGGCACGTTAAGCCGTTGGTCCCCAGCATTGATCCCATAGGAAAAGTTGTTCATTTTGACGGACTGAGTCACGTCGTTGGTTATGTTACACAGTGTATATATAAATATCCTTTCCCGGCTTTAAAATGCTTCCGCTGGGTAACAGGGTCGGAAGCACAAGAAGCCAAAGATACTTCGATCGCCAACCCGCCTGCCAAGCGTGGTGAATATGGCAATATCCTCTAATGAAACGAAGAATCCTTGGGAGAGGCTTTTGTCTAGCAGTGGACTACAGCTGAAATAAGATGATTGTGATGAATGGTTTCTAATGTTTTCGCGATTGTTACACATTTAAATCAAATCAATACTGTATTATCGCGTATATTACATTATTTTTAACACTTAACGTTTCAAAAACTACAGTTTTCATGGTCGCAGGTAGATTATGTTGAAAAATAATGTAATAGTAAACGCGATTAAACCGGGTACTGAACGAAATTGTGGAAATTGACGTGTTTTCAAATCACTAGTTCTAACTATGCGCTGAATTAATTAAATACATCAAAAGTATTTGTGTAATTTAGATCGATCCTTGAACAAGATTGCCCCCTTGTTGGAATTTTAAACAGATTAGCTTCATCATAACATAATATGTTATGATATCTAAAAAAATTTCTTATACATACGAAATTTAAAAACGCTATACATATTATGATTTAAATTTCGTATCTGTTTCAAATTCCTACAAGGGGTTTTTTAGAGAAAAGTTTGTAAAACGTCTAAAACAATAATTCTCACATAACAATATTTATAGAAGGTCGCCCCTTTCTTTTTTTTTTTATAAAAATATAAATATGAAAATATTAAAACTTCATATTTTTACATAATCGCCTAATTTTTTTCGTTCGCGCGGCATCCGCTTTAAATGTGACAGTGATGAAGTTATTGTATGAAGATAATTTGAATCAAAAATGTGTATACTAAACTTAAAAGTAAATCCTTTCCTTACTAATATTATAAATGCGAAAGTGAGTTTGTTTGTTTGTTGGTTACGTTTTAAGGTTGCAACTACTGAACCGATCATCATGAAATTTTGCATACAAGTTCTCTGGAGTACGGAGAAGGACATAGGCTACCTTTTATCCCGGGAAAAAGTACTATTCCCGAGGGATCAACATTGACGCGGGCGGAGCCGCGGGGGAAAGCTAGTAGTTAATACTCTTTTCCCATTTACAGATATATAAAGACAAGAAAAATGTTAAGATTTCACTTAACATTTTTCAATGGAGTAAACATAGTCTAGACATTTTATAGGCGGCGTACGGGCATTAATAAACATAGGCAAAACGAAAGTGAACTTTCGTCGTTTTGTGGAAACGGTAACCATTCACATTTACTATTCCTGTCGCGTCTTAACTAGAAAACGATGACATAATGACCATACGGTACCTGCCAAAAAAACGGGGTTTCAACATTTTTGTATATGTACTTCATCATCATCATCAGGTCTTTTTAGATGAACTAAGTATTATTCAATAAACAGTGGATTTCTAGACAATCAATAAAAGCTATCAACATAAAATTAGGCCACTTTAGATCTTGTTCTGCCAAAAGTAAAGCATGTCATTGACCATCACAATGAAATGGAAACGCGATGTTCACGCACATTACGCTTCGTCACGGGAGTGTGACATAAGAGGCTCTAAAGATGTAATTCATTTTTTGTAGTACAGTTGGAATCAAAGATTATCATTAACGTCCAAGAGTAGTCATATAATGAGATATGGCGTTCTTTGTTGTCGTTACATTAACGCGTGACATTTTAGGAAACATATTATTATTGATGTCGCCTACATATAATGTTACCCTTTACCCCTCTCGCAGTAGAGACACAAACGAACCCAAGACCATACTAAGCAAGGTAGTGGAACAATACGACAAAAACATAAGACACTTAATTCACATCATTCTGTCAAAAGTTAGGTATGCCATTTCCAATTGACCACCACATTTCACGCATTACTTTTAGTCACGGAAGTGTGACATAAGCGGCTCTAGTGATCTATTTATTTAGTTATTTATTTATTATAGCTCAGTTTGCATCAAAAGCATACACGTAATTTTAGCCTCGCTATCTTTGTTATGTATCATTGCAACAATCCATGGCATTTTAGCCATTTTTCCCTCTTGAGGTAAACAACTGTTGATTGGCTTCCTGTGCTTCTGACGCAGCTCATCAGAAGCATTTTTATATAAGCTGGAGAAGGTTAGGAATTTGGTAGATTTAAGAAGGGAATGAAAGTATTGGGATGAGTAGTATCCCAATACTTTCATTCCCTCGGATGAATGTGGTGTGTCCTCTGGTGACCCGTAATACAGGTTTTACAGAAACCTAGTATGGGCGCCAGTTCTCCATAATATGTTTATAGTTAGTCTTTTTATAATATTTTTTATATTTCGTAGTTATATTGTACATGTCATAGTTATAAGATTTTTTGGAGAAAATAAAAAGTTTTATTATTATTATTAATGTGGGAAAAGCAAGCAGCAGCTCGAGAGGCCGGGGGTGCGTACCTGATGCCATACTACCGGCCGAGCAGTTAAGGATAACATCCTTCACCCTCCCCTCCCCATTTTCTTTCCCCCACTCCTTAAAAGGCCGACAAAGCACCTGTCACACCCCGGTGTTGCAGTTGTCCATGGGCAGCGGTGATCACTTACCATCAGGTGACCCGCTTGCTCGTTTGCCGTCCTATATTATAAAAAAACCCTGACTTTGTAACAACTTTGATAATCATCAATATTTTTTGTGGACTGTTCTTTACGTAACACACGTAAGACACGATTCGTCTTGTCGTGACAGAAATTCGTCATGTTGACCTATGAGCCCCGATCTTTCGTTTTCATCCGTTTACTGTTGTCAGTTCATGACCCTTAAAAGTTACACGTTCAATTTCTGAAAATGTTTGAATTGTATTTTGTTCTGCTGATATATTGTAATGTTGAAAGAGCGGGACTCACCAGATACAGGTTTTGTAAACTTAATTGGTGAGCTCTTATTATATAAGGAAATATAATATGGTGAAAAAACTTCAAGCGGGTGGGATTTGGCACTGAGGTCGCCAAAATATATACGGAAAAAATATGAAAAACATTTTTCAACATTATTCCTAACTCTACGAAAAACAGCACTCAATTCAGTTTTTTTGCGTCCATTTAAATTTCGTTGCCTAGCTGTTACTTTTTCGTAGAAAGCACATTCGTCTTCCGACATTAATGAACACAAACAAGATAAAAACACACGTCGAAGCCAAATTGAATGAGAATGTATCTAGAAATAGCTTTTACGTAACTGTTATGCAGTAATACGGTAATTGCAGCGTAGAGATTTTCTCACAGTACCGACTCCGTTTTGTTCGTGTTGCTTCTTTCAGAGAAGGCTGTTCCGGAATTTACGCTTCAAATTTGACTGTACAATTCTGAGATGGGTCACTTGAGTTTGAGTTTCACTTAGACCGGAAAATAATTACGGTTTTTCTTGGCCTTGGTCGAGGTCAGCGACAGCGGGGAGCGCCGCGGCAACGCAGACCCGGAGTGCTAATTTTTAAATGACGATTTTCGTAAACGAGTGATTTTTCCATACAGAAATCGCTCGAAGACGAGTGTCACACTTTCAAAAATAGTACCCCCCGGTCTTGCTTGAAGCCAGCGGGCATATCGATCGGCGCTAGATCAGCATTGTGTTGTGTTTATAAGAAGTTAGTGTCTTTTTCGCGAACGAAATGTCTAAACAACGACAGTAAAATTTTGATACAAAATACATTGACTAGCGGCGTGTTTCAGATTGAGGTATATGGAATTGGCCTCAAAAGTAGCGGCGCAGGGAGCGGCGTAGATAGATAGATATTATTAGCTTTATTGAGCTTTCTTGTAACTGAAACGATACCCATAAATAAATTTACATAAAACCAGGCATCTGTGCCACAATGACAACAAAAAGTAAGTAGTAGCTCAGCGATACGTTTTCTCGTAAAGCATATCACTGATTTTCAGCTACCACCACTGAGACTTACAGGGGCACATGTGCCCCTGTAAGTCTTGTAATTGTTACATGTAACAATACCATGCGTTTTAAATAAAATAAGATTATTATGAGGTATACGAACATGCACGCCAGTCAAGTGGTGCCCGCGCGTCTGCACTGGCGTAGTATTGTGTATTTTGGACCAAACGACAAAAAACTGTATCTGAAAGATGTTTGTCGTTATTAATAAAACTTACGCGAGATATCATTTTAATATACCACAAAACGGTTTAACTCACGTATTTTTAGTCGGAAAAATGCCGACAGTTTCAGCCTAGTCAGTAGGCCATCCTCAGGGTGAGTTACCATAAGTAAATTACTGACGTCAACAATTCTCAGTACGCCAGTATTGGCAAAATATGTGTTTCACACATACTTTGCCAATACTGGGGTACGAATATTTAACGTTAGGTCCAAACTAAATCATTTACAGTTACATAGTTTTAGTTACATAAATTAACAATGGTATTATTTCGATACGTCACATTTACAATAATTGACTATCAATTAGAAAAAAAAATCGTTTAGAGAATAAAAGCAGTTTTCTACAAGGTATTTGTGCAATTTATTTTTAAATTGTTTAATATTTATTTGTCTTAGATCCTCAGGTAGTGCATTGAATATTTTTACGGCCATATAATATACATTGTCACACGCCAGTTTAAACGAGTATGGGGGAATTTCGAGCTTATACATATAAAGGCCGGGGGCGTAATTCTTTAATTTTATTCATTACTTTTTTTTTTAAATGTAGATTTTCTTTAACTAAAATACAGATTTGTTTTATGTAGAGACTCGTTAATGTAAGTAATTTATGGTTTTTGAACATTGGAGCAGTCCTAATTCTACTCTGCCGGATACCACACGGCGTACAGCTACTATAAGAAGTTGTATGTTGGAACTACTTATACTTAGTAGTTGTATGTTGCTTGGGAGGGAAGAAGGAATGAAAACACCTTACTATTCATATCGTTAGCGATCCGGTCATTCTTCAAAAACCTCTAAAAACTATGGCTAACCTACAAAGTAATGTTATGTAAAAGTTGTTAGTTTGAAAGTTATGTCACTCAATCATGTGTCAACAAGGTTTTTTGGGTGCTAATTAAAGTGATTTCTATTTCATTATTCTCGTCTAAAATCTACATCGTCCTCTGAATTACTAAAGTCAGCTACCATTAATGGGCGTCTAAAAAATACCTTTCAGTGCCGCGTTCTGCGTATGTGCGGGCAAACAATGGAAAATGCATTGTTATACACCAGCCGGCAGCGAAACGTTTTATCATAACAATTATGTATGAAAAACGTTTAACCACTAATATATCGTCGATGGAAGCTACTTTCACGCCCTAAGTTGGGGATGCTGGCTAGCTTCTGCTCCAGTGGGTAAGGCGCTTGCCTGTAGACCCGGGGGGTCATGGGTTCGATTCCCACGGGAAGCATACTTTGTTTAGTTGTTTCTAGTTTGGTTAGGACATTGCAGGCTTGAATAACCTGATTGTCTGATAATAAAGATGATTCCGTGCTTCGCCGTTGGTCCCGGCTGCCATCTGGTAGTCGTTAAAAGAACCACGTCAGACGCGAGTGGCGGTTCCGAAGAACTCTGACACCAGAGTGTGCATGGTCGATTGACCGTGACACCTACACGAAATGATGATGATGGTCACAAGAAAGCCTAGCGAAAATAACCTCTGTGGCCATGCTGTTTTTGTGGCATTTTGAAAAAAAGGCTTATAATTTTTTTTGGTAGCTTCCCGATTTTCCTTTGACTTGATTACGAAATCAGAGACTCGTAGTTTAAAAAAAACTATGGCTTATAATTTTCCGTTATTGTTCTCGCGAGATGCATGCGGATGTAGTCGCAGGCAAAAGCTTATCTCCACAAGCCGGTAAGTTCCCTTCACTGTCAACGTGTGTCGCGTGGACCAGTGAAAGCGAGACAATTACATCGAAGCATGCATCTTGTCTGTAAGTACATTAACACATTGAAAACTGCGCAGGCGATTCAATAGTGCGCTTGACAAATTTGTGATTAATAGGCTCGTTATGTTCTATATCCGGGCGTATTGTGTTATTATGTAACTGTTATTGACTGGAAAGTAACAGGTTATAAACCTGTTACTTTATTTTTAATTCAGGTTGTTTGAAAGCAACTTTAATAGTAATTAAGATTTATCATTCACGCTTTTTCTGGTTGCATCTTCAGGTGTGGTGCTTTAGGATTCTTCTTCAGGAAGTCAGTTTATTTAAGCTTTCTCCTACTTGCGTTAATGTCGATTCCTCTTGCTCTTTTTCACGGGATGAAAGATGTATGTCCTTCTTCGTACTTCAGCCTACGAGCTAATTTTTGTCAGCAAAGTTGTTCCCTTCCGCTAATAAATGATTGTGTGATTTCCCATAACTGTCGTGATTTTTTAATTGCTTTTGGGCTAGGTTGGCTACTTTTTGGATACCGGAGTGTCGCCGAGGTAGAGGTAGACCGAGAATGAGGTGGAGAGATGATTTCGACAAGTTTATGAATGGATGGGCGGAAGTTGCGATGGACAGACACGAATGGAAAAACAAGGGGGAGGCCTTTGCCCAGCAGTAGGACATAACATCTATGATATAGGCTAGGAAAAAAAAATAGCTTTTTTGTCATTGAGATTTGACACAAATCCAACAAATCAAAAAAGTTATATATGATGTAACTAACCAGACTTTTGTTTTACAATCTCTTTATAGAAGACTACCAGTGCCCGCGACTTCGTTCGCGTACATTATATGTTATGTTTGTATGAGAACCACGTCTTATCATGACAGGAGAAATATAAAATAAGTAGCCTATCCTGTGTCTTGTACGCCTAAATGTATATTTACCAAGTTTTATAAAATTCAGTTAATTCGTTTAAGAGTTATGGAGGAGCATACATACATATATACATACAGAAAAAAAATCCTCAATTTAGTTTCAGTATCATGTATAGAGCATATAAACACGATATCTCTGAAAACAAAGTAACTTACTCCATGACCAACCCATTACTCCATGCCAAGAATACTAGCTGCATTCCCCCGCTGAATAGCAATTGCAATTCTTTGCGCGATTAAAGAGCCAGCCAGAGCCGTATTTGTTTACACCACAGCGTATTCTCATTTCGCTATCGTTGCTGTCGTGAACTTTCATGTTATAAACTTGACCTTTCCATTTCCTAACGATGACATTACGTAACCTTAGTTACGGAGACATTGCTCTCAGCAGGCCAAAGCGAAAGTACTAAAACTCGAGGAGTTCCGTATGGGAAGGAAGTATGTTTATGTCTTTGTTTGTCGCTTACATAAAGTGCAAAATGGATGAAAATAACACAAAAATACAGATAAAAATCAAATCCTTATCCTCGATCGACAGACGACGCATAATCCAAGCACCCAAAATTATATAAAATTTAAAAAAGAAAGCTCCGAATCGTATCTCTCTATATTGTAAATGCTGGACTGATTTTGATAAAATATGTCTAGGAACCATCGCTTAAAAAGCATCCAATTCGGTTCACCCGTTTCACAGCTACAGTACCATGTATCTGTGGTACTTGACTTGACATACATACCGAGGTATGTGGTACACACATACATAGCGGTCAACATTATATATATAACCCCTCTTTTTATGTCGGGGATTAAACCAATTAACGTTTACTATTTCTAAAAAGGGCTCTTAGGATCAAAACGCTTTATTACCAACGCTTGCCGATTACATACATAGTATCATGTCCATTTCCCTTGCGGGATAGACAGAGCCTAGGACTATAAGACCTTATGGCCACATTTAGCATTTTGGAGGGCGTGTAGATGGAAAACGGAATCCGCGTAATGGAGAAAGACGTGATAATAAGTATGATAGATAGATAGATAACTTGTTTATTTGGTTTGCCACAAACACACAAAGTATTAAAATGCAACAATCTTATATCTAAACACGATCAAATATTGTCTTTGTGTGCTGCAGCAAGGCAAAAAGGCCATAACTCAGCGATTCTTTTGCACCGAGGTACAAAACACTGATTTTCAGTTAACGCCATCAACACTTCGTTGCCTGGTAGCGGAAACTCCCCTCAAACGCTACAGTTCTATGAGCCTGCACCGATAATATAGGGCGGGTGGATCTAGAGCTATGACAAGATCTAAAAAATCTAAGCTTGGAGTATAAATAATCCGGCTTTTGGAATTTCATAACTCTAAACATCAGTCCAGCTAGGTGTAATTTCCTCCTTGACTCCATGTTTAACATGGATGCTCTATTCAAAAACGGTGAGAAAAGGCTTCGTGGTGGAATATCAAAACAGTATCGAGCACATGCGTTTTGAATACGCTGTAAGTATGTATGTAGGTAGGTATTTGTACAGTCTTAAAGCTATATCACATGCCTTTAGGCGACATAAAAGGTTTAGATCACTTATCTGTCGTACATAACTGCAGTTAAGAACACATTGCTCTTACCAAACCGAAGGGAAAGGTTGTATGTGAAAGTACTGAAACATGAGGAGTTCCGTCTTGGAAGGAAGTAAGTTCTGCTTTATGTGTGTCGCTTACATAAACTGTGGGACAGATAGTATATAAATATAATTATATAGAGACATATCACAAATTGAGCTAACCCCACAGTAAGTCTTGAATTTGTGTCGTAGGCTACTAACTCAACGATACTATATTTTATAATAGATACTTTTATTGCGATAGATACTATATATATGTATAGAGACATATCACACAAATTGAGCTAACCCCACAGTAATTTGTGAACTTGTGTCGTATGATACTAACTCAACGATACTATATTTTATAATAGATCCAAGACTCAGGTCAATCTGATAAAGATTGTTATCTATCATGACCTGGCCGGAGATTGAACCCGGGAACCCTCGTGCCGCAGGCTGGCGTGTTAACCACTGCACCAGATCACAGATGATCATTTATTGCAGATAAGAATCACACCTTACGAGTACCATTGATCGGTAGACAACGCACCATCCGACAACTCCCGAATTTACTCGTATTAAAATAATGTCTCGAGTCCTTTTGCCGACGGCTGAGGGGTTAAAAGTGGTATGTTAAGCGATGTCTCCCTTGAGGATATAAAGTTGAACGACGGATTTGCCCTCAACACCACTGTTGTAGAATATTTGACCCTATTTGGAGGGTCCGTTTCTATACAGTAAAACAGTGGTTTCTGAGCTGTCCTAATTCCAACCATATTCGTGGTCGCAGTACGCTCGTACTTGAAAGTTGCTGTCGTCATATGCACAGATTAAACATTATTGTTTCTTATAAATGCTATTATGAAATACACGAATATTTGACATGAATTGTATATAGTAAGATAGTGAAATTTTGTATGCTAATCTGTATTAGTGTCAACCTAAACAAATTAAAAAACATATACCCGCTCCACAAATACAGCTGCAAAGCTATAGTCACAAAGTATTTAAAAACTCTTGATTACACGCAAACAGAAAACCTGCTAAAACCTAATGAGTAATATAAAAAAAAAAAAATAATAATATACACATAATATATATATATATATATATATATATATATATATATATATATATATATATATATATATATATATATATATATATATATATATATATATATATGTATATGTGTATGGATATATCCAGTCAAAGCACTTTATTGATCTCCTTGTCATCTCCCAAGCATACTCACCAACACTCACACACACGCTCCAACCCAAATCATAAATACACACGCGCACACACACGTAACACACCCTTATACATACACACCCCACTGACACTTAATCTCACCACACCAGCTCCTGATTGTTTTTTCTTATTTCTCTTTAGTTTTCCATTATTTTAATTTTGTTTTTTGTGTCATAGCTACTTAAGTTATATTTATATTGTACATGATTATGTTCAATTCTCGCGTAGATCCACACTCTAATAATATAACTTATTAAGTCGCGGGAGAGGCCTAGTTACCTGTAGGTACAGGTTCCGTAAGGAGCCTATTTCAGGGACTAGTCTCATCAATTCTTGATAAGCAAAAAAAAAAAAAAAAACCGAGTGCAAGCGCCAAAAATTATGTACCTCTGTAATGCTTTTGTGATGAGAAAAATAAATAAACATTATTATTATCATTATTGACTAATAATATTTAACTTCCTGCTAATATAATTTTTGCATGCCTACTGTAAAAGGCGGGAATTTATATGTATGATGACCCTTGCAAATAAACATTTCATTTCATTTTATAAAAATCCGGCCAAGAGCGAGTCGCATACAATAAGGTATCCATTCCGTACAATATGTAACTACAAAATCTATGTTTTTTTTGTATTTGGACTCTGATGTTTAAAAACGCATGTAACCTTTTCCATGTGGTCTCTCTTTTGAGTTTAATAAAACTTTTTTGGATGAATACCATTTTTCTTAATTCTGTGGTTTAATGTCTCATTAATAATCTGTCGAGTTCTTGGCGGGAATATCGGTGGACTGCACGGCTATTGTTTTGGATTGTTTTGTAAATTGTTTCTAGTGGACTATTGTGAAATCAGTGTAATTTGGTGTTATAAATGCCCATGCTTATGAACAATGTGTGGAATAATAAAAATAAACTGTCACAGTGCGGATGTAGTGAAATTTACTTAGCGGGCTGGTGGTTTCCGCCTCGCCTCGTTGCGTCGTCTGTGATCAAGCCAGTGGATTCATGGGAAAGCTCGCCACTCCGTAGAATCAACAAAATGAACTACACCATCGGAAAACTCATTTATACTTGATACTGGCTAAATAAGTAACGTGTGAAAGCCATAAATAAAAGAGAAAATAAAAAAAAAACAAAAGTGTGTTTCTTGTATGAGTGCCCTTTAGTTGTTAATTTTATTTTGTTTTTATTTTTTATTGTTATAGCGGCGGAAAATATACGATAAAAGATATATAACGTCTGGTCAAGTGTCTATCTATAACGATTCAATAGATATAGACCTGTGACAAACGGATGGAAATTGGAGGTATAGTAATAGGTTTTCGTTTTTGCCCCTTGGGTACGGAACCCTAAAAATGTTTAATGTTCCAGCGAGTATGCGCATTATATAAAAACGTGTAAAAAATATTTACTTATGTGACAATCATTAATTATGCAGAAATTCATACTATAAATATCATTATCATCATCATCAGACTAGCTCAATGACTCCAAAATATTGCATTGTTGTCTGATTTAGTTACTTATGCAAAATTTCAGCTCAGTCGGATGAGAATGAGAAGTTTTGAAATTCATTAGCAATACTTGACGTATATACAATACATTGCATTTCAAATAATGAATTGTATTACAATAGTATTAAATCATATCAAACAAACGCAAATTTGTATGTTGTAATCTACAATTCTACATTATCTGCACTAATATAATAAAGAGAAAAGATTTGATTGTTTGTTTATTTATTTATTCATCAAACAAACACATAATCTTAAATTATATAAAAGATGTACAAAAACCTTAAAAGATTTGTCCGCACATCCGATTTGACTCGCCTATAACACATTTATATAATACCTATATAAGTCGCCATATAACGTGAACCAATCAATACAAACATCACCTTATCATACGCAGGATCGCAGGTATTCAATATCTGATTCATCTCGACAAACTGCAACTCACTTGAGTTAGATCGTCCGATTGGTACGTAAATCAAAAACAGGTTATCAAGACGAGGCACAGCTAAAGAATATATGTTTGCTTTGAATAGTCTCCGAAACTACTGGAACGATTTGAAAAATTTACCATTATAATCCTACATTATCCCTGGTGAATATAGGCTGTAGAATTAAGTACCTATCTACCCATGCGAAGCCGGGGCGGGCCGCTAGTTTTATATCCGCGTCAATGGCGATCCCTTAGGAATAGTACTTTTTCCCGGGATAAAAGATGCAAAATTTCATGATGATCGGTTTAGTAGTTACGGCGTGAAAGCGTAACAAACGAACTCACTTTCGCATCTAAATATATATAACTCAAACGTGACTGACTGACTGACATAGTGATCTATCAACGCATAGCCCAAACTACTGGACAGATCGGGCTGAAATTTGGCATGCAGGTAGATGTTATGACGTAGGCATCCGCTAAGAAAGGATTTTGTTAAATTATACCCCAAGGGTCTAAAATAGGGGACGAAAGTTTGTATGAAAGTTCTTTACTTCTTAACGCGAACGAAGCCGCGGGTAAAACTAGTTTGTAATAGTAAGGATAAGGATAAACACAGTACAGCGTAAATTTTCAAATAACTCCACACATTTTTTTATGATATAGGATGGCAGTCGAGCAAGCGAGTCACCTGATGGTAAGTGATCACCGCTGCCCATGAACAACTGCAACACCAAGGTGTGACAAGAGCGCTGCCGGCCTTTTAAGAGAACAGACTCGTAAACGTTCAAATCAAATCATTTATCATCATCATCATCAGGTCTTTTTAGTCTCTACTGCAGAAGCATGACCCTCTCTGAGTACAGAGAGGGTACTACCGGAGCCATACTTGGCCAGAGCAGATAGGGGATTTGGCCTACACTCTCCTCGCTGGCCAGACGGGTTAGAGATTCTCTCATTGATGTTTATGAGCTTTGTTTAGCTTGTATTTCCTAAGTCGCCTCTTACGACACCAATAGGAGTGGTCCTATTCTACTCTGCCGGAAACCACACGGCTACGAATAATTTATTTCGCATAAATGTACACACATAGCTAAGTTTCCCATACTTTCAATCAATTTAACCCTACTAACACATTTCCCATAAAAACAGCTTTACCCATGAACCGTCCAAGGTATTATGTATTGTCTATGGTAATTACTTTTGTCTATGGTAATAACGTTGGTCTGCGGTTCGCGTCTATGGTCATTAATAATAATTGCCGGCTTGCGTGCGCTCTGTGACAATACGCTACTTTCCCCGCGGTTGCGCCTGCGCATCTCTACTTGTTACACACATCCTATTTAACTGTATTCATGTTTTCCCAATGCGATATGTTTTTTCACGTGACAACGTCTTGTAGATCGATGAACGTCGGGTCGGGTGCACACCCGAAAAAGTGTCATGTTCCGTGTACAAGCGAGGGTGCGGAACAAGCGATAGTGAGGCACGTATTCAGCTTGTGACGCATCTATCTCTCTTTCACCGTTGTCACGTAAACCTACATTACAGACGACCAATTTTTTGGTGTTTTCAACACTAGTGTCAGATTTTTCAAGCTGCCTATGGTAATCATGGCTTAAAGGCTACCAACCTATTGATGACACGGCCCACGTGGCTTCCGAAGCACGGAGAAGCTCCAGATATTCTCGTCTCTTTTAGTCCCATCCCAATGTGGACCAACCCGTGGTTGCTTAATCTGCAGTAGCGCTTACAATGCGCTCAAGCAATGAGCTCCACAATGCAATGCTTCTAATAGTCAAAGAGGAATATGAGATGAAATATTCTCAGACTACCACGTTCCGGTGACAACGGTATATTTATATAATTGTATTATATATATTTTAGACCTAATTACATTAACTTAAGAACCTATGTGTATACCACGTGTATACAAATGTTCGTGACTGAACCTACTTAATGATTTCGTTTTTCCAGGGAAAGCCGGTCCAAGAGATCGTTCTTACGTTTTTAGTTAATTTTATTCTTTGTATTTATAATATATTTTTAATAAGTAATGAAAATTTACGGAAATAAGTGAAGAATACCAAGTCGTTTTTTAATTTTTATGAATTACAATAAAAAAGGGTCTTGACAGACAGATACAGACAACCGAGTGATCCTATAAGGGTTTCCTTTTTACCTTTTGAGGTATGGAACCCTAAAAAGTAGAACTAAACCCACCACTTGGTGTTCTTCACCTATTTCATTAAAATCTATAAATTACTTACATAATTACTGATGACAGCCACAACCAAACCGCTTATAAAATGCTCTCATACAAAAGACATCAACGCGCGCATTGCAATGGCATTAGACGAGTAGAAATTTATCAAAATTAAACAAATAAGAAGGGAAAATATTTAATTCTTAACACGTTAAATGCGACTTCATGTATGAAATATAAAAACTTTATATATCTGGCATTTTTTTGAAAAGCTAGCTCCAAGTGAGCTTTCGCTACTTCACCGGGCGTTTGAGGGCAGAGTGCCCTCAACCTTTATAAACAACATCACCAAAGGGCCCCCAGGAGAGACCGGCCTCGGCTTTGGCCTATCTGGCAAGTTTAATCCAAACCTTTCCGTAGATTTTATTATGCCATTGGCCCCAGCTGTCATCATTGAGGGCAGTTGTTAAGCTATGTCAGGTGCCTTTAGTCAGCTTGAAAATCTGACACCAATGTTGGCCACTTACACACACGAAAACTATATAAAAACTAGCTTTCGCCCACGGCTCTGTCAATGTCGCTCGCGTCAATGTCGATCCCTCGGGAACAGTACTTTTTCCAGGGATAAAAGGTAGCTTCTCCGTACTCCAGAGAAATTGTATGCAAAATTTCATGATGATCGGTTCTGTAATTACGGTGTGATAGCGTAACAAACAAACTCACTTTCGCATTTATAATATTAGTAAGGATAAGGATAAATATATAAACAAGAATAAAATTTTGATTGATTGAATTACAAATACCCGAATTATAATAATTACAATATAAGTCGAAATTATTAATGACACCGTTAATGATGGTAGTTTTGATTGACCATTGTGTTTTTGTTTTAAACAGGTGTATATGTGTCAGGGCCAGGAATTTTGACGGTGTCATAATTATACATTATTTTTTAGGGTTCCGTACTGAAAGGCTAAAAACGGGACCCTATTAATTCCGCTCCGCTGTCCGTCTGTCAGTCTGTCTGTCCGTCTGTCACCAGGCTGTATCTCATTAACCGCGATAGTTAGACAGTTGAAATTTTCTCAACTGATGAATTTCTTTTGCCGCTATAACAATAATTACTAAAACATAGAATAAAATAAATATTCGAGGGGGCTCTGATGATTTTTTGCTCGTTTTTGCTCGATATTGATAACGGCAACAGGTAGACACTTGAAATATACACAGAATATTTAATTGTATATTCAACTGAAAAATAAATAATTAAATTAAAAAAAAAATCATTAAAGAAGGGCTCCCATACAACAGATATGTTTTTTTTTGGGTCTTGGATGTTTATCTATATATGTATTTGTTATAAAATATAGTATCGTTGAGTTAGTATCCCTTAACACAAGTCTCGAACTTACTTTGGGGCTAGCTCAATCTGTGTCATTTGTCCGTATATATTTTTTTTTTTTTAATTATTTTTCGCCGTTTTTATAGGTAACGGTACGGAACCCTTCGTGCGCGAGTCCGACTCGCACTTGGCTAGTTATAAAATTGCTTATAAATTCGCTGAGAGTACCTTAATTACTACTATTTTGCGTGCGATAGCGGACCGCTTTTATGGCCCACTCATCTGGGGCTTATAAATCGGACCCGGTCACTTTTAGTTATAGACTACTAACACTCCTAGATTTTAAGTTTTTGTTACCAACAAGTAGATAAGACAACTAACTTAGATTAAGTAAATGTTGTTACTAACAAAAATTAACTACTGTTGTCTGAAATAAAGAATTATTATTATTAATGATTTCGTTACTATTCTCACACGTTTTCGTCAAACGTGTGAGAATAGTAGAGTAAGAGATCCAATGTTAAGGGTCCGTACTACCTCACACTGCTTTGCATGATTGACTGTTATATCAATAATAATTAAATACTCAAGTTGAAATAAAAATGCAGCAAAGTTCAGGACTAACTCTGGTAACTATCTGACTCAAAAACACGACTGCGTTAAATTTTCTCGATAGAAAAAAATTGCAAAGTTGCCTCCAAATCACGTCTAATTTACTCGGTATATAGCATTATTCACCAAATACATTAAAATTAACCTTGAAACTTTTGATTATTATTGCATTACAGATAAGGCAGCCATCATATCTTTTTCTTTTTCGAATAACCCTTGAATATTCCTAAAAAACGAAAATATCCAAAGTAGCCAACGCGTTTAGACCATCCTGGTTTGTAACGCCACGCCGCCTGGCATATGGCGGGCTCTTAAGTACGCTAATTAGTTTTAGTAGCATCCACTTTGTATGCCATTTTGTAGAATTCAAGTAGGGAAACCGATATATTGTCAACTGGCGACTTTAAAAATATTCCTCTTGAATATAATATTTTTGGATGCGTATTCAAATAATAAATGAATTAATTGCTAAACAATAAATTAAATATAAATAATAAATTGATAAAATAAATAAATTATTAATTAATTGCTCACCTCTGGGCACTATGCCCAGAGGTGAGCACCTGGAGGCACATCGTATAGTCATACGATTTGTAAATATATATATTTAGGTAGCTTATTTTTTCTTTATTATTTTAAGTTTCGTCTTTTTAAGTAGTTTAAATAAGTATTATTTTAAATGTAGATTGTTTTATGAAATAAATCTCATATTATAAAATAAATAAATAATATGTAGGTATGTCTTGTTTATTTTCAAATAATACTATTGGTCTTGAGGTGATTTTCAGGAGGTAATTTATTACCATTATAAAATATACCTCTATGTAAAATATGTAAAGAATGTCTATAGCTATACAGCACGGAAATGCCGCGAGTGTTATGGGAACTTTTGAGCCAGGTGTGATGCGGGGCCGTCTCTTAGATTAAGGTTTTGACAAAGCACGTTGCGGATAATTTTTATTTATTTAAACTTTATTGCACAGTTATAAAACAAAGTACAAAAGGCGGACTTAATGCCATAAGACATTCTTCTTTAAACCAAAAAGAGAATTAAAATTTTATATAAAAAAATTGACGATGCTTGTTGCTGAATACTAATTTAGTAATTTTGACGAAGCATGTGGCGGATAAATACCAGAATGTAATTTGATATCATGGAATAAATAAAACGGAGAATACATTAAAAAATAATAAATATATTAATCTATTTAGGTTAATGACTTGAGAGTATTTACATTTTTATGCTCTACTTAATTTAAATAAAGCATTCATATTCTAATTCAAACACTAATATAACCAACATCTGAATTTAAAATTATGTTTATTCAAATTATATTAAGTAATATTATCTGAATACTTATGACACGTCGAGTCATCGAAGAAAGTAATTTTGCATAAACCGGTTCGACTGAGATGTTATCTAAGAGACATTCTACATTGGCAGAGTAATACAAGCGAGTAGAATGGCAAGTGGGTGATAGTCATGCCAAGTAAGTGCCCAATATTTGTCACAAATTTAATTAAATATCGGATGAAAGTAGAGGTATAATATACGTTCATAGAAGAAATATTATATACATTCACATGAAAAATAAAACGGAAGTAATAAAACACTATTACATGAAGATTTAACAAATAGGTTTCGCCCGCGGCTCCATCCGCGTCAATGTCGATGCCTCGGGAATACTACTTTTTCCCGGGATAAAAAGAAGCCTATGTCCTTCTCCGTATTCCAGAGAACTTGTATGCAAATTTCATGATGATCGGTTAAGTAGTTACGGCGTGAAACCGTAACAAACAAACTCACTTTCGCATTTATAATATTAGTAAGGATATACAAAGAAATGTTGTTCAGGTTGAGTCGATCAGAACATAACATTTACTTCATGATTATTATGATCAATGTGATAATTCTAACAAATATTATAAATGAGAAAGTAAGTTTGTTTGTTTCGCTTGTACGCCTTAATTACTAAATGGATCATCATGAAATTTTGCTAGCACATTCTCTGGATTACGGAAATAGACATAGGTCACATTAAATCCCGAAAAAAGTACTGTTCCCGAGTGCTAGTATAAGATATATTAGAGTACTTGCATAACACACGTTTAGGCACAACAATAACTTGTTGGGCTAGTAACGAAAACTTTGTTTTTACATGTAAGCAACCAATGGCTCTATTTCTTATGAATTGAATTGCCTGTTACTGGACCAATGTGAAAATTTCTTTCCGTTTATTTTTATTATCCCACATGTTAAGCACACTCTCTCGTCTGTAACAACTGCGATTCGCAATCATATATGAGAATTGGCAACACAAGCGGGAGTAAATTTAAGTTGAGGAGAGAAACTTGATCATGAATGAACTTTATGGGGCATGGCATGGCTTGGAATAACCATAAAAAGAGTTTTTTTTTAAATAATGGCAGCAACACTGCTTTTAGTTTATACATTCAGCTTCGTTTGTTCCCGGGTGCATCCTCAGTTACGTAGTTTAGGAACTGTTGGTCACTGTCACGATTATGACATAAATCTCCCTAGAGACGGGCATCTTAAGATGCCATCAGGTTTTGAGGGGTGACTAGGATCATCATAATAAGAGGTTCCTGCAATTACTGGCACTGATGCGTCACGTCCGGTAAACTGTTATTGGTTATCAATGTGTCGGTTGATGCTGCTTCTAAATATTTCCTTTTGTCATAATTAGATAGCAATTTTTAAGCTATATCAGATGCCTTTACGCAGCTTGGGAAATCTGGCACCATTGTCGGCTACTTACACAATACACATACGATAAGCAAGCAACTTACGCATATATCTGTACTTATACATAAGTGTGTCAAAAATTTATGTCTAATTCATGAGTACATTTCTAAGCCGATATTATCTACTTAGAAATGTATTCTCGAATCTGATGACTATCTCCACACTTCGCGATCTCCATGGTTCAGTGGCTAAAACGTATGCTCGTGAGCGCGCACCATTCATTCCCGGCAAGACAATTATAAAAGACCTATTGTACATTGTTTATAATGTCTGTCTTTTAAAGCCTATTGTGGGGATGTCATAGTACAGTGCCCTTCACAACAAACATATATACATACTATCACGTCTTTTTCCCTTGCCGGGCGGACAGGGCCAAGGTCTATTAAGCCACGTTTAGCATGCTGATGGGCGTGTAGGAGGCAAAAAGAATCAAAATAGTGATGGGTTGCTAGCCGCATCGCCTACTAACATGATTCCTCAGTTTTCGTTTCACGTCAGTATTTATTTATTACTTTTAATGGCAGTCATACTTGTGTTTAGCTTTTTCTATATAAACTAAGATGATTACAAAATTCTAATATGACAGAAAGAGCTTCCATAGTCTTATTAATTATATTTTTAATGGTTAGTTTTCTTAAGATTAAAAGGGAAAGCCATAAACTTACCTTCAGGTACAATTAAAGTTCTAAGCTTAACTTTTTTACTCTTATGTTTAGCATACTTATTTTTTTTAAATATTAAACTTGAGTTAAACTAATCCTAAACCCGCTGTCTCTGGTTTATCAGGATTTTGTACCACAAACTAAATGAGAAAAATCACTACATAGTATAAAACAAAGTCGCTTCCCGCCGTCTGTCCCTATGTATCTTTAAAACTACGCAACGGATTATGCGACTTTTTAATAGATAGAGTGAATAATTATATGTATAATTTATCACAGTTTTAAAACACAGTTATAAATATATAGTTTTAAAATAAAGAATCACTCACCCTAGGTCCTGTAATGGCATAGGCGGCATGCGCCAACAGCAGAAATGTAGAAACCCTCATGCTGCACTCTCAGAGTATAGAGCGGCAGAGTACATCACACACAACACTCACTGTCCAACAAAACGCTCCTCACTCACCACCAAATCCACACTTCACTTCTAAATTCAAAATTCAAAAACCATAAACAATTTTTACTTTTTAACTTTCTTTTTTTCCGTGGCAATGGCTGAGCGCGGCGACAGACTCGATGGCAGTAGCGCGAGCGGCGCTGAACGTTCCGTTTTACCACCCCTACTCCTCAAGCCCCTACTTGTTTCGAAAGGATTTGAGATGAGAATCGTTTAAAATACTTCTCCGTAATTGTGGATGTTAATTGAATTGCATAAAAACATGGAATTTAAAGTTTGAGGTCAGATCTAATGCGGAAATTGAATGATGTATCGGTTTTGTCTACTTGACACATTCTCTGTACACGTAAGTTTGTCGTTATATATTTCTAATGTGTGTTTATGAACTTGCAGACTTCTTTATATGAGACTGTTTATAGGATTATACGTTTATCTAAGGACTAATTTTGCCCGTAACTCCACTCACGTTTCATACTTTGAAGGTTACTAAAAATAATACTTGAAATAAACAAAAAACTAAAAAAAAACATGTAAGAAACGAAGAAAATATTTTTCTTTTCTATAATTTAAATTGAAAATAAAGTTAAATAGTGGTAAGCAAATATTTTAAATGAGTGTTCCCTAAAATAAAAGGTGGCAGAGAGAACAATGCTGGGAACTCAAAAAAAATCGACATTCCTATACAAACTGGCCGGGCGGCGGAACTTTTTTGTATAGAAATGGCGAAATTTTTTTTGAGTTCCCAGCGTTGGTTCCATAGAAAAAGTTGTTCATATTGATTGTCTCAGTCACCCCTTTAAGGGTCCAAAACGATCAAAATTTCACCATGTATATTAATTTTTATTTATTTTTAGTTGTAGCATTAGTTAAGTAATATTAAAATTAAGTACTATCTCTTAATTAACGTAGATATTACAAATCAAACAACTAGCTGTAACATCGCTCATCTTGAAGAAAATTTTGTAACATTATTAGCGGTTTAACATAACCTCAAGTACGATGGGTATCTACCACGGATCGGTAACAGCTACTAACGGAGACGTAACGTCGATTGCGACCGAATAACGATAATAAGCTATGGAGATTTCGTCAATTTCCCGCTGAAACCCTTTTGCAAATCAGAAGTTGGTTATTGAGTGCAATGCAAAGAACTGACCGCTTCGTCAAACAAACTAAACGTCGTACCGTTTTTTTTTAATTTGATCAAAGTCTTTTTAACTGACATCAAAAAAATTGTATTTATTTTATGTGGCTACGCAAGTTTTGAATAACAAACTAACTAATTACCAGTTTCGAATGTAATATTTAGTGTTATTATATATGCTTCCATAAATATCACGCATAATGTATACTAAGTCAACCATTATTAGTAACAATTGCGAATTATGTTACATTACAAAGTTGTTATACCATATACGTATACTATGTAGCATGAACCTTCACACTACTTAGGTATGATATTATTTATAAACATTAAAATAGTTGTGTATAAAAATATCGTACAGCTTATACAACCAAATTAAAGGATTTCCTTTGCATAAGCTAAAAACAAATATAGGACTTTCTTAAATTTAATTCTTATTTTCTCAAAAAACCAATCTTTTAAATGAATTCGCAAATTTTTTACAAAAAAAAATCTGTGTGGTCTCATTCATTATCCATCAATGAGTCTGCTCTATGCATAGTAAGTCAGCGTTCATTACGGGTAGAACCAGCTATATTAATGAACCGCGGTATCGTTTGGAAACCGTAACGTACCATGAACACAATGGCAGATGGTTGAGCCACTCCGAAAGAATAGTGGTGTATGTCTCAGACCACAGTTTCTCAAAGTTACGAGTAAAAAATAGCCCCTACGTACCGCACCGAGATACCTGACTAGGTCCTTTTACTTATATCTTGAATTTTCTCAAATAATATTGACATTATTTATTTTAGTTTTGGAGAGCAGAGTGGTGTTTCTACGTGGCAGACCTAGAAGGAGATGGCGCGATGACTTTGATGCATATATAAGTGGCTGGAAAATGATTACGGCGACTGGAAGCGAAAATAGGCTATTTAAAAAAATATTACCATGAAAATGTGTATTCAGAAAGTCTTTATTAAAATAAATATAATAAATAAATATATACGGACAAATCACACAAGATTGAGCTAGCCCCAAAGTAAGTTCGAGACTTGTGTTATGGGATACTAACTCAACGATACTATATTTTATAACAAATACATATATAGATACACATCCAAGACCCAGACCAATCTGAAAAAGATCATTTTCCATCTTGACCTGGCCGGGGATCGAACCCGGTCAGTCCGTCGTGTCGCAGGCAGGTGTGTTGACCGCTGCGCCACGGAGCTAGTCATAATATAATAAAATCTTTCTGAATATATATTTTCATCTATTACTTTTAGTTTAAGAGAAAATTCAACATATAGGTAGAGGGCCTGGTCAAGTATCTCGGTACCTACTGTGTGTCTGTTTTTCCAAACTACCCGACCACAAAGGCGGGCTAGGACATCTTCGCCACACTGAAACAGAAATACGTGCCGTCAGAAGCGCGCAAGGCAGATCAGAAGCTAGTGGATGAGGCGGTTATCAAGGCCAGCAAGCGCCGACAAGAAGATCTGGCGTGGATACCTCAAGGCAGCTTTAGGGCTCCGCTCGAGCCAGTTTCCACACCGACTGCGCTTTAAGTTGTAAGGATATGAGACAATAAATATTATTATTACTATCTCATCATCATCATCATAATCAGGTCCTTTTTAGTCTCCACTACAGGAGCGCGACCCTCTCTGTACTACTAGGGCCATACTTGTCCAGAGCAGCCAGAGGACTTGGCCTACACTCTCCACGCTGGCCAGACGAGTTGGAGAGGTCTCTTAGATGTGTATAAGCTTTGTTTAGCTTGTATTTCCTAAGTAGCCTTCTACGACATCCACGGGAAGACTTGGAGTGGTCCTATTCTACTCTGCCGGATACTACACGACTAATGTTACTATTTGTCTTTGCCTAATTAAGGTACCTATTCGATTTTGCAGGTGGAGAAACAGCTGGGACACATCATAAGGTCAGATCGATTGCGTGACGCCACAATCGCAATGGTCATTGGTAGAGAAATCCCACTTAGTCCGGCTCTTCTGCCATCTCCCCACACCAGCTCGGAGTCTGTTGAGGGATTTTCAAATAACGTTAGTAAGATCGCATGACATATCAAATATCATTTGGTAAAGTTTATATAGCTACTAGCCACTTGCTTGGAGTCAATCCTCCTACGGTGGCAAAGAAATTGCAGGCAAATGTTTGTAAAAAGAGACTTAAACTAGTATTTGACTATACTGGGAGTCGAATCCTCTAAGTTAGCGGTGTAGCGTATTAACCACTGCACAACCGAGGTGGTATCCCGTCCACTTTGAGCACCACGCCTCAGACTAATTGGGGTTTACGATCGTTTTGCACCATTTATGTTGCAAGCAGGTTATCTCAGTGCATCACCTGGCTTTGTTGTGGGATCCTGTGGGATCAGATAAATTCTGTAATTAAATACAATTATTTTGCACGCATTCAAAGATTAAATCTCAGTAAGACTCCTAAAGATTACGAAGTATTCAGCATAAATGAGCGAAGATCCAAAATCTAAATAAATAAATAATATTGACATATTACAAAAATTGAGCTAGCTCCACAGTAAGTAGTGAACTTGTATCATCGGATACTATCTCAACGATACAATAGATACTTATATAGATAAACAACTAAGACCCAGGTCAATCTGAAAAAGATCGTTTTCCATCATGACCTGACCGTAGATCGAACTCGGGAACTCTCGTGTTGCAGGCTGGTGTGTTCACTACTACGCCACGGAGCTCGCCTGATTGATCAAATTAATTCTTGACTGATGAATATCTATCATCATCACCACAACCGTTAAAAGTCTACTGCTGGACAAAGGCCTCTCCCAAGGATTCTTCGTTCCATCGGAGGATATTGCCATACTCGATACTCTTGGCAAGCCGGTTGGCGAGCGCAGTTTCTTGGGCTTTTCGTGCTTTCGACGCTTTTGAATTTGGGAAGGGAATGAAGGTATTAGGATACTACTCACTTGAGGGAATGGGGGAAAATCAAGAAGCATCTCGGATGGCCAGGCGCGCGTACCCGATGCCATACCACCGATCAAGTAGTTGAGGATTTTGACCCTCAACTGGTATCTATAGGGGTAACTTATAGACTTCGACTAGCTCCGTGGCGCAGCGGTCAACACGCCAGCCCGCGACGATCTATATATGTATTTGTTATAAAATATTGTATTGTTGAGTTAGTATCCTATAACACAAGTCTCGAACTTACTTTGGGGCTAGCTCAATCTGTGTGATTTGTCCGTATATATATATTTATTTATTATGAAAGAAAGAAAGAGTTTTCTTAGCTTCAGACTTTAGCAAGTTATGCGCGGTCTAATGAAACATTAATCCCTTACCTTGTGTTTAAATAAATCAGTTACAGTAATCGGTTCCGAAACGCTAGTAGCCTGTAGCTTTAGAACATTGTTCATTAATAAATTATATATTTCTCAGTAAATAATATCATTTCAAATGTTATTTGACGTGAGGCCTGCAAAGGTTATTTTCTGAACAAATTTGATATTGAATCGTGATAATATAATCTTTTATATAAAAAAAACCGACTTCGAATGAACCGATCTTGATGACATTTAAATTAGATCAATTTTAAAGTATACCCATTAAACAAAAAATATTTTTTAAATTGGGTCATAAATGACTGAGTTCTGAAATAATAGACATAAAAAAAAATAGAATTGTTACCCTCTTCTTTTTTTAAAGTCGGTTAAAAGCGGATGATGTCACATGCAACAGCTAGTAATGCATAATACAACCCAAGACTTTATAATTTTTTACAGTACATTTAGATGTCCACAAAATAACTTTTAATTTTTTAAAGTTTTGAAAAAAAAAAACTGGTTACCTGTAAAATCGGTTTACACATGATAATTTTATGTGATAACGGTCGATACTGAACGTGACAATTTTTCGTACGTGCAGTCGGCGTTCATCGATTTATAATACACTATTAGGTACGTAAAAAATCTAGAAAATTAAGCTATTTATCATTGTTGAATAGATCCACTAAACTGTTTGACCTATTTGAACCCAAATAAAGGCATAGTCTTTCAGAATCGTGAAGACAGTTAGGCAACACCCTTCGATCAAATATGATGGTAGATACATAGTCTCATACAAAGCTAGCTACATAGATATTTAAAAAAAATTGAAGCCTAAATAATGTCCCCGAGTCAAAACATCATGCATACTTACAAACAACGAGAAAATCGTACATACTGAAAGTATAACTCCATCTTTGTTTTTTTACTTTTGATGCGTAGATTTTGCATCTTTTCACTGTATTTTCGTCATCGCGAAACGTGTGAGTGCTAGCGCGGTTTATTGAAACTGTGAACAAAACAGCTCCGAAACTCGATTAGTGCGCTGTTTTTCCGATGCCACTTTTCGAGCGCGAATCGTGTATCTACCATTATATTTGATCGAAGGCAACACCACAACTAGTCAAGTTCATCAGCGTGGGCTGAAAAGAGCCGCGACAAAGCCTGGACCACAAAGGCCACAGTTACTAAGATTTATGAAATACTAGAATTATTTGCGGCACTGAGATTATAATATTTATGTGGTGTAACTATGTGTATAACTGCCTCCGTGGTCCAGTGGTTAAGGCCTGTAGCCTGTAGACCCGGGGGTTGTGGGTTCGATTCCCACGGGAAGCATACTTTGTTTAGTTGTTTCCAGTTTGGTTAGGACATTCTAGGCTTGAGTCACCTGATTGTCTGATAATAAAGATGATTCCGTGCTTCGGAAGACACGTTAAGCCGTTGGTCCCGGCTGCCATCTGGTAGTCGTTATAGGAACCACGTCAGAGGCCGAGAAGCGGTTCCGAAAAACTCTAACACCAAGGTGTGCATGGTCAATTGACCGTGACACCTACTCGAAATGAATGATGTGTATAACCTAATTATCACTACATTCATCATCATCATTCCAGCCGTTAATAGTCCACAGCTGGACATAGGCCCCTCTAAAGGATTTTTCATTCCATGGGAGGATATCCATACTCACCACGCTGGCGGGTTGGCGAGCGCAGTTGCTTTGCCTTCTTGTGCTTCCGACACTGCTGTCCGTGTTGTATAATGTGTGTGACAGTTGGACAAAACAAATGTACTATTTATCTATCTATCATTTTTATACACAAATACTTCATATACTTACTTTAAATATAATTATTAATTGTGTATAAATATATATATACATACATACAGACATACATAGACACACATCTTCAAATGAATATAATACAATGATATACTATAAACAAAATCTATAATAATATAAACTTAAATATATATATCTATTAGTGTGAATCTATATATGAATATATGTATAATTCTTGTTATAAAAAAAACACTTGTTATTTTTGAGTTTAGATTATTTTCATATCATTATGTTAGTTTTTGCAACATGTAAACAAACATAGTCTAATTGTAAGACTTTGTTTCTTAGGAACTTATATACTTAGCGATAAGAAAGAGCGGAGTCTCCTGGCACAAGCGCATTTTTGCTTAAAAGGAGGCTCCAGCAACCTATATTAATTGTAATTTACTAGTGTCCCAATAAACAAATTTTATTTTATTATTATTTATCTATCTAAAAAAAATAACGTCACAGTCTAGCTAGTAAACCATACCCTGGTTCTAGAAAGTAGGATGGAATTGCGAAACATATAATAAAATGAGAATTGTGCAGTACCGCGACCGATACCGGTTCACATCGATTAACTAAAAATTTCAGGTTCATTTCACAATTATCATAAGCCGATGTTTAACATTAATCCTGCTTATTCTTCCGAAATACTCAATCATTTAACAATTATACAAACTTTTCAATACCGCTATCATCTTCCTTAAAATAATGGCGATAAGGTTGATAATTTTGTGTTGTAAGGAAAATGGATGGACTTAATTTAAAATTAATGTTATAGTATTTGGTTAGTGGAAAATTGCAGATAACAGAGCGTAGAGAAGGTCGGCAGCGCGTTAATTTGTTGACAAACTAATGAATTTTCATTATTTCTTGTTGTTTTCCCAACTAGGCCGAGTTTGTTTATGGTAAACTAGCTTTTGCCCAAGGCTCTGCCTGCGTTAATGTAGATTCCTCGGAAACCGCCCGCGTTAATGTAGATACCTTTTATCCCGGAAAATTAGATTTTTCCGGGATGAAAGGTACTCTATGTCCTTCCCCGGGCCTCATACTACCTCCATATCAAATTTCATCATCATCATATCTTTTTAGTTCCCACTGCAGGAGCATGACCCTCTCTGTACTACCGGAGCCATACTTGGCCAGAGCAGAGATTTGGCCTACACTCTCCTTGCTGGCCAGACGGGTTGGAGAGGTCTTACTGATGTTTATGAGCTTTGTATAGTTTGTATTTCCTGAGTCGCCTCTTACGACCTTCATGGGAAAACTAGGAGTGTCCCTATTCTAATCTACCGGAAACCACACGGCGCCATACTATAGTGAGATGGAAATAGTTCTACGACACTCAAATTTCATCGCAATAGGTTTAATAGATGAAGCGTGGAGTGGCAACAGATAAACAGACAGACAGAGATACTTACGCATTTCTAATATTTGTATGGATCTGTATTTTTTAACTACTTGTTACCTGACTGTTGGCAACTGAGACTAGAGAGGCGATGTCCATGGGCGACGGTGACCACTTTCAATCAGGTGGCTCGTCTGCTCGTTTGCCGTCAAATATACATGAAAAGAAAAATAATGCAAAACTGTTTGAGTAAAATTTTGCGGATGTGGAATTGTTAAACTACAGGACGGCAGTATAGGCCACGGGCCCGCGATCCTGGTGGCCCCCGGCCGAAAGTAAATGAACTGGGGTGTAGGGACTAGCTCCGTGGCGCAGCGGTCAACACGCCAGCCTGCGACACGGAGTGCCCGGGTTCGATCCCCGGCCAGGTCAAGATGGAAAATGATCTTTTTCAGATTGGCCTGGGTCTTGGATGTGTATCTTTATATGTATTTGTTATAAAATATAGTATCGTTGAGTTAGTATCCCATAACACAAGTCTCGAACTTACTTTGGGGCTAGCTCAATCTGTGTGATTTGTCCGTATATATTTATTTATTATTATTATAGGGAAACAAAACTTAAGTTATCTAGCATAAACCTTCTCGCTGAACTTAAACTCATTGGCCCCATTGCGTGACTCTTTGCCAAGGGTATAGTTTCGCTACTGGTGGAAATTGTACGAATGTTTTTGAAGGCCGTCAAACAGTTAATGAGTTTTGAAAATATAGTTTTGGGGTATAAAACTGAAAATTAAGAGGGTGAGAAATTTAATTTCGCCGCCTACGCTTCGCTAAGTATTGTCTAATCTAAAACTGAACATCCCTCCAGTGCATTTACTCTAAAATACATAGAACACACATTAAATTTATCTCCGCTTATTGTTTTACCACTAAGTCATATTTCCAAACTGACAAATTTCTAAGTGACTCGTATCGGGCTGATGCTCAGAGGCTGATGATACGATAAAACATGGCAGACGTGTCATCCTAACTAATATTATAAATGCGAAAGTGAGTTTGTTTGTTTGTTTATTTATTTGTTTGTTTATTTATTTGTTTGTTACGCTTTCACTTTGTAACTACTGAACCGATCATCATGGAATTTTGCATACGCGTTATCTGGGGTACAGAGGAGGACATAGGGTACATTTTATCCCAGAAAAAGAACTGTTCCCGAGGGATCGACATTGACGCGGGCGGAGCCGCGGGCGAAAGCCAGTCTCATATAATTGTCGCAGTTGTTTGAGTATGAATAATTCCTTAAAAACGTGCTTAAATGCATTTGACATAGCTTAACGACTACTTAGAACCTTCTAAAACACGGAGGAGCCGAACCTACAGTTCGTTAGACCTACCGTTCCTAGAGTTACAGAAATAATATTTGATTTTCAGAGTTAGATTCACTTTTTTCGCTGCCAGTACTGAAAATTTTAATGGGTTGATAGCGGAATTTAATGTCAATGTGGGTAGAACACGGAATAATTATTATTATTTTAAGATTGTGGGATGAAAAACTGGGATGGAAATGGAAAGGCTCGAAAAAGAAAATTTGTATGCCAATTGTGGACATGCGTAAGTGCTAGCTAATAGAACTGCTACTATAGTGCTACTATGGACAATGAAAACAAATTGTTAGCAGATATTAACAAGCTACAAATAAACTACGGCAATAGTTACGAAATACAGTTTACACATCTGACTATCGAATCAGACTATTGATCAAATATCGTAACGTATTTCGACATGATGAGGTGATTGTCCAAAAATATGTTATTTTATATTCATAACAAGACGTGAATGATGTATAATTTGAAGAATTCGCAATCGTGTTTTATGCTCACCTACATTAGTGAGTGATAAAATCATGCTCTTTACAAATTGGTAATCTATGTTTTTTTACAGGTGGGTAGGATTTGATAGAATATAAACACTTAATAAAAACTGGCCAAGTGTGAATTGCGTACACCAAGGGTTCCGCACCACCTTAAATATTTAACTACAATATTCAAGTTTCTTGCACCTATAGATTTGTTTTTTTGTATGTTTCTCATATATATATATACATATAAGAAATGATTACAACCTCTTTCAGGCATTTCTCAAAGATTAACTAAACTCTTTTGAGCATTTTTGATCTTAATTATGTGTGATTTGACGGCTCAGTAATAAATAATCAGTAACTTGGAGTCCTTGGCGGGAATTTTAGCGGACCGCACGGTTTTTGTTTTGTTTTTTTGTTGTTGTTTTATAGGTAAAGTAAAATCGATGTAATTGGGTGTTATAAATGTCCATGTTACGCCGCGTCGGCGGTCGCAGGTCACGTGTCCGGCTAACGAATTTTCGATCACGTGTCCTGACGCGAGTTAAAAATTTTTTACTCATCCCAAAAAGTGCACAAGGTCGCTAAATAAGTTTTCACTTCAAAAAATCAAGCTTCTACCCATTATGGATCATTAGATACAGTCCTGTGACAGACGGACGGACGGATATCGGAGAGTTAGTAATAGGGTTTTATTGGCACCTATGGGTACGGAACCCTAAAAATAAACGAAGCTACTTTGTGAAGTTAAAGGTTTGTTGTCTATCCCTATTTACTGCTTTGTCATCCATATCAGGCACAAGTACCACCAACGAGGTTATACCAAAGACGACACCACTGGTCTTTCTTCACTCAGGTGTCTTACTATCATGATTAATTTTCAGATAGTACAAAACTACAACTTCTCTTTACGGACATTTTTTTATTTTTCTAGTATGTTGGCCAATGTTATTTTATTTACAGCAGTACCTTTTCAACCGACGAATAAGCGGATGAGGTTCTCATGTCGACACGTATATATTTTTTTATGTATGACGACCTATGACGACTTTGTCTTTTTACAGAGTACTCCGATTTCGATAATTATTTTTTTATTGGAAAGGGTTTCAAAGTTGGTCCCATATAAATTTGGGAAAAATGAATAAATAAATATATACGGACACCTTAAGGACAGGGAGACAGGGGATACTTGATGGTTCACTTATTAATTGTAGTGTATGACCATGCATAACTTTTTACAAACAAAGTAGTCCGATTTTGATAATTCTTTTTTATTGCATAGGGTTCCACAAAGTTGGTCCCATATAAATTTGGAAAAGAAAATCATACCCTAGAAAATAGGGGTGATTTATTGTTCATGGCCGTTTATAGCCGTGTGGTTTCCGGCAGATTAGAATAGGACCACTCCAAGTCTTCCCTCGGATATCGTAGAAGGCGACTTAGGAAATACAAGCTAAACAAAGCTTATAAACATCTAAGAGACCTCTCCAACCCGTCTGGCCAGCGTGGAGATTGTAGGCCAAGTCCTCTGGCTGCTCTGGCCAGAGAGGGTCGTGCTCCTGTAGACTAAAAAGGACCTGATGATGATGATGATGATGATTGTTTATGGCGCCGACTCAAAATTACTTAGATATACTAACATTAGCATAAGAACTGTAAAATTACAAAGGTTTATAATTTTTAGCTTTCAGTTTTTTCAGCGGCTTAAATTTTTGTCAAAAAGTTTTTATTTCTATTCCAGTCCTGATGAAAATCGCACACGAGTATCCGTATTATGACACAGTATGATTCACGCGGATAAATTCGCGGGTAAAACCAACTCGATTGTGGGTAGTGGTTAAGTGGGTCAAACAGATTTGTAAGAATGGACGTACATACAAGCATTTATACAATTGTATTTCATTTTTGACCTTATCACACTGACTGAAGCGGTGAGTATACATATCAATGATCGTACATACATATATAGTATCACGTCTTTTTCCCTTGTGGGGTAGACAGAGCCCAGGTCGCTAAGACCTAGAAGCCACGTTTAGCATGTTGGTGGTTAGGTGGAAATGGAATCAAAATAGTGATGGGTTGCAAACTGCATGGCCTATTAATATGAGTCGTCAGATTTGCCCATTCCCTCGATCGGCTTTTACGATCTGCGCGGGAACAGAAGCAGCTGGTATATTCCAAGGTTTTTTCGTTTCTCCCAGACCACAATGGTAATATTTAGACTTACAATTGTATTTCATTTTTTGACCTGAGTCAACAAGCGTAATATTTGTCGTGACTGCACACATGATGTTTTAACATAAAACTATTGTACTTGTCTTTTACAACATGTAGAACTAATGACCGAAAGCTGGTCAAACCTAGCGCATACATACGCTCACATTTCTTAGATAGGCAGATATCTGATTATGTAACATCTTATCAGATGTCTTGGAGTAATATGGCTGCTTAGATATATAAAATTACTGGGCTGAACAAACATCTTATAACATGTCTTTCGAAGCACGTATTTTTACACACTTTTGAACATATAACTATTCTGTTCTTTTCTTCAAGGGTCAGTTACGCATCGTATTAGATGTCTTCGAATAATCTTAGAATGGCATATAACATTACTAGCTGTTGCAATTTCCGTTATTATGATTAATTAGTATCGATGAATATTTTTTCCCCGTTTTCAAAACATTTTTTATTGATGCTTCGCTCCTATTGGTCGCAGCGTGATGTTTTATAGCCTTAAGCCTTCCTCAATAAATGGACTATCCAACACAAAGATAATTTTCCAATTTGAACCAGTAGTTCCTGATATTAGCGCGTTCAAACAAACAAACAAACTCTTCAGCTTTATAATATTACTAGCTGTTGCCCGCGACTTCGTCCGCAGCAATTTCTGTTATTATGATTAATTATTATAGTTAATTAATATAGATGAATAATTTTTTCCGATTTCAAAACATTTTTTATTGATGCTTCGCTCCTATTAGTCGCAGCGTGATGTTTTATAGCCTTAAGCCTTCCTCAATAAATGGACTATCCAACACAAAGATAATTTTCCAATTTGAACCAGTAGTTCCTGATATTAGCGCGTTCAAACAAACAAACAAACAAACTCTTCAGCTTTGTAATATTATATAGTATAGATTAGTAATTAGTATAAGTATATTATTATTAGTATAGTAAGTATAGATTTGCTTTAATAACGTGCCTGCATGCTTTTTTATTTATTAAAAAAACCAACAGCATAACAATACTAAATTACAAACTTCGTTAATAATAACAAAGCCAATAATAGGTTTCCCTCGCTTTTACAATAGTTTTACCGATATTGGTGAAATCAAGTACCTATCCAATGTTAACCTAAAGAACCTGCCTCTATAGATGACAGTGACATGTTTGCAGATAAAAATATAAAAACATTACGCGGATGTAAAAAGATTAGTTACGTTGTAGGAAGAATGGACGTCATTGGTTTTCTATAGACAAGAGCCTAGCTCTTAAATTAGAAGAAGAAGCTGAGGGACACCTTCAGAATGTATTGAAGTAAGTATTTAAGTAAAAAAAAATTCATCGTAGCCGCCTCCCATGGATAAAAAAAAATTGCGTCTATGCCGGGTCAGTACAAGTAAAAAGAAATCATACTACGAAACCAGCTATGTATAAGTAAAGAAAGGTTTTTTCGTAGTCAGTTACGAAACTTTAATCACTAAAGTCGAAGCATTTCTTCATTCGATTCTGGACTAATTAGTAGTATAGTGAGGATTACTGTGGGAGATTGGAACATACATTTTAAGATAAAAGTCAAGCCGCGCAAGATACGATTCACAGTTTTCCAGACACAAGTCTAGTGTATTGATAACTTGACCACAGCGTGGTAAAACACAAACTGCTCCGTGGTCCAGTGGTTAAGGCGTTTGCCTGCAGACCCGGGGGTCGTGGGTTCGATTCCCATGGGAAGCATACTTTGTTTAATTGCTTTCAGTTTGGTTAGGACATTGCAGGCTTGAATCACCTGATTATCTGATAATTAAGATGATTCCTTGTTTCGGAAGGCACGTTAAGCCGTTGGCCCCGGCTGCCATCTGGTAGTCGTTAACGGAACCAGGTCAGAGGCCGAGAGGTGGTTCCGAAGAACTTTGACACTAAGGTGTGCATGGTCGATTGACCGTTTCACCTACACGAAATGATGATTTGACCACAGCTTCATAAAGAGTAATCGTAGGTTGTCTGTTGTAACCGGGGCAAAAAACTCCTTCTCGCAACAGGTTAAATCGCTTTGCAAATGGCCGAAAGCTGTCCTACCCATACACAAACGCTCTTATTCCTAAGATGGTCAGATGGCCGGTTACGTAAGCACGGATGTGGCACGGTTTCGGGCGTCCTGATGCCGTCTGAGGCATTGTGATCAGTCAAGTCATTGCTTTGATAAGCCGCATTGATTGCATGCCCCGATAAAAATAATGAGATTAGTCTATTCTTTTGGTTGGCAATACTTAACAGGCTTATTGTGAGATGTCTAGATAACATTTATCTAGATATCTCCCAATATTGAGCTGTAAACTTTTTTATTATTTACTAGCTTTCGCCCGCGGCTCCGCCCGCGTCAATGTCGATCCCTCGGGAATAGTACTTTTTCCCGGGATAAAAGGTAGCCTATGTCCTTCTTCGCACTCCAGAGAACTTGTATGCAAAATTTCATGATGATCGGTTCAGTAGTTACGGCGTGAAAGCGTAACAAACAAACAAACAAACAAACACTTTCGCATTTATAATATTAGTTAGGATTTTTAATTTATTGCGTACGGTAATGTATCAAAAAAATTGTTATGTTATGGTAGTTAAATTATTTAATAAAATACATTCGTGAACTGACATTTAACAATTTTAAAAGACAATTAAATAAATGGCTCCTGCCCCCGTAGCATGGCGCCCGCGACGCCGTTTATATCGCGCCATAAACTAACCACATCTCGCTCTTTGATATTACGGAAAACAAGACGGCGATAGTCGATAAACGTTGTCGCGCGTGCCATGCTGCAGGGGCTGGACAAATATTTTAACTCAATTAAAGAATTTTTAAATGACAATAACTAATAATATGACACAGAGATAAGATATGACATTGGAACAAATAATTGTAAATTTTATTGAGTTACCGATTCTAATTTGACAATTTTAATTTAATTAACTTTTCGACTATGTATTCCTATGTACTAACATTTGCATGCTATTACAAGATAGCAAAATAGGCTGTTCTCTTCTTCTTTTTGTAACGAACATTTCCTATACCCTGTTTTGGGCAATAAATTATTTTGAATTTTGAAAGTGAATATATATATATTTTTATGATTAAAATAAAATAATAATTACAAATTAAATAGAGATTCCAACGCGTCGCTGCTAGGCAGGGTGTCCAGTAAGCTGGCAACATTGCCTCTCTGCACTGCAATATAATTTTTTTGGGCTAAGTAACTGCCAGCCCTTGGATCACCCGTAACCTCACAGAGGCAAGCTGAATTTCTAGTCACCAGGGTTCTTGCCTCTGGGCCCCACCCCACGGACCCATTGTATCTGGAGTTTTGGATCATCTGGTCAGGTCAAGATGGAAAATGATCTTTTTCAGATTGGCCTGGATCTTGGATGTGTATCTATATATGTATTTGTTATAAAATATAGTATCGTTGAGTTAGTATCCCATAACACAAGTCTCGAACTTACTTTGGTGCTAGCTCAATCCGTGTGATTTGTCCGTTTATATATTTATTTATATACACTAATTACATTTAGAGATTTCTAAATGTTTTAACTTTTCATCAGAAATCGAGTGGCTATCCAAATATCAGGCTTTGCAGCATGCAATATTGATAAATTCATTCATTTCGTGTAGGTGTCACGGTCAATCGACCATGCACACCCTGGTGTCAGCCGGAACGGCCTCTCGCCCTCTGACGTGGTTCAAACGACTACCAGATGTCAGAAGGGACCAAAGGCTTAACATGCCTTCCGAAGCACGGAATCATCTTTATTATCAGACAACGCAATGTCCTAACCAAACTGGGAAACAACTAAATAAAGTATGCTTCCCGTGGGAATCGAACCCACGTCCCCCGGGTCTACAGGCAAACGCCTTAACCACTGGGCCACGGAGGTCGTTTTAATTATTTGATATTTATAGATTGATTTTTGATAAATGAGATCACGATACGCATGTGATGTTGACCTTTTATTTCTTCATATATTATTGCCACATTAGGTACTTCGTGACGCTACCTCATTTCATCGAGCCGCCAGACTGATTATTAACCGACTTCAAAAAGAGGTAGGTGGAGGTTATTAATTCGATTGTATTTTTAATGTTTGTTACCGCATAGCTACCTCATTTTTGTCCTATGTCAGATGCCTTTAGACAGCTTGAAAAATCTTGACACCAGTGTTGGACACTTGCATATACGATAAACAAACAACAACAATAAAACCTCATTTTTTAACCGATTTGAAAAAATATTTTGGAGTGAAAACTTCTTAGCGGAGTTGTGCACTTTTTGGGATGGGTAAAAAATGTTAAACTCGCGTCAGGACACGTGAACTGATTGAAAATTCGTAAGACGGATACGTGATTGAGGCAAAGGCGAGTTTTTACTACTGCCGGCTTTCCTGGAGTGCAACCCGCTGTTTTTTTTATTGAAAAGCTTCAAGTACTTTCAAATTTAAATTTATTCAAAATAGGTTAAGTTGTTTGATTGAAGTTGGTTTTTATATTATAAAAGATTATTAACTGTTAAGTACAATAGTACTTAACAGTTAATAATCCTTATCCTTATCCTTCCTTACTAATATTATAAATGCGAAAGTGAGTTTGTTTGTTTGTTTATTTGTTTGTTTGTTTGTTTGTTTGTTTGTTTGTTTGTTTGTTTGTTTGTTTGTTTGTTTGTTTGTTTGTTTGTTTGTTTGTTTGTTTGTTTGTTTGTCTGTTTGTTTGTTTGTTACGCTTTCACGCCGTAACTACTGAACCGATCATCATGAAATTTTGCATACAAGTTCTCTGGACTACGGAGAAGGACATAGGCTACTAATCCCGAGGGATCGACATTGACGCGGGCGGAGCCGCGGGCGAAAGCTAGTGTTTCATAATATATGAAACTAGCTGTTGCCCGCGGCTCCGCCCGCGTTAGTGTCGATCCCTCGGGAACAATTAATCCCTCGGGAAGTAGAATTTCGCGGAATCAAACATACCCTATGTCCTTCCTCGGGCCCTCACCTCCATACCAAATTTCATCCAAATCTGTTCAATGGTTGAAGCGTAAAAAAACGACAAACAAAGTTACTTTCGCATTTATAATATTAGTATTAGTATGGAAGTATGGATATTATTTATACTTCTAAGTCCAGAAATGAGAAAATTTCCATAAAACCTTTACCCTCCCATTTTACCCCTTTAGGGGTGAATTTTGTCCATTTAACCCACATATATCTTTTTAAATTGTAATCTAGAACATACCTATTTATTTTCATACTTTATAGTCCAGAAATGAGAAAATTTCCAATTTCCAAACAAATTTTACCCCCCTTCTGGGGGATTTTTTCCTGTTGACCTACACAGATCTTTTTCAATTGTAATCGTGAATTGATTTACCTATTTTCATACTTCTAAGTCTAGAAATAAGTAAATTCCTATACAATCTTTACCCCGCTATTTTACCCCTTCAGGGGAAAATATCGTCTATTTTACCTACACAGATATTTTTAATTGTAACCTAGAACTTATATACTTATTTTCATACGTCTTAAGTCCAGAAATGAGAAAATTTCCATACAAAGTTTATACCACCCACCCACACCCATTTTACCCCTTAAGGGGGGAATTATGCAAATTTCATCTACCTACACACATCTTTTTAAATTTTAATCAAGAATTTATATACCTACTTTCATACTTCTAAGTCCAAAAATGAGAAAATTCCATATAAATTTTACCCCTTAAGAAGTTAAATTTCTAAAAATCCTCTCTTAGCGCTCATTCACATCATTAAAAGAACCCCTGTACCAAATTTCAAGTTTCTAGGCGCAGCAGTTTCGGTTGGTTTGCCGTTTGCCCGCGGCTACGACGCCGCCGTTTGTGTCCATCCCTCAGGAACAGTTTGGACCCTTAAAGGGGTGACTCAGGTCATCAATATGAACTACTTTTTCTATGGGACCAATGCTGGGAACTCAAAAAAAAATTCGTCATTTCCATAAAAAAGAGTCCCGCCGCCCGGCCAGTTTGTATGGGAATGTCGAATTTTTTTTGAGTTCCCAGCATTGTTCCCGTAGGAAAAGTTGTTCATTTTGATGGTCTGAGTCACCCCTTAAAACAAAACGATAAAAAATTCACCGTGTTTATTGGCAGGCAAACTAATGCTTTGAATTCATTCAAATGACGATAACTTTTTTTTTAATGAACCGATTTTGATGAAACAAACTTTAGATGTTTTGCTGAGTTAAAACAAAGCAATTGGTGAAAGTTTGAAGTAAATCGGTTCAGTATTTTCGGAGATAATCGTGATCATACATACAGACAGACAGACAGACAGACAGACAGACAGACAGACAGACAGACAGACAGACAAAAAATTCCAAAAAATTTTTTTTGCTTTCTATTATTCTTTTTAAGCGTCCCTCTATCCATTTCAGTCAAAAATTCGAAATGTACAGACAAAATATTTTTACTGTTTTATTATATGTATAGATGAATACATTTCAACTGCATGCCATCACTTCTTATCCGTTTTTATTGAGTTAACCCTCTTCCCAACAAGTCACAGCCACACTACACTGTCATCATTTCGTGTAGGTGACACAGGTACACGACCATGCACACCCTGGTGTCAGAGTCCTTCGGAACCGCGCCTCTTAGCCACTGACGTAGGTTCTTTCAAACGACTACCAGATGGCAGCCGGGACCAACGGCTTAACGAGCTTTCCGAAGCATGAAATCATCTTATTATCAGACAATCAGGTGATTCAAGCCTGCAATGTCCTAAGCAAACTGGAAACGATTAATCAAAGTATGCTTACTGTGGGAATCGAACCCACGACCCCCAAGTCTATAGGCAAACGCCTTAACCACTGGACGATGGAGAGACTCACTACACTGTGAGTCTACCACACGTCGCGGCGGCGCTTGGGGCGAGTGTAAAGTAATCTTCATTACAACTATACGGCGCCTCTAATATCTATATCAGTTTTCAGCGTGTCAATTCAATTCCCAACGCACCTTTACATATTTTTAATCTGTTGTGTCACAGCCACACTACACTGTGACCCTACCACATTGCACTTAGCCGCGGCGCCTAGGGCGAGTATTAGTAAGTAATCTTCATTTCATCTGTATGCCATCACTTCCTATCTGTTTTCAGCGAGTTTATCCTCTTCCCAACCAGTACGTTTACATAGTTTTTATTCCGTTTTGTCACAGCCACACTACACTGTAACCTTACCACACTTCGCCGCGGCGCCTGGGGCGAGTGTTAAGTAATCTTCATTTCAACTGCGTGCCATCACTTTCTACCGACCTTGACGGAGAAAGCCTGGGAAGACGTGAAGGCTGCACGCTTGTTATTTACTATTACCAGAATATAACTACACGAATACATTCGCTTATGTATTAGTTAAGTTTCCCCTTATTTGTGTTTCGTTTCCCCACTTTTAGAATACCCGAGCTTTTGTTATTTACTTATATTTGTACATAGTATTTTTCAATCTGTGCTTTCCTTCGTTAGATAAAAGAGGATTCCATAAATAAAAAAGGCTGTTCCGAGGCTTGATTTTTACTGGATTGCCAAGGAAAGGTTATTTGACTAATTTTCTGAAACAATTTAGACTTTTTTACGCGTTTACTTTAAATTGTATTATAATATTACGGAAATAAATACTTACCCCTTTTATCTACCAGGATCCAGTGTTAAACTATTTTTTATTTTGTCATAAACTGTGACATTCTTGATGATAATAATAATATATATGGACAAATCACACAGATTGAGCTAGCCCCAAAGTAAGTTCGAGACTTGTGTTATGGGATACTAACTCAACGATACTATATTTTATAACAAATACATATATAGATACACATCCAAGACCCAGGCCAATCTGAAAAAGATCATTTTCCATCTTGACCTGGCCGGGGATCGAACCCGGTCACTCCGTGTCGCAGGCTGGCGTGTTGACCGCTTCGCCACGGAGCTAGTCAAATGATTATCGATCAGATTTTATAACTTGAGAGAGAAAAGAAGCTGTCCATTTCTTTACCTGCAAGTTCTTTAAGTCTATTGTTGAAGTTTAAATTCACGATATCAGATTGAATGAATGAATTGTGTATTTGAAAATTATACACAGTACAAAAAATAAATGTATGTACCTACTTAATATTAAATTAAATTGCAAATTTTACCAGCACCGTGTTCGTTCCCAAATAGGTCCCAACTCAGCATTTGCTGGCGATAAAGCTAGCGCTAATCTTCCGTTGGAACCCGTGTTGACGTCACGGGTGTGCGCAACTTACAAATAAAAATGAGAAACAAAAATAATACAATAACACATACACAACATTACATAACATCCATACAAATATACACTCAAGCACACGCACAACACCAGACAGGCAAGATTAACATAGCTAGAATGCCGATGTACAATAATTCTGTGGCTTATCCAAGTGACAAAGCACTGTACTACTGCATAATACCTAAATCTTAAGCAATTCACGCTCACTTTCATGCACTAGAACTTATGAAATCCTAGCGCAATAAAAGCGAAAATACCTGATTGTAAGCTATTAGAGTAATCAAACCAAATAGATTTTCATAACCTTTTGTGGACTAATGATATTGAGTCTCTAAAAGGAATAAACGGTTAACAAAAGCAAAGAAAAGAATCCAAATTCTTTTCTAAAGCAACATTTCGAATCCATAAGTAGTTGATGCAAGTCGAAATCTTCCTTCAAGGCTGAACTTATCATCAGTAAAAGTGACTTTTACACTAAGAGGGACCTTCAAATAATATTTTGCAACCCACTGCCCACTCGATGTAAAGTGATTTATCATAAAACTTGTCATAACCATAAAAACACTTTTGTTTGCACATTTTCGGTTTAACATGTCAAGTACTTTTTTGACAGTTTTTAAAATGATGAGGCATGATTGTGAGTAGATTTGTAAGGCTTTGTTAACGAAGTTTGAGTAAGTATTAGAATCATTAGTAAGCTCTTGCGTTTGCTTGCATTGGTACTATGGCAATAGGTATTACTGGCATTTTCTCTCTCATCTAGGGTTTTATTGAACATACTTATATATGAATTTGCGTTAAACGTACGATTTTTATATGGAAATTGAAAATATATATAAAAATTATACATTATACATATATAGCGTGATTTTGAACCCCCTAGCTATATTGAAATCTTGGAATCAGAATACCTAATGGAATACAGAATTCCAAGAAAAAAAGATAAAAACCGAAAAAAAAAAAATTGACTCCATAAAAATTCGTTCAGCCTATCGGCGACTTTGTATGGGAAAACATATTTTTTTTTTGATTTTCAGCTTTTTTTCTTGCAGTTCTATATTTCATTAGGGGTTCTAATTCTGAGATTTCAATAAAGCTAGGGGGTTCAAAATCACGTTGTATATAATATGTAAAATTATACGAACATTCACCCGCTTATAAATAGTTCTCCTGAGTGTGTTATGAGATACATATATATAACACATTATTTTTAACCGACTTAAAAACGGTTATCAAATCGGTTGTATGTTATTTTTAAATATTTGTTACCTCAGAACTTCGTCATTCATGAAATGATTTTAAAATATCTTATTTGAAAGGGTATGCTTCTAAGTTGGTCAAGTTGAAAAGCGGAGACGAGATGAGAGGATTTAAACAACCAATGGAATCGTTATTCACACATCTCGTCTCCTCTCAGCGTTTGTGGAAACCAATGGAAACTAGTGAGTGCGATGTGACATATTCATATGGCTCGATTTTGCCAGCACACATCTCCGCTTTTGCCAGCGGATATCTCCGCAGAGACGACAACAAGGGACATTTGTTGCTCTAGCCAGCACACATCTCGTTGGTATCGGCCCGGAGGCGACTTTTATTGTCATCAGCACACGCCTTTAGTGAAAGCACTTTATCTGAAAAACCAATGCGGGATTTAGAAGTCAGGAGGAGCAACAAAGGAGTAGAGGCCCTCTGGCTCAAAATTATTTTCCAAAAATAAACCTTTTTTAGTCGAGTTTTCCAATAAATAATTTATAGTAAAACTAAGTAAAGGTTCTTTTATTAATTTAACAAACATATAAATATGATCGGAAACAAGAATAATCTTAAATTAACGAACGGAACCATCCCAGCTTTTTTCGACGAAAAATCGTTGATAATTTCGCATGTAAAGCGTAAAACGTGAAAAAAATATCATAGGGAAAGTTGTTTACTAGTCAGATTATTTTCGAGATATAGATTACTAGTCAGAGTCTATTGGGGATCCCTTTTGTGGAGGCTAGGCCCCAGGGCTGTGGCCCCGGTTGCTCTCCCTTAAATCCGGCCCTGTGAAAAACATCTCTTGTCTTCGCTTTAGACATCTCAGCAGAACTCCGCTTAGTCGTACGTAAGCAAGATTTATAAGACTTTTCTTACAGCTTCACCGACATTTTCGAGTTTCAAATGACATCTGTCACCTCTCACCGCAGCTTACACTGGTCTCCTTGGCCTGAAGCGTAGACACTTGACTAAAAAAAGCCCGATGATCAAACACAACTTAGCATAATTATTTTTAGTAAAAAATTGCATAATTACTTTTTTCAGGTGATTTCGCATCTGATCGCAAAACGTTTAATAGTTTATAAATAAAAAAAAGTGTAAATTGACATAGTTAATATTTGCAAAAAAGCCGTTTATATTAAAATATTTGCGCTTTCACAAGTATTATCTAATCTGTTATATGTTTATCCATTAACCAGGATTTCACAATAATTAATTATAACCATGTTACAAAATCAATATGCAAAAATAAAAAGTATTTTCAAACTCCTTAACACCTGCCGGACCTCGGAATCCGGTCATATTCAGGACACTTCGAAAGCTTGGTATCAGCCGTATGTTCGTATATATCAACAGATACAACAACACTTCCTCTGTCGAAGACCTTAAGAGGCCGGCGAACAGGTAATTTCCCATACAAACGTAATACCAAAATAATTTTCAATTCAAGAATATTTCAACATATATATGCTGTTATTCGGATTAAGACAGTATTTATGTAGGATCCCATTAATTTTTTTATTTCAAAATTTATCACCTACTTCAAAATATATGCGATTGCATTTCGTACATTTTTAGGACAATAAAGACGTATTTTACAAATTCAATCAATCATAATGTAATTATAATAGAACCACAGGTTATATTGTCTAGTTGTACAATGCCATATAAAAAATGAAAATATAAAAAAGTCTCATTCATCATTTTTGGTATTCGCACACACTAAATAATATCTCAAAAATTTTGAAAAGAAATTGCTGGACGCTCGCACGGGGGATTGCGGAGGCAATCCGGACGCGGCGGCGGCTTGGGGAGAAGGGGGAACGATACGCATTGTTCTGAGTGTCCAACGAACTTTGACACTCGCCTCGAATTTTTTTTTCATCTGGCGCGTCGCCGGCTTCTTAAAAGATCGGGGCAGCCGCGTGCTGTTAGAACTACATAGCCTGTTAATGCTGTTAAAGCCAGAATTACATGCCCTAAATCTTAAATTTTAGAGAGTGGATCCTTTAAAAACGCATTCTGTCGCGATACGCAAGTGAAGGGTACAGAAATAACCTCTTTATCGATAAAAAACTTTTTTCATGATTGAAGAGCACTACAATAAGCAAAATGATGAAGTTTACGCTCACAGTTCTAAAGAAGCTGCTCAATTGGAAATGTTCAACGTGGTCATCAACCTGCGTCAGTGATGGTTTGGTGGGGCGTGTCTTATCAAGGCGTCACAAAGCTACATTTTCGTGTAAAAGGAGTGAAAACTTCAGCCGAAGTGTATCAAAAGACAGTTAAAAATGTACCGTGGACTTTCCAGCAGGACTCTGCACCTGGTCAGCCAAGGCAGGAAGTACCCAAGCCTGGCTTGAAACTAACTTTCCGGGCTTGATGATAGGTTCAATAGTTATTGCATGAAAACGTTAACAATCAAAAAATTAAGTTTGGATTAGTATACATAGGTACACTTAATATACTTAACATTTTTTTTCTATAACTACGCACCCGGATTTTATTTTAATTATAGTCCATTTACAAAATTAGAACGTTTTATTCCTATTTTAAAATTTATTTCAATTATTTGTTGATAAAATAAATGTTACCACGACAGTAACTTCATAACGCCATAGATTTAAAAAAAAAATCGGAGACTTCATACTTCTATGCATAACGCCATAGAAGAATGGAGACGAAATTTTTTTTTTAAATCTATGCATAATGCAATCTATTTTAGAATTGGAATAGAGTTGACCGAATTTTTTTTTTTTAATCTATGGAGTTGACCTTTGTTATCAGATTGCCGATGTTACAAGTTCTTCATCTTGACAAATTGTCTTGTCAGTTCGTGCGTGCAGACCCGATATTAAAATTTGATTACGCCGTTGGGAAATTTGTATGTGCTCTCATATTGGCATTTAGCTTCCTGGTGTTTTTATGCAACTAGTTTTTTAATAAGAAGATATTGCAAATAAGCACACTATTGCAAACTTAATTACTGGAGATTTCGGGTCATATTTTTTTAATAATTAAAAATCGCTGTTAAAAGCGCTTTTTTTACAAGCTTTTATTTAGTTTCACCTGTCCTGTTGTCTGTCGTTCTGTAATCAAATCTTACAACTTAAATTTGATCCACTTCCCGGTTTCCGATTGAGCTGAAATTTAGAATGCATGTATAAATCGGATGACAATGCAATGTTATTGTGACATAGACCTGATCTGATGATGGAGCTGGAAGGTGGCCATAGGAACTCCGTAATTAAATGATGCAACCCTATCGAGTTTGAGCTCATTAGATTCGTCTTGACAAGTACTTTGATACTATATGGTAACCAGGGTCTGATGATGGAGCCGGAAGGTGGCCATAGGAACTCCGTAATTAAACGATGCAACCCTATCGAGTTTGAGCTCATTGGATTAGTCTTGACGAGTACTTTGATACTATATGGTAACCAGGGTCTGATGTTGGAGTTGGAAGGTGGCCATAGGAACTCCGTAATTAAACGACGCAACCCCATCGAGTTTGGGCTCATTGGATTAGTCTTGACGAGTACTTTGATACTATATGGTAACCAGGGTCTGTGTTGGAGCCGGAAGGTGGCCATAGGAACTCCGTAATTAAACGACGCAACCCCATCGAGTTTGGTCTCGTTTGATTCGTCTTGACGAGTCTCTTGCTTTCGTCCCATATTAATTATATATGATTGATTGGATCGATGACCCAATGCCAAGGTGAGCACGTGCCGAGGGCTGAATGGTATGAGGGTGTATAAACATGTCTTGCCGCTAACGTTGCGCCCAGAGGTACTAAAAAGTTAAAAATAAAATTAAAGAAAAAAAAAATTTTAAAAACAAGCTTTTATTATTTGTTTATAAAATGAACTAAAAAGTTAAAAATAAATTAACTCTAAAAAGAAATATAACACTTTGTAACTTGATTGTAACCTTTAACGACAAATAAGCGTCTTCGTCTAGGACAAAATAATTCCATATTGTACAAATTTATTTAATTTTAACACTAAAACTTTTCACCATACATAATTATTAAATCTTGTCCCCCCTCTTTATCATAGTCCCCATTTATAAATGAAAGCGTGTTACATTGTGATAGCTTGAGGAAAATGTTGTGTTGTATTAAATGTAACACGCTTTCATTTATAAATGGGGACTATGATAAAGAGGGGGGACAAGATTGAATAATTATGTATGGTGAAAAGTTTTAGTGTTAAAATTAAATAAATTTGTACAATATGGAATTATTTTGTCCTAGACGACGACGCTTATTTGTCGTTAAAGGTTACAATCAGGTTACAAAGTGTTATATTTCTTTTTAGAGTTAATTTATTTTTAACTTTTTAGTTCATTTTATAAACAAATAATAAAAGCTTGTTTTTAAAATTTTTTTTTTCTTTAATTTTTTAGTTTCGCAAACTGATAAAGAAATAGAGGTCATTATTTTTTATTTTTTTCTCTTGAGCCAAAGTCTGTTTCCGAATTTCGTTTTTAGCTCACCTGGCTACCCATCCGTCACCGTAGGAGCCTACATATTGTTGGTCAATTGTTTTATGTTCTCAAAAATGCCTTGAATATCTAAAATCATGTTTACAACTTTTAAGTTTAACAGCCTACGTGGTCCAGTGGTAAGGGCGTTTGCCTGTTGACCCCCGGTCGAGGGTTCGATTCCCACCGGAAGCATACTTTGTTTAGTTGTTTCCAGTTTGGTTAAGACATTGCAGGCTTGAATCACCTGATTGTCTGATAATAAAGATGATTCCGTGCTTCGGAAGGCACGTTAAGCCGGTGGTCCCGGCTGCCATCTAGTAGTCGTTAAAGGAACCACGTCAGAGGCCGAGACGCGGTTTCAAAGAACTCTGACACCAGGGTGTGCATGGTCGATTAACCGTGACACCTACTCGAAATTATGATGATGACTTTTAAGTTCTACTCATGAAAGGCTTCTGCGTTCCCCCAACACTCTTACACTTGCTACTCCTTCTCACCGTACAGATTTTTTTCGATATCTCTTTCTCTGTAACTGCTGTAAGACTCTGGAACGCGCTCCCAGTTTGCATTAGTAGCGCCCCTAGCCGTGATTCCTTTTATTCTCGATACGACATTGGAATCTTCAAAAAACGAGTCTATTTTCTTAAAAGGCCGGCAACTATCTTGTCACACACCAGGTGTGTAAGCATTAACTTTAAAACCCAAATAAAATTACCTATCTATATCCCGCTTCCGTTTCCCCATACATACTTCCTATTCGCCATGACGGTCTGTGATTGGTCGCCCGAAGACTTGAAAAAAATATGGCGAGCGAGTCGAGAACGGCGCGCCGTGCCCTGATATAATTTCGATCGTGTAAACCAGTTGCAACTTAAACTAAATCCTCAGTTTGTTATCGATAATAATGCTTCGTTGTCATTTGACGAGTTATACTATTTTGTCATTGAGTTTGCCGATTCCCTCGACGTAAACGCCGTCGGTGCGAGTTTGCGCTCGGAACTGTGTCAAGGTCATGCGCATTCCAGCTCGCAAGTGAAATTACCTAAATTGCAAATAGCTAAGTTTGATGGTAATATAGAAAACTGGCAGATGTTTAAAGACAGTTATACGTCACTTGTGCATAATAATGTTTCGTTGTCGGACACAGAGAAATTTTACTATTTGCTGTCATGTCTATCTGGGTATGCTCTGACACTAGCTAAGGGTGTTCCTATAACATCAGCTAATTACTCTGTCGTTTATGCAGCGTTATTAGACAGGTATGATAAAAAACGTATTTTAGCCAACGCTTATTTAGAAAAAATAATAAAATAAATCCGATACAACGGCCATCATTATCAAACTTATCACAATTAACCAACACACTTTATGAATGTGTTAGTGCATTGCGCGGGTTAAATATTGATGATTTAAGTGAATTTCTTTTATTTTACATAGCATCTCGGCCTCTTGATACAGAAACTAGGAAAAGGTTTGAATTACAAAATACTGAAGAAATTCCTAAATTTAATAACTTGGTTGTTTATTTACAGAATTATATAAAGGTATTAGAGGTTAGTCAACCTAGTAATTTACAGTCATTCAATTCTACAAATAAACGAAACCGCAACAGCACAAATAAAGGTAACTTTTCTCGGCAGTCAAATTCTTCCTTAATTGCTTCTACGAACTCAAATAATAATAAACCTAATCAGGCTGTTTGTGTGTATTGTCATGAAAATCATTCAATATATCGCTGTGGTAAATTACATTCTATGAATATAGGACAGCGACAACAATAAGTTAAAGAGTTACAATTATGTCAAAACTGCTTAAGGCCCGGTCACACTAGTGCAGACTGCAAGTCTAAGTCCACATGTTTCATTTGTAACTCAAAACATAACACATTATTACATGAAGAACATAAAAGTTTATTATCTAATACCATTGACCTAAAGGCTTCTGAGAATTCCAATATGAGCACTGCCCTAACTTGTACAACTCAGCCAAACATGTCAAAGTCACCTATGAGTACCAAAATTATTGGTTCAGCAGTGGTTCGGTTGAGAAGCGTGGATGGTTCATTACAGTATGCTCGTGTAATCATAGATAGTGGCTCGATGGACTCTTTCATTACAAGTAGCTGTGTGCGACAGTTAGGTTTACATATAAAAAAGTGTAATTTAAATGTAACCGGTCTCGGTCAAAATTATGTTTGTAATATCAAAGGTTATACTTTTGGCTCTATTGTGCCTAGGTCAAATGACTCGCCCCAATTTGATATACCATTAGTGATTTTGCCTAAAATCACTTCAATGATTCCTTCAACCTCATTACCGTCGGTTGTCAAGGAAAAGTTTAAACATTTGGATCTCGCCGACCAAGATTTTGATAAATCGGGTCCGATCGATCTGTTGTTAGGAGTAGACTGTTTTGACCAGATATATACTGGTTCACGTTATAGCCCAGGTCCTGGTTTTCCATGTGCACTGTTTAGTGTATTCGGCTGGGTGATAAGTGGTCAGTTTCTTCAAAACGTGGTGGCTCAAACTCCAGCCACACCCGTTACGTCACTCATCGCGTCTTCTAGTGCGCTCGATGAGATCGTTCAACGTTTTTGGGAATCCGAAGAACCGCCGAAATGTAAAATTTCCGGTCCTGAGGATGAAATATGTGAACAAAAATATAAAAATGGCACATATCGTACCTCCGAAGGTCGTTATGTTGTACCAATTATGCTTAAAGATGATACTCCAGCTTTAGGAGAATCATATCATCAGGCTCTTAACCGTTTTCTCAACTTGGAAAAGCGTCTTGCCAGCCAGACTGAGTTGAAAACGGAATATAAGGAATTTATGCAGCAGTACGAAGATCTGGGACATATGCAGCCTGCTGAATCTTTGTCTACTGACCGTTATATTATTCCTCACCATTGTGTAATACGACCCGATAGTACAACGACACGTTTACGAGTAGTCTTCGATGCCAGTAGTCAGACCTTGAATAATCTGTCACTCAATAATATTGTTCATGTGGGTCCTAAGCTGCAAGTGGATATTGTCGATTTAGTGACGAAATTTAGACTTCACAAAATAGTTTTTACTGCCGACATCCGTCGTATGTATCGGCAAATATTGATAAGACCCGAGGAAAGGCATTATCAACACGTGCTTTGGCGTAATGATCCAACTGAGATCTTAAAGGAGTACGAACTTAAGACAGTCACGTACGGAGTTAGTAGTTCACCTTATTTAGCCATTCGAACACTTCATCAACTTGTTGAAGATCATGGTTCTGAGTACTCAAGTCGTGTAGCTCAAGTTATCACCCAGGAGACATTTATGGACGATATCACAACTGGCGGCTCTTCCCTTGAAGAGGCGATCAAGCTGAAGGCCGATATCACATCTTTGTTGGCCAAGGCTCACTTTGAACTACGTAAATGGACTACCAACGATCCTCGTCTTCTTAAGGATGTTCCTCCTGAATTTTGTCAAAGTTCCAAATCCTTCGATGAATCGGGAAATGAGTTTGTCAAAATATTAGGGATACGATGGAATCCCATTAATGATTCTTTATCATATGCCTTTTCAGACTCATTCGAAGTCAAATTTACTAAAAGATCCATACTCTCTTTAGTAGCCTGCATTTTCGATCCACTCGGTTGGATATGCCCAGTAGTCTTTGCAACAAAATCGCTGTTGCAAGAAATATGGCGGTTAAATTTATCGTGGGATGAGACTATTCCAAAACATTTAACCAAACAATGGCATTTAATAGCGGCCAATTTGTCTGATTTACAAAAAATTTCTCTTCCGCGGCTAGTGATACCTTCCAATCCGATGGAAGTACACTTGGTAGGTTTCTGTGATGGTTCTCTGAAAGGCTATGGTTGTTGTATGTATATTTGTGTGGTTACTAATGAGCCCAGAATTTCTACTGCGACTAGTTTACTGATTGGAATCGATCTAGGTGGCCCATTTTCCTTTAAAGAGAGTCGCCGTCGTGGCGCAAAAACATATAAAGCTTATTTATGTCTATTCGTATGTTTAAGCTCAAAGGCTGTACACTTGGAAGCCGTAACCGAATTGAGTGCAGAAGCTTTTCTTGCTGCTCTAGACCGTTTTGTCTCTCGACGTGGAATATGTCATACGATAGTAACTGACTGTGGGACAAATTTTGTAGGAGCCAACAAGTATCTGAATGAAGTTTCTAACATGCTCCACAAGCATTATCCTGAAGTGTCAAATGGTCTAGCGAACCGCCATATCAAATGGAGTTTCAATCCCCCCGGCGCCCCTCACTTCGGGGGTATATTTGAAAGTGGCATAAAATCCACAAAATATCACCTTAAGCGTGTTGTCGGTTCTCAGGTTCTCACTCTTGAGGAATTCTTCACAATATTAGCAAAGGTAGAAGCTTTATTGAACTCGCGTCCACTCTGTACGTTATCAACAGATCCGTCGGAGTCTGACGTTTTAACCCCGGGACATTTTCTAACGGGAGGTCCTTTAGTCACCCTGCCCGAAGAACCAATAAGTGAAAATTCGTGTCCGCGCTCTCGTTGGGTGATGCTTAAGAAAATTACCCAGAGCTTTTGGCGCGTGTGGCAGCGTGATTATCTTCATACATTACAACAAAAGAACAAATGGTTCGTACATGAACCAAATATTAAAATAGATGACTTAGTCATAGTTAACGAACCTAATCTTCCGCCGATGTTCTGGAAGTTGGCACGTATTGTGCAAGTGCATGCTGGTTCGGACCAAGTAGTCAGAGTAGTTACTCTCCGAACTGCTAACGGAAAGACCTTTCGTAGGCCGGTAGTAAAGGTTTGTCCCTTACCAATTAATTAAGATTTTTTTTCATAAATTACTAATACATAAATACACACTATCCTTAGGCTAGTTAAAACTTATTTATTACTTTATCTTTCGAAAATAATATTTCTAGATATTCTTGCAATAGTGCGTAGCTATTGCTTTTGTTTTTTATCTTTCAATTTGCATTCTCTGTGAAACCCTTGTGGATTTCAGGTGGGGGAAGGAACCACGTCAGAGGCCGAGACGCGGTTCCAAAGAACTCTGACACCAGGGTGTGCATGGTCGATTAACCGTGACACCTACTCGAAATTATGATGATGACTTTTAAGTTCTACTCATGAAAGGCTTCTGCGTTCCCCCAACACTCTTACACTTGCTACTCCTTCTCACCGTACAGATTTTTTTCGATATCTCTTTCTCTGTAACTGCTGTAAGACTCTGGAACGCGCTCCCAGTTTGCATTAGTAGCGCCCCTAGCCGTGATTCCTTTTATTCTCGATACGACATTGGAATCTTCAAAAAACGAGTCTATTTTCTTAAAAGGCCGGCAACTATCTTGTCACACACCAGGTGTGTAAGCATTAACTTTAAAACCCAAATAAAATTACCTATCTATATCCCGCTTCCGTTTCCCCATACATACTTCCTATTCGCCATGACGGTCTGTGATTGGTCGCCCGAAGACTTTAAAAAAATACGGCGGGCGCCGTGCGCTGATATAATTTCCAATTATAACGACTTCTAAGAGCTTTGCTGGCCAAAACAACCCTAAATCTTCATCGCGTGTATGTGATGGTGTACCACTAGTGTAGGCAGCGAGAAATAATACAGTTCAAGCAGGAAGATCGCTAGCCGGCCGGCACGAGGCCCCGTCGCAGGCGATTCCTTTCCAGAGTCCTGTCCACCGTGGATCCAGCTTAGTGTTTACTGTTTTTCCTCGCTGTGATTCTGGGGTTGATCGGGAATGCAGTAACTCTTCCAGAAAGTCGCAACACCAGGTGTTGCAGGTGTCTATGGGCAGCGGTGATCGCTAACCATCAGATGACCCGCTTGTTCGTTTGCCATCCTATGTCATAAAAAAAGTTAGAGTTCTCTTTAGATTTCCGCGGGTTCCTGGACTGCACGGTTTTTGTTTTGGATTGTTCTGCAAATTGTTTCTAGTGAAGTTTATAATGTGAAGTCAGTGTAATTTGGTGTTATAGATGCCCATATTTATGAACAATGTGTGAAATAACAAAAATAAAGTCTCATGATGCGACTGTAGTGAGGTTTACTTAGCGGGCTGGTGTTTGCTCGGCTTGCTGCGACGTAGATCAAACCAGTAGAGTCGTGGGTGAAAAAATCGTGGGAATTGTCGCCAGGGGCTCCGACGAATCAACGGAATTAATTACACCATCATTTCGGCCCGGTGCGCGTACCGATGACTGCAACTACCGGCCAAGCAGTTGAGTCTGACACCTCTGCCCTTCTTTCTCATAATCCGTTTTTTTCCTTCTCAAAACTTATCTCCTTCTTCTCTCTCTTTCTCTTATAAAGACTATTTAATGCGGGTTTCGGACAACACGGAAGTTTCCTCAATTATTTTAAATACCCTTGGCTTGTTCACACTCTACCTTGTTTTTGGTCCTCCTCTATTTCTGCATCATTTAACTTTCAGATTTTTTGAATTTTTTTTTTACATTCGTCTGCCTTGTTACGAAACTTATAGCTCCCCTCAACTCATGCACATACCTTTCCATTGCTCAGAACGCAAAGTACAAATTACAAAATCTATACATTTCCACGTTTCGGCCTCCGTCGTTAATGATAAAAAAAATTAATGTTGAAGTAACCATTAACACCTAATTTGGCACAACATTGATGTAACTAGATTTTGCTCGTTTAAATGTATTTACCGCAACTTATTAAACTTACTACTAGGCTCTTCTCCCAAAATAAGCAACATTTAACAAAAAGCGATGCCGATTTTTAAATTACATAGGAACCCTTAATATTCTGACCCATAATACCACTTTTTAAATAAACAAGTTAAATAATAACTTTATATTAAACGTGTTACGCGAGATACATTAATTATAAAAACACCGTTTTACTCATGTTCATTTAGTCGGAATCGCCAACTAGTTTCAGTCTGTTACGAGGACCACCGCCACCACACAAGACAGGAGTAGAGTGTTAGAGAGAGAAGCGAAACCACCGTGTCGCCACCGCGAACACTCGCCCTGATGATGGTCTTCGTAACAGACTGAAACTAGTTGGCGATTCCGACTAAATAAACGTGAGTTAAATCTTGTTTTTATAATGAAGTTTACAACAAATTATTAAACTTAGAAGTTTTATTAAATTTAGTGGCAATAGCAGATTCTTTTATATAATGACATTCACACGACACATACGCATTTTGTTAGCATTAGACTAGTGAGTCTGAATGTGTGTATTGGTAATGTAGGTGTAAGAAATTCCCACATTTTCCCACTGATTATCGCATTTATATATTAAGAAATACTCTTGAAATACAAGAGAATCACACAGCGCTGTGTGGTGACGATTATAGCTTAATTAAAGTACACATACTTAGGTGTGACTAGAAGCGTCTTGAGACAGAAAAGAAGAAGGGTCTTGGATGTTTATCCATACTTTATTTTATAACAAATACATATATAGATAAACTCAAGACCCAGGTCAATCTTGACCTAACCGTGCATCGAACCCGACACATCCGGCGTAACATCCTGGCATGACGACAACTAGACCACAGCGGTCGTCTTATGATGTTCTTAGACTGGTATAATAAAAACATATGTGTGTCACGAACTCATAGTGGTATAGTTGGTAGCACCTTAGGGCTTAAACCTAAAAGCTACGTCCCTTCAAATCTTACCTGTGGCGAGTTCTTTTTCATTACATATTTTCGATTTTAATAAATACCAAGCATTGTTATACTATATAAAACATATATAAAAATTTACAATTATTAAGAATAGATCAGTGTCCCTACATTTCTAGAGACAGCAAAGTTAAACAACGACAAACGCATTACTAGTAGTTTTTCCTCTAATTTTCTGGGAACCTTCTTGCAGCGTTTGTCTGTGAAAAATGCTCGACAGGTTGAATAACAGTCGATAACATCGCAAATTAAAGAGGAACAGATGTGGCACTTCAAGCAACCTACGGAAACAAGCTTTTGAACGGGAAACAATCGATGCTACTTCCTTTATTGTACTGAACCCTTAATTATCCAGCATATATACATACATATTATCACGCTTTTGTCCCATGGGAGAGACTAAGTACCTCCTCTTGCTACGACCCTTACAAACCTCTACTCGCTTCCTGCATGCTCGGCGTTCTCGGGTAATCCTAAATTGCCCTTTGGCAATACAAAAGATTACCAGAATAAAAGAGTCAATATGTAGTACGTCCAACATTAACTAAATAATGCTTATTTTGTATATCTAATGTCATATTGTATTGTAGATAAGTGTAGTCCTCGATACTAATAATTTGCTCAAATTTTTTGACTCAAGACAAAGCAATACTCGACTTAGGTTTGTGAAAAATCTTTGCCAAAATTTAGAGCATTTTAGTTGTGTCGTGTCAGACTGTGGCCATCAGCTAAAACCCTTAAATTATTGAAAGTGTTTGGAAATAAAAGGCTTCACTTCCACTTTCTTCCACAAATAATATCCATCACCAAAATTTTCTTTCTTACACAACAATCATCAATCAGGCATGTTCTTCGTGCTTTAACAAAATGTCACCTGAAAACGGACAGAAAAAACTCTGTAATGGCTAATTTAACATTTTACAAGATGCCAACTAGCATTCATTTAGATCCTTGTAGCACTACTACTGAGTGCCATCTGGGGTAAAGCATATCAGAAAACCCTTATTGACGGGTGATCCTTCTGTAACTTTTCTATAATTGCGATAAGATCACCCCATTGTCAGCCACATCGGGGCCTACATCGAGGAAGTCTGTGGTTTTTGTCCACGACCTGTAATGTTGTAATTTGTTATTGACAACGTGGGGTAACGCAATTTGGTTAATGGAAAACCTAATGATTTAAAAATTATATCTAAACACTTTATGTATTTCGTATTGTGTGCAGAAATTAATTTTATTCTTCTATGGCTGCGGTTCAGGTAGAAGTAGTCCCCAGCGCTCATAGTTCCAAAATATGTGCTCATAGTTTAAAAATAGTTGGGTGTAGGTGCAGTGTAGCGAAAAAGAAGTAATAATAATTAAATAAAAACTTTCAATAAAAATAACACACATATCCTTATCCTTACTAATATTATAAATGCGAAAGTGAGTTTGTTGGTTTGTTTGTTACACTTTCACGCCCTAACTACTAAACCGATCATCATGAAATTTTGCATACAAGTTCTCTGGAGTACGGAGAAGGACATTGGCTATCTTTTATCCCAGGAAAAAGTACTGTTTCCGAGGGATCGACATTGACGCGGGCGGAGCCGCGGGCGAAGGCTAGTAAACATATAATTCTTATACAAAATCAATACATATACTTACACAAAGATAAGACATAATATGTAAAAGTAATAAATATATTTTTAAACAGTGGACAGATAATGTAACGTGACTAGTTCTTTAAATTTCGTAGCCGTCTGAGCTTTACGAATGTCGAGTGGCAAAGCATTCCAAAGTCGTGCCGCCTGAACAGTAAAAGAATTTGAAAAACATCTGAAATAGCTAACAATTACCAATCTGACGATTACAGCTGGGACCCTTGAACTAAAGCCGGGACCTTACTGCTAACTTTTACTTAATCCTAATTTTTTTCTTGCAGTGTTTTCATGAGTGATGGCGACGGAATTTGACCATTCGCACTGCAGCGAGAATGGCCCAAGGCATTTTGTGGAATGGGAGGAATGGGAGTTGGAATGCTCTCCCCGAAAATATCAGAAGGGCTTCTCACAGGTACGCTTTCAAGGAGGCTGTGCTTAAATTATTTCTCAAGAAGTCTCTTTCCTCTTCTTCCCTTTCCCGTTGATCAGTAATCATCCTATATTTATATATTTATTGGTCTGTATTTGTGTATGTGATTATCCTTACTATCCTTTCCTTACTTTACTTATAATATTATAAATGCGAAAGTGAGTTTGTTTGTTTGTTACGCTTTCACGCCGTAACTACTGAACCGATCATCATGAAATTTTGCATACAAGTTCTCTGGAGTACGGAGAAGGACATAGGCTACCTTTTGTCCCGGGAAAAAGTATTATTCCCGAGGGATCGACATTGACGCGGGCGGAGCCGCGGGCGAAAGCTAGTAATATTATAAATGCGAAAGTGAGTTTGTTTGTTTGTTACGCTTTCACGCCGTAACTACTGAACCGATCATCATGAAATTTTGCGTACAAGTTCTCTGGAGTACGGAGAAGGACATAGGCTACCTTTTATCCCGGGAAAAGTACCAATCCCGAGGGATCGACATTGACGCGGGCGGAGCCGCGGGCGAAAGCTAGTATTATATAAAATACGTTTATGTATATTATGTTTGTATTGATGTTTTACTTCACATTTATTCATATTTGGCGCTTTATCGTACCACCCTCTTTAATTTTCTTTTTGGTGGTAAAAAGGACGTGAAAGAAATTAACACAAGTCATTTGGAAGAACTTTAATCAATACTTTAAATGATTCAATCAAAAACAATTACTCATTAATACATACATATGATAAATATTCATATATTGAGGCTTAACAATCACCATCTAAGCTAACCTCTGAAATCACAAACACCATAACCTACTAGGGTTCGTCACCAACTGGACATACGGATCTGCTGATGATGCTGAAAATAACTGAACTTCCACTTTTGTCAACGCAGTCAAATTAAATGCAAATCAACGTACTTTTTAAGTACGTACATTTATTATTTATATTTCCTTACGGTTAACAGGTCTTTTGAGAGGTTTGCGTGGACATATAGATCTAAGAAAAGAAGCCCTTTAAAGAACCTCCTACCATATCCCGTGTCTAGAAATACATATGTATGATAACCTTATCAATATAATTCTTACTATAATCAACCTTTATTACTGTCATTGGTTTTAGTTACCTTAAATTAATGTCAGTAAAATTAGATTATTCTGTGATGGATACATCATGAATAGAGTTGTCTTTTTGTAAATAACATTAAATTCGAATGATATTACCTGCTTTCATCTTTAATTTTTCTGACTTCCCTGTACATGCAATAAGAGTATCCAGTTTCATATGTTCAGTGGATGACGTACCCGACTACAAGTTATATGGCTTACTTCAATTCACAGTTTGGCCTGGCCTATACGACTACGATATAAATATGTACACAATGTTAGACCATTTTGCAGTCCACTTAGTGATACCCCACTTGAGATTTTCGCTGATAAATAACAAGAAAAATATGAGTCATATTTATAACTATATAAAGACAAATACATATTAAAATTAATTATGATTTAGGAAACTGATTGATTTAATAAACTCAAGTGGAGCATTTCTTAACATATACAAATAAAATTATAATAATAACTTTGTCGTAGTACCTCAAAATTGATTAAAAAAAGGTCACACAGATACTTATAAAAATCAAAAATGTATACACTTTTTTTCTTAATTCCTTGAAGTAGGGATACTCAAGATTACTAGTCGTAGCTTGGCTCGCGCGACAATGTTTATCGGATACCGCCATTTTGTTTTCCGTAATATTAAAGAGCGAGATGGGGATAATTTAATCGCAGGTGCCGTACTACGGGTACTGTTCCCAGATCTATATAATCAAAATTATTGTTTTTTTTTTCATGAAACGAGTACAAACATCTCTATAACAATCTACTGATACTGATGACGAAGACAACATATTAACTTGATTATTTAATTGTTACCTTATCCTAATTCACAATTTATGAAATTACGGCTTGGTACATTGTTCTAATCGTTATTTCAAAAATTATGAAAACGAGAGAAGAATTTCCTAAGTATTATTTTAAAGCATTTGATTATCCTAACTAAATAGTAAAAATAACAACAAATGAGATCCGTTTAGTTTAGAAAGAAGTAAGTATTTAGGACCTAAGATTTGGTCCAGCATGTGTCCATGTCCGCGTAGTCTATGGAACGAAGACTTTGTCTAGTCTATCTAAGTCTATGCATATGAAAGTTCTAAGAAGACTATAGTGTAAAGACATGAGTTGTAATCTCTTAAAGGGCTCTTCAACGTCGCAATTAAATGATTTAAACTCTTTCTTACTTAGCTAAGTAAATGAAATATTTTATCAGTCATTATCATTAACTTAAGACATACTTAATATTGATAAGTTTTGTATACAACGTGTATATTAATCTCGACATTCCTTTAAAGGAGTGACTTAGCCCATCAATATGAACAATCTTATGGGACCAATGCTGGGAACCCAATTTTATTTCACATTTTCATTTTTTTAGTCCCTAGGTTTGTTCCCATATGAAAAGTTGTTTCGCCACAAGTGTATGACGAGGGTAACGTTACACGCTGTTCATATAGGCATTACAGGTCTAAACCTATAACGATAATGAAATATCTAAAATCTCATCAAATCTAACACAAAACTCATGAAAAGGGATTTTATAAAACTCTGACTAAATTTAGAGCTAAGTATAAGATCATTGTTGAAACCTGTTGAAACATAATTATTATAATTTAACCAACCTTATTCTAAGTTCAGCCACAGTTTTCTACAGAAATCTAATGTAACAAAAATGTCTAAATCATTCTTATTATTACAACATTATCTACAAACATAACAGCGACGTGAAGACCCCAATTAGTAAGCTTAAATACCCTACCTAATGATTTTATAAAATCCTACACATCACATTAACTAACACGTTTTATGCTAGATACCCGAGTTTGTCTAAGTCTATCGATTATTCTAATCTTTGTATGTCGTATCGAATCGAAAACTATACGACGTTAGTCAGAAAGTCCAATTGAGATCATTGTACTCGTCAATATTAACAACTATTACAATGTTATACTATTATATAGCGCGATTTTGAACCTCTGAAATATATTGAAATCCTGGAATCAGAATCTCTTATGAAATATAAAACTGAAAGAAAAAAAAGCTGAAAGTCGAAAAAAAATTAGGCTTCCCATACAAAGCCGCTATTCGGCAAATTTCTATGGGAAGTTTGTTTTTTTCGTTTTTTTACCTTTTTTCTTACAATTCTATGTTCCATTAGGGATTCTGATTCCAGGATTTCAATATAGCTCACAGGTTCAAAGTCACGCTGTATTGTATCATTGATAAACCTAAAAACGTTTCAAGTAATTACTGGGTCTAATAATAATCAGGATAGACCCTTACCGAACGATACAGTGATCCAAATAATAATCATGCAAACATTTCGCGAAGCTCACGCACACATTAACAGTAAATAAGGATGCAATTTCCCTCAGTTCGAAATTCAAATTCAAACAAATGTTAAATTAGAATTAGAACCTACTTAAGCTGCACACATGTAACGTAAAAAATTGGCGTCACTTGTTACGTCCTCCGCGCCCGGTCGATGTTGTTCCTAGGTCCATGAGTGAAATACTCCATATTCCGAACATCCATTTTTGACGTGAATACGTCTTATAAATCGATGATCGCCGGCTGCATGCACGAAAAAGTGTCACGTTCAGTGTGCAAGCGAGATCGCGTAACAAGCTATAGAGAGGCACGATCGGCCTAAGAGTTCGGCTTGTGACGCATCCATCTCTCTTCCACCGATAACACGTAAAAATTTCGTCCGTAAACCAACTTTACAGGCAACCAATTTTTTAAATCTAAAATATATAAGGTTATTGATGTTGCCGAGTTCATTGACCTTTCTGCTTCATATAAGGCCTTTCCGGCTAATGTTGTAGATTTAATTAGATTTAAAAGTTGTGAAACGAATCGTGAAAAAAATAAATTCGTCGTTACAAATGTCTATGAAAATTAGGCAACGACAACAATCAATGACGAAATGAGTATTTGTAGTTATTTATTGTATTCGAATAACGAGTGGTTATTCACAACGAATTAGTTTTGAAACAACATCATTAAAATGAGTTAAAGTTTGCGTTAGATGATAATTTGGTTGCAGTGGAACTCATATTAATAAATAATTATTTAGGACAAAAATAAGCTTTTACAGGGGATTAATTATTAAATTCCTTTTTCTTAAAATAATTTATTTGTATTAGTGGCATTACTGTGCCAAAAGGTCATCCTAATTACTCAAACTAGGGCGTCGACAAACCAGTAAAAAAACTATTCCGAGGAAGTTATCAAAATAGGAAGTATGTTTGAGTTGTATGTCTAGAACCAGAAGGAGCTGCAAAATTGGAATTGCAATAATTTCTTTAACTTGGGCTAAAAATAGGCAATCCCCATAAAAACGTCCTGATCTAATTTGTACCGAATCACATAAATTTTACCTCAATCCTTATCCTTACTAATATTTTAATGCGAAAGTGAGTTTGTTTGTTTTGAGTTTGTTTGTTTATTTGTTTGTTTGTTACGCTTTCACGCCGTAACTACTGAACCGATTATCATGAAATTTTGCATACAAGTTCTCTGGAGTACGGAGAAGGACATAGGCTACCTTTTATCCCGGGAAAAAGTACTATTCCCGAGGGATCGACATTGACGCGGGCGGAGCCGCGGGCGAAAGCTAGTGTAAAATAAAGCTGCTTAATTTTATTTTCTGCCAAATGGAAGACTGTGAGAAGCTTATTGGTCATACAATATCTAAACAACAAGAATCTACACCATTGATATGACAATCTGCTCACGTATACCGTCTTGTACTATATTTCAGTCATCATTAATTTTATATCGATTATTCCAATGGGGATTAATGGAGAACTCGCTACCGAATCTAGATGAATCAGTCCGTACTGATATTTCTCTCTTTGGCACTAAAATATCATGATTTTATTTTTTTAATGCAACTACAGATAACACACAAGATACATCTTAAGATCAAAATAAGTGAAACTACATTTTTTACGCCATGCCAATTTTTTTTGATTTTCCATACTGGTGTTACCAAAATATCTAACATAAGTTTTCAAATTGTCTTATTGTATTTTTTTTTTAATACAGTTATTAATACTCATAGTATGTTATTTGTTAACTTATATCTCCATATTTGTTGCTAAGTATTTCAACATATCTACAGCGAGATTTTGAACCTTCTAGCTACGAGTATATTGAAATCTGGAAATCAGAATCTCTAATGGAATACAGAATTGCAAGAAAAAAAAGTATAAAACGAAAAAAAAAAAACATTCGTCCTTCCATAGAAATTCGTCCAGCTGCAGCTACTTTGTATGGGAAAACTGATTTTACTTTTTTTTGCAATCAGCTTTTTTTCTTGCAATTCTGTATTCCATTAGGAATTATGATTCCGAAATTCCAATATAGCTAGAAGGTTCAAAATCATGTTTTTTTGTCATTTAAAGATTTTTTTCTTTGTTGCTTATGCTTGTGCTTATGCAAAATCCACAGAAATATATCAAGATAAAACGGCCAAGTGGGTGGTACACGCGTGTCTCAATCTTGCACGATCGTGCAAGATTCAGTTTAGCTTCATTCAGCCAGCGTGCACATCCTGTAAAAACTGTTTATCGATTTGACGCGATTTATTTCTGTGTATGTCACATTACTATTTCGCTAGTAATGACGTCAAATTGGGGGCGCGGCTTATGCAAAAACTGACGCTCGTTTCCTTAGCACAATCCAGGCATCGCCGTTCTATCTTGATAATATTTCTGTGGCAAAAACCATTTATTTTAGCACATTAAATTTCAATAGAGCCAGAACAAGAGTTCGTTATAAATAATAGTTTCCTGCGATATGATATCCATCTCAAACCTTTAGATTAGATGGTTGTGTGTCGACACCAACATTTCTCAATGCAAATGCATTATTTCAATGTATGGGAGTAAGTAGTGCATAACAGCCTTATGTATCTCCATTAATATCTGACCTGATATTGAGAAAGCTATGGGTCAAAAAGATTTCGTGTGCGATTTTTACAACAAAAGATTTACTGTTTTTGTTATGCATGAAAATCCTTATTAAATTTACTATAAAAGAGAACTATTATTTGACGTCAAAGTTATAATCTTTAACACGTTAAATCGTCCCCATTTTTCGTCAATCCTGGAATAACATACTCTATCCCAACAAAGAATTATGGCGAGCTCCGTGGCGCAGTGGTTAACACGCCAGCTTGTGGCACGAGGCTGCCCGGGTTCGATCCCCAGTCAGGGCATTATGGAAAACGATCTTTTCAGATTCACCCGGGTCGATGTTTATCTATATAAGTATCTATTATAAAATATAGTATCGTTGAGTTAGTATCCCACGACACAAGTTTACAACTTACAGTGGGGCTAGCTCAATTTGTGTGATATGTCCCTATATAGGTATTTATTTATTATTTATTAAAGAACTGAAAATCTGAGTTCATCCTGGTTCAACCTGGTATCATCAGGGAACGTTCAGGTATTACAAAACCACATTCCATACTAATATTATAAATGCGAAAAAAGTCTGTTTTCTTTTCACGCTTCAACTATTGAACCAATTTGGATGAAATTTGGTAAGGTAGTTTGAGGCTCGGGGAAGGACATAGGGTATCATTCATTCCGGGAAATTCTGCTGTCGCCGAGGGATCGACAGTAACGTGGGTGGAGCCACGGGTAAAAGGGCAATATATGTATATTATAGCTATTTTGAGCCTCCTCCCCGTCTTGGCAGCAAAAGTAAGAGTTATTCCCCCCCTTCCCTAAGCCTACGTCATTGGTATCATTTTTAAAATATTTGTTTAATTATTTTTCATCTGTGAACATTTCAACGGTCTAACTACTGCTGTTCATGAGATACAGCCTGGTGACAGACGGCCAGACAGACAGCGGAGCCATATGAATAGAGTCCCGTTTTTACACTTTGGGTACGGAACACTACAATACCATTTTAGAAGATTCCTTATTATGAAACCTGAAATAATGATTTGCCATTAGACCCCCATTTCAACGGTAAATAAATTAATATATACGGACAAAATCACACAGGTTGAGCTAGCCCCAAAGTAACTTTGCGAAATGTTGGTGACGCCGTCACTTGGAAAACCGTCTCCCATGTCATTGAATTGAAATAACCCAAGCCTCCCCTCAAACACCCGGTGAAGTAGCGAAACCTCATATGGAGCTAGCGACATAATCCATAAAAAAAATATAAATAAAAAATGTTCCTTACGTATTTGAATTTGAGGAAACTAGGTTCCATTAGCTTACCAATGTATTTGTTTATCCTAAAAATCGAGGTCAATCTTCCGTGTCGATGACCAACTCCGTCTAAGTGTGTCGTGTCAGCCGATTTCGTTTCATCTTCGCGTGCAACGTTGCAATAACGTTTGTCGAAAAACTAATTAAAATTGAGAACACTAATTAAAATTGAAGCCAAGACCCTGACATAGAAAAAGATTTAGGCGATGGTTTTTTCTAAATAAATTTTGGAGAGCGTGTCTTTTACTGTTTCACTTTACGCAGGTTGTCTTTTGTTTACCAATGACACGCTTCATTCTCGGAAATATTTTACAACAACAAAAAAGCATTTCTACCATACAAGTAAGATGCAATTTTTTTTTAATGTATTATTTCTACGAACGCTCTGACACCATGACATATATTTGATTTATTTTTATTTTTTATTATTTGCAGATGGTATTCGCTCAATATCCTTATCTTTACTATATTAATATAGTTTGTTTGTCATCATGAAATTTTGCATACAAGTTCTCTGGAGTACGGAAAAGGACATATGCTACCTTTTTATCCCGGGAAACTATACTACTATTCCCGAGGGATCGACATTGACGCGGGTGGAGCCGCGGGCGAAAAACTCATTTTGTTAATAACATAACTCCTGCAGGTTTTAAATACGAATTAATTACAACAAAATCACATATACATAGTATTCTGAGTATTTAAACTATTCATTTGCCCTTTATGTGTCAACGGAAAACCTATTTTGGGAAGACCAATGATTATATCTATTGATTAACAAGAGAAACGGATAAACACTCAAACTAAGAAATATTGTTTGACATTGTACTTAAAGTTTTCGGACAGTAGTCCAGTCTACATCATATCATAAACTACTGATATCCGAAGCTCTGTTAAATCGATTCTACGAGTTGATAAATAAACGAGGCTAGTATGAGGCACTGTTCATATCAAATGTATCTTAAGTCGCCAATTATGAGAAAGAAATGTAAAATCCTTAACAAATGCGTAAAACAGGTCAGGACAGACAAGACATTAAGAACATCATCGATAATTTCATATTGACTTAGATATGTAATAACATACTATAGAAAACAGATACGCACATATACACGGTGAAATTTTGATCGTTCTGAACCCTTAAAGGGATGATTCAGCCCGTTGATATAAACAACTTTTCCTATGGGACCAATGCTGGATTTTTTTTGTATGGAATTGCCCATTTTTTTTTTAATTCCCTGCATTGTTCCCATAGGGAAAGTTGTTCATTTTGATGGTCTGAGTCACCCCTTTAAGGGTCCAAAACGATAAAAATTTCACCATGTATAGTAAGTACGCAATCACACCTACCTCTCTTTCTAAATCCTTGAAAACTTAATTATGCAAGAATTAAATATATACAGCCTTATTATAAAACAAGGACTAACTTTAGTACCTGGTTTAAACCAATATCCTTCCACAACAAATTGACAATAACATTTGACCAAACGTCAAAATAATAAGCGTCGACTTATTTTGGGCGGATAATGGTTTAAACCAGGTACTAAAGTTAGTCCTCGTTTTATAATAAGACGGATAATATTTTACATTAAAACCGACTTAAAGCACTGAACAGATTGTATTGAAATGTAGATGGTACCAACTTAAAAGCATATCGTCATCATCATCATATCAGCCGCAAGAAGTCCATTGCTGGACATAGGCCTCCCCCAAGGATTTCCAATACGACCGGTTGGAAGCGGCCTGCATCCAGCGTCTTCCTGCGACCTTAGTCAGGTCATCCGACCATCTGGTTGGTGGATGTACGACGCTGCGCATAAAAGCATATCTTTCCAAACAAAAAGGAATTTTTGAAATAGCTAATCCTATTTTTATTATTTAGCCGTGTGGTATCAGCAGAGTAGAATAGGACCACTCCAAGTCTCCCCGTGGATGTCGTAGAAGGCGACTTAGGAAATACAAGCTAAATAAAGCATATAAACATCTAAGAGACCTCTCCAAATCGTCTGGCTACCGTGGAGAGTGTAGGCCAAGTACTCTGGCTGCTCTGGCCAAGTATGGCCCTAGTAGTACAGAGAGGGTCGTGCTCCTGTAGTGGAGACTATCAAAGACCTGATGATGATGATGATTTTTTGAAGTCGGTTAAAAACAACGAAACAGGGTGAAATTTGAGGTACGATCATCATTGACTTCTGACTATACATTTGCTATTTGAGCATTGCCATTTGAGGCGCCTCGTCTTGACCTACATAACGAAGAGAACCACTACAATAGGCCTCCGGAGCCGACCCTCACTCAGGAGTCGCGAGGTCACGCCCGCCCCAGCATCGCCGCGACGTCCCCCGCCGACTGCGAGTGGAGGAGAGCCCCCCGGGTGGGTCTGGGGGGCGCTAGGCGGGGAAGAGCCAAGACCCCGGTCGGGGCGGTGCCCAGGGCGCAACCGGTCACGAACTCATGGCGTGATGCTTCAGTCGGCGTGATACGGCGCTTTGGGTCCCATCTGGAAAGAAAGGTTGCGGTAAATATTACGTAAGAAAAAAAAATCGCCCAAGTGCGAGTCGGATTTCGAGCACGAAGAGTTCCGTACCATTATTTGTAAAATGGCAAAATATCATGGTTGTATGTCAAAGTCAAAGTCAAAGTCAAAGTCAAAGATTTTTATTCAAAATTGGATACATGTATCTCCTTTTGAACGTCATATTTTTATTTCTTATATATTTTTTTATATATGCAAAATTGAAATACTACTAGCGTTTCGGAACGACCACTGGTGAGAAGAATACGCCGAAAGAAACTCAATCCAGCCTTGGTCCCTACGTGCCTATGGGACAAACGTGCGTATGGGAAAGTGGTTATGGTTAGAAGGGCAGTATTAATTTACACTTTTCAACCTTTAACCAGCCTGTAGACCCGGGTGTCGTGGGTTCGATTCCCACGGGAAGCATACATTGTTAAATTATTTCTAGTTTGGTTAGGACATTGCAGGCTTGAATCACCTGATTGTCTAATAATAAAGATGATTCCGTGCTTCGGAAGACACCTTAAGCCGTTGGTCTCGGCTGCCATCTGGTAATCGTCAAAGGAACCACGTCAGACGCCGAGAGGCAGTTCCAAAGAACTCTGACACCAGGATGTGCATGGTCGATTGACCGTGGCACCTACTCGAAATGATGATGACCATTTCAAAGTATATTTCTAACTAAAAGGTAGTTGCATTTAATTTAAAAAGGAGTTTATCGGTGATGTCAAAGAAAATGACCGGCTGATAGTGGAGTATTGTCACGCAATGTGAACAAGATTGCAGATTTAGTTTTATTTCAAGAAGTTATACGAAGTCGTCGATCATACCAAAAAAAACTTGTACCTGACTAACACCAAGTTGTACTTAACTGATACAGGAAATGCCACTAAAGGTATATTTTATTATTCAGTAAGTAGATTTGCACTTACGGCTGCGCAAGTCCAAAGACGAGTTAACAAGTCCTGATTACAGCGAATTAAGGAAAGTTTCGCAACGCTAAATGTGGTATAATTTCGTTTACGAGCTTAAAAATAAATAGACTTTTCATTTTTCGGACTTAGGCTTCAGACATACTTGGAACTATCTTAAACTGAAGAGATAAAATCGATACCTATATAGCCTAAGCAAGAAATGATAGTTTGACGGTGCCTAGGGTATAAATTTTTATAATGAAATAAATAATTATAAAATTATTTAACTTTTTACATGCTATATGAGTAAGCGGTTGGTCCCATAACCCGGAAATATGTCTGTCCTGTAGTAGCCAGTTTGGAATTACAAGTTCAGGATTTCCAAACCCGACAGTAGGATTACCTAGGGTTTATTATTATATTACTATATAAAAATAAATATTACGATACGAGGGTGATGATATACATATATACGTGTTAATAGTTTTAAAATCAAGGATGCTATACTAAGTAGAGATAAAAATTTATGTAACCTTTTGTACATCTCTTTGATCCACTTACTGTTCACTGATTATAATGTGTTTACTGCTTTCTCAGCATCAAAACCTAAGGCTTTAAATAAAAACTTTGTGAAAAACACACACATTACTACCCACTTAGGTACTTTTACAGTTTTTATAGTATTTGAGTAGAGTACCTAATAATTCGCAGTATAAACCGAATAAACAGTTTAAAATATGAGAATAACATTCATATACTCGTACGTATAGGAAATGCTTCTTGTTACTCAATTTTATTTACGGGCAAGCTCCATTAGAACTAGAACTTCTTGGACAAAATTACTATACGGCCGGGGCTAGAGAAGATTTAGAAGCTTTTTAACAAATTATAAGGTTGCCGTTGCTCCATGGACCTTCTAAGGTTTTATTCGCCCATGTAATGTTCTGCTGTGTTGCAACTAAATTAGGCTACTTAGCTACTTTACCCGACTAACCAAAAAAGAGGCGATACAAAATTTCGACGGGTCAGCTATCCTTATCCCAGCGTTTGTGACGCTTTCACGCCGTAGCTACTGAACCGATCATCATGAAATTTTGCACACAAGTTCTCTGGAGTACGGAGAACGACATAGGCTACCCTTTATCCCGTGAAAAAGTAATATTCCCGAGGGATTGACATTGACGCGGGCGGAGCCGCGGGCGAAAGCTAGTAATATTATAAATGCGAAAGTGAGTTTGTTTGTTTGTTACGCTTTCACACTTTTACTACTGAACCGATCATCATGAAATTTTGCATACACATTATCCGGGGTACTGATAAGGACATAGGGTACATTTTATCCCGGGAAAGACTGTTCCCAAAGGGATCGACATTGACGCGGGTGGAGCCGCGGGCGAAAGCTAGTTTGTATATAAATATAACTGTAATTTATTAATTTAATGTTTTAATTTGTTTAAATATCAATTTAAAGATTTTAGCGGTAAGCACATTATTCCACGTATGCCGACATTGAAAGTGGTTCGATGTAGAGCACGCCCGTCAAGTTTTTGCTGCAATCTTTTATCACTTGTGTACAAAGTAAATGTATTTAGATATATTGGAAGCAGGTGCCAGTTTTTTGTACCCTGCAGAAATTAATGGTTACATGAAGCTCCGACAAGTGTGCAACCTTAAATGTCATAACCAATTTTTTTAACATAAAGTAATTTTAGCTTTCTTTTCCAAGAATATTTTGATTTCTACTTTTTTCCTTATGAATCTCAATATTCTTCATTATTTTTTATTGAATTAGCGTTAATTATTTTATTAATTCTATTTTATCAACGGCTATGTTTTTTTTATGACATAGGGCGGCAAACGAGCAATATCTGGGGTGTGACTGTTCACACGTACGTACTTACACGTACTTTTAATGGATTGATTCTAAAGTATAATGCAAAAGATAATAAATATTACTATGTTATATAATCATTGGATCACGCACCAGACAACGCCTAGCTACCTGAATACCTCAAACCGGTAGGTCAAAACTGGATAATCAATTATTTGAATAATGCAGCTCTTAAGTCTATTGTTGTTTATGCAATAAATATCTAATAACTGCCTCCGTGGTCCAGTGGTTAAGACATTTGTCTGTAGACCCGGGGGTCGTGGTTCGATTCCCAATGGGAAGCATACTTTGTTCAGTTTTTCCAGTTTGGTTAGGACATTGCAGGCTTGGATCACCTGATTGTCTGATAATAAAGATGTATCCGTGCTTCGGCAGGCACGTTAAGCCGATGACCCCAGCTGCCATCTGGTAGTCGTTAAAGGAACAAACGGTCAGAGGCCGTTCCGTAGAACTCTGATACCCTATGCATGGTCGATTGACCGTGACACCTACACGAAATGATGATGATGATGTACGCAATAACAGCAAGCACGAAATTAGATATTTTTTTGTATTTAATAAAAAAAAACTAAGATTCAAAGATTTATTCAGAAAATCGGCCTTTTCAGGCACTTTTTCACGTCAATTCACATATTAAATAATGCCTATTAAATTATATTCAAATTATTATTTATAGTTCAAAAGCTACAAACTACCAGCGTTTCGGAACCGACCACTGCAGAGCACTCTTTTCAACAGTATTGGTCGCCTACTCGTCTGAAGGGCTTTGATGAATATTTTATATTTTTATCTTTTCTTTTTTTTCTGATTTCATGTTATATACAATTTCTATATCACGTTATGCTAGCGATCGAGCGTGCAATAACAGATAAGATAAAAGGGCAGATAGAAGTCTCAAAGAAGCTGAGCACACCGTTCACGAGTTGACGCATGGCTCATATATCAAATATATCTTTGTCTATGTACGTGGCTATCTCTAAGTGAGCTTTCGCTATTTCACCGCGCGTTTGAGGCAAGGGCAGAGTCTCAACCTGTATAAGCAACAGCACCAAAGACCACAATAGAAACGGATCTCGTTCGTTGGGGAGTTGCCTGACGATCAGGTTTTGCGAGCAAATCAATTTGCCTGTAGGGCCGTATTTGTGCCTGAAGGGACACGGTGTGGTGCACTTTATCCTTATCTAAACTAATATTATAAAGCTGAAGAGTTTGTTTGTTTGAACGCGCTAATCGCAGGAACTACTGGTTCAAATTGGAAAATTATTTTTGCGTTGGAAAGTCCATTTATTGAGGAAGGCTTTAGGCTATAAAACATCACGCTGCGACCAATAGGAGCGAAGCATCAATAAAAAATGTTTTGAAATCGGGGAAAAATTATTTATCTACTAATAAAAAACGAATTAATCATAATAACAGAAATTGCCGCGGATGAATTCACGGGCAACAGCTAGTACTACTATATTACTTATGCTAACTATATACCTTATACTACGTATTATAAGTCTAATAGTATAAGCAATCATGCTAGCCTATTCTTCGAAATGAAGATATGTAGTGACCGATAAGTATTAAAGGAGTCTCTCGGAAAAAAAATGCGTTTCGTCTGGAAAACGTAATTGGGTCATGTAACACATTTCCACTGAAATCAAACCAACTACTCAAAAAATAAGTTCACTCATTGGAACTATTACACTTAGTACACAAGCAAAAAACACAGACCGAAACTGCCCAAAATAAACTTAGAAATATTCCGAAACAGTCCGTATGTAATGTTCATCAAAATATACAATAAACTATCCATCCAAAAAAAAAATGGAGATAAAGACACATATTTACAACACGACTTAAACTACTTTTACTTTCGAAGACGTACTACACCATAGACGGATATCTAAATGACAAATTTGAATAAAAATAACTTTCAATCTCTTGACATTTATCCAAATAAACCAAATGAATATTATATAGTTTTGACCAACTAACGTTATAATTCTATTTTAATGAATGAATTTTTTTTGATGAATATTGACCACAAAACTAATATCGACTTTTTATTAAAATAATTTTGACTTGTATAATCTTATTGAATTTCGCAAAAATTATTTCGTGCCAATTTTTATATTTAATTTTATATCTCCTTATAATTAATCTGTCGCAACGCCCTGACTGGGTACATGTATATACTGCACTACATAATATTGTCAACTTTATACAACATGTAAGCGACGAATCAATGAATTATAGTATTTTTATGAAATTAAGCAACATTATCTACGTAATAAACTTTTTCTATTATATCAGCAAACAAGTCACGTCTATATTTCGTATATCCTAGATCTAGTTAGGCAGCCGATATGAGCACTAAGTGGTTCAAGGTGACTGCGGTCACTTTGGGCCAGTTCTAGAACAGAGACAGGATTTATTTCACAATAAGGACTGCCATTCGCAGGGCCATAAAACATAATGTGTAGAATGTGTGGAGGTAAGTGGCTTGCCTGTTACATAAATCAAATAAATTCATACAAGTTAGTGTTCGCTCGGCTATTTTATTTACATGTGTAGATTTGGACCTCTTAATTCACATAATTGTTGTATAATGTGTTGATAATTTAAATACACATAATTGTTGATTATTATTACGTCACACAATTGATATTATTATGACATACGGATAGGAATAATTAATACACACAACTATTTTATTGTTCTGATATATGTATATGTGTGTGATAGATGGTACCATACAGATATATATTTTTATGAAGCAATATTAATTATTCCTATATGTGTGTCATAATAATATCAATTGTGTGTCATAATAATAATCAACAATGATGTGTATTTAAAATTTGTAAAGATTGCTGCCATGCCGTCATATTTAATATTGCTCTCATCTGATCTGACATTTACATCGCCAATCTACATTCAATATGTTGCAGAGATCAAATTGACGTTTATGAAGACATCAATATCTTACAATGGCGTGTTACGAGTAGTTACGACTCAAAGTATATATCTTAGATAATACTCAATACACTCATTATGTAATTTGACGTAAACAATCTATTATTTTCGCAGTATTGGGAAAATATCAAAGTTCAATACGAAATAATAGACTATTAGCAAAATTGGCCATAAATATCATAGTAAGAAATATAACGTAAGTACATAATGGTAACCATTTCTTGATACAGCTGAGTTCAATAAGGAACTCAAGTAATTATACAAATTTTGTAACTCGCACAGTCATTGATGGATTTATTTTCGGTTCTACCACAGAATAAGTACTTACGTACAGCAGTTGTACTCTGCAGAGGTATTCACAGAAATATCAGCTCAATGTAGTTAGCGATACGGTGTAATTTAGCTCGCGTCAAAACACAGCACCTTTTTGTTTACATATCTACAGAATCCATTGCAAGCCAATTTTATTCTTATAGCTCTGATTACGTTTGTTTCATAATTCTGTGAAGTCGGTGAACACATGTGACGCGTCGCTCCCATCCTACCGGATAAAAAAAATCGACAGATGTTGATTGTTCCACAAAAATTATGCCATATGTCACTCGGGATTATGTCATATGTCGTTAAGATTCTATCGATACCCCATTCATACGAATCCGTAATTTTCAGAAGTTCTTGTAGTAACATTAAGTTACTAATGTGAGTTACTTACTTCACTTTACCAGAACCATACATGTTATGTACATACATAACTTACTTAAATATTCACATGTAAAAATACTCATTTTTAACAGTCTAGTAAAAATACAAAAAACTGCCATGTAAAACTAGGTCTCTTTTATAAAACATCAAAATTGCTCATCAAAATGTCAATTATGTAAGGAATGCGTTTGACCTGAATTCATAAGACATCTTGACGACGGTGAGAAGTACACTATTCAAGGAGACTGTTAAAGAGACTGTTAAATTGCAGGTTTCTGAGGTATGCGACATCAAACCGTCATCTAATTTAGCAAGTCATCTCAAGAAGGGGCGGAGTACCACGCACGTTCATTACATCATCATCGTTTGGTGTAGGTAACACGGTCAATCGAACATGCACACCCTGGTGTCAGAGTTATTCAGAACCGCCTCTCGGCCTCTGACGTAGTTTCTTTTAATTATCATAAAATATACCAAAAGGCAAATTAAATAAGAAACAGCCTCCGTGGTCCAGTGGTTAAGGCGTTTGCCTGTTGACCCGGGGGTCGTGGGTTCGATTCCCACCGGAAGCATACTTTGTTTAGTTGTTTCCAGTTTGGTTAGGACATTGCAGGCTTGAATCACCTGATTGTCTGATAATAAAGATGATTCTGTGCTTCGGAAGGCACGTTAAGCCGGTGGTCCCGGCTGCCATCTGGTAGTCGTTAAAGGAACCACGTCAGAGGCCGAGAGGCGGTTCCGAAGAACTCTGACACCAGGGTGTGCATGGTCGAATAACCGTGACACCTACTCGAAATGATGATGAATAAGAAGAGAGCATTATTCGTGCCGTGTGTCATGAAAGCATATGATGGCTATCATCACATAGATACTTAAACGTGCAGAACGAAATCTGAGAAAGTATCTAGGTACTTGCTTTGCTCTCCAAACAAGTCTAAGTAAACTTAGCCCAGGTATACATCAGTCGGTATTAGAAAAACGACCCGGGAATCGAATTCTTAGTTGTGGTAGAGATACGGGTAAAAAGGGTAAAAACGGGACCCTAATTTCGCTCTGCTGTCCGTCTGTCTGTCTGTCTGTCTGTCTATCTGTCTATCTGTCTATCTGTCTATCTGTCTATCTGTCTATCTGTCTATCTGTCTATCTGTCTATCTGTCTATCTGTCTATCTGTCTATCTGTCTATCTGTCTATCTGTCTATCTGTCTATCTGTCTATCTGTCTATCTGTCTATCTGTCTATCTGTCTATCTGTCTATCTGTCTATCTGTCTATCTGTCTATCTGTCTATCTGTCTATCTGTCTATCTGTCTATCTGTCTATCTGTCTATCTGTCTATCTGTCTATCTGTCTATCTGTCTATCTGTCTATCTGTCTATCTGTCTATCTGTCTATCTGTCTATCTGTCTATCTGTCTATCTGTCTATCTGTCTATATGTCAGTCTGTCACCAGGCTGTATCTCATGAACCGTGATAGCTAGACGGTTGAAATTTTCACAGATGATGTATTTCTGTTGCCGCTATAACAACAAATACTAAAAAATAGAATAAAATAAATATTTAAGGGGGCTCCCATACAACAAACGTGATTTTTTTGACATTGATAACGGCAACAGGTAGACGTTTGAAATATTCATAGAATATTTATTTACATATTCACTTTAAAAATAAATCCTTACTAATATTATAAATGCGAAAGTGAGTTTGTTTGTTTGTTACGCTTTCACGCCGTAACTACTGAACCGATCATCATGAAATTTTGCATACAAGTTCTCTGGAGTGCGGAGAAGGACATAGGCTACCTTTTATCCCGGGAAAAAGTACTATTCCCGAGGGATCGACATTGACGCGGGCGGAGCCGCGGGCGAAAGCTAGTAATTAAATAAAACGCGTAAACGGAACTCTTAGTGCGTGAGTCCGACTTGCACTTGGCCGGTGTTTTGACAATACCATAATTGGGCCGAATCACAGGGCCGACTCTTCTGGCGAAGTACCACACTCTCACAGAAAATCGACGTTTGAGTAGAAGCTTTGGGCTTCTATGCTATGTTCGGTGAGTGAGAGAGCCGGAGGCCCGTCCTTCCCCAATGTCCTCTCCCAAGTCCTTGAAAAGCCGGCAACACTGCTGTCAGATCCTGGTGTTGAAGTTACCCATGGGCAGCAGTGATCGCTTACCTTCTTGTTTCAATTCAATTCAATTTATTTATTGCTCTTTCACATTGTACAGGTAAAATACACTTTTAATTACTACAGTCGCTTTTTAAATTGTTGGTACAACATGAACCCTGTAGCGGCATCGCAAAATAGTTCTGGAACGGCATGCGGATTATTTATTATGTCTTGTATCAAACAAAAGTCTTAATGCAAAATGCTATAATAACATAATATAGATATAGGTCAAGATCGCGAATATTGTCATAAGGTATTTATATTTAGGTCTTGATTAGATGTTGAATTTAATCATAAATGAATTTAGTTTTTTAGTCCTTTAAAATGTCAAGTTCATTATATGACAATGGTTTAATAAATTTCCTAACTACTTAAATCTAAATTAATATAAATATAAATGTCAAAAGGGGGTTGCTTTAGTCAAGTGTTTTTTTATTTATTTGTCATTGAAGAACTCGTCCAACGTTTAGTAACATTTTTGTAAGAGTAATATTTTTAGTTTCCATAAAAATAAAATCAGGAAGAGCATTATGTATTTTTGTCGTCATTGCGAGTGGTCCAAAACTGAAAATTTCTAACTTGGAGGCAGGCATAATTAATTTATATTTCTTTCTAGTTTGGTAGCGTCGCGGTAAGTCATCTTTTTTCATATAGAACTATGGATATTTTCTTACGAATTTGCAGGCCTCGAGAATATACACACAGGGCAATGTTAGAATTTTTAAATGTTGATACTGCGGTTTACAGGTGTCTGTGGCTTTAATGTTGGTAATTATTCGTATACATTTCTTCATTTCTTGCCATCGTATACCATAAATTGGTTGTCTGTAAAGTCGATTTACGGATGATAACGGTCATCATCATTTCGTGTAGGTGACACGGTCAATCGACCATGCACACCCTGGTGTCAGAGTTCTTAAGGTAAAGGTTGACTGGAAGAAATTGCATAGCGATAAGTCTGCCTTTGTACCTATTATTATTACTTTTTTCTTAGTCGTTAACATATTGTTTTTTTTTTTCTCTTACGATAATGGTGCAATAAAGTGTATTTTCTTTCTTCTTTCTTCGGAACCGCCTCTCGGTCTCTGACGTGGTTCCTTTAACGACTACCAGATGGCAGCCGGGACCAACGGCTAATTAACATGCCTTCCGAAGCACGGAATCATCTTAATTATCGGACAATCAGGTGATTCAAGCCTGCAATGATGAATGTGATAATGGCGGAAGAGCCGAACGCAAAGTCCGATCGTGCCTCTCTATCGCTTGTACCGCGCTCTCTCTTGCACGCAGAACGAGACACTTTTTCGTCGATTTATAAGACGTTATTACCAAAAAATACGGTTTCAAAAACAGCAAATTGCAACCAGTAACACAGTTGAGAGTATGCGATTGCCGGAAAAGGATGGTAAGTTACTCGTTGTGCCCTGCACTTTCACCCACTCTCACCGACAAAGGTCGCCATCGCAGATGTGCAAAATTCTCAGCCATGGACGTAGCCGTCGGCTACTCGTTAAAATTTACTATTACGTAACTTATAGTACGAGTACCAGCTATGGGTAGAAATTTGTGATGCGAGCCGGGGGCGTAGCTACCGCCATATCTCATTATCATCATCATCTATTATCAACAATATTTTCTACGATCAAAGATTATAAATAAATATATACAGACATATGACACAGATTGAGCTAGCCCCAAGGTAAGTTCGAGACTTGTGTTATGGGATACTAACTCAACGATATATATTTTATAACAAATACATATATAGATAAACATCCAAGACTCAGGCCAATCTGAAAAAGATCATTTTCCATCTTGACTTGGCCGGGGATCGAACCCGGGCACTCCGTGTGGCAGGCTGGCGTGTTAACCACTGCGCCACAGAGCTGTCGATTCGTAGAGATTAAATATTACATAAAATCTTTTTGTCTATAACCAATACAATATCACTCGAATTGTTAGGCACTATCGACATAAAATCACAGATGTAATTTAATTATTTATATCATCATCATCATCATCATCATCATCATCAACCTATACTGGTCCACTGCTGGACATAGGTCTCTCCCATGGCACGCCACTGAGAATATCTTAATATATATAAATCTGGTGTCACAATATTTGTCCTCAATGGACTCCTAATCCACTTAACCGATTATAATAAAATTCGCACACCATGTGCAGTTCGATCCAACTTGAGAGATAGGATAGTTTTTAACTTATGGCGAAACGAAGTTCGCCGGGGCAGCTAGTTGAATATATATAATGAATAATGTTTTTAATCGTAAATCAAAATTATTTATATAGCACACCAAATAGAATACAAACAAAAAAAAACAAAAACAAAATTAGTCGATCCAGTTTATCCTAGAACAGGCATGCCTAAATGCTCAATTATTTGTTAAATTAATCATATACTTTACTTAAGTAAGAGCCCATAAGTTATATTAATAGATTATGACGCTAGGGGCTAACGTAATAGCTATATATATAACACAATAGTGGGGCAAATCGACGTACGAAATAATTTAATTCAATCAATTATGCTTTTCACTTTTCAAAGTACGATCTCATTGTAAAAACTTATTTAAGGCGCTGTGCATCAGAAGAATACCGTAAAACGACTATTTTTTCGTCGCGCAGTTAGCCTTATTTTTCATGGAATACTAGCATAAAAAAATATGAAGTACACTTCAAAGATCAAAATAAATGGTTACATCAAAATATTTTCAAAAAAATATTTGAAACGTAGCTAAATAAAATCGCAAAAAAACTATATCCAGAAAAAGTTTCGTCGCGAATAAAATTTTTTCAGCGACAACTACCAACTTTTATACGTCTATAATAAGTATAAAGAAATGAGCAAGATGGATAACTAAAAAAAATACAACATTTGGTTATAATTATTGAAATATTATATTAAAAGTGAAAATTAACACGGAAATGGCAGACACGGATTTGAACTGAGACTGATGACTTGTATGACACGAGTATATAAAATATCTCGCGATGTCCGCTACAAACGGTTAAGGGATACAGCGCCTTAATGTGATAATATTGAATGTATTTAATGGATAATGTCTTTTTAATCGTAAATCAAAATTATTAATACTAACTCTCTACCTAATTATACTTATTTCATTAATGATAAGTTAACGTTTCGAAGTATTAAATTAATCTGCAACTAATATGCAAGCAATAAAATATTTTTCTTGTCATCGTATTAAGTTGACTTTCTTTGGATGAAATATAATGTGTACTGCTTATGTATTTCTCATATCATCATTATTTCGTGTAGGCGACACGGTCGACCTTGCACACCCTGGTATCAGAGTTCTTCGGAACCGCCTATCGGCCTCTGACGTGGTTCCTTTAACGACTACCAGATGGCAGCCGGGACCAACGGCTTAACGTACCTTCCGAAGCACGGAATCATCTTTATTATCTTTAGAATTTATAGGAAGACATTTTGAGACTCAGGGTTCTAAGCGAAAAGCATGGAAAGTGCGACTCAAGAAGTTTAGTATTTATGACCAAGATTTAAGTCTGTGAAAAGGTGGCTTGGATTCAAAAATCCGATATAAATCCAGCGTTTGCCGCTAACTACTACTAAGTTGACCATTTCGCAAGTCTTAGTGCGATATACATACAGCCTCCGTGGTCCAGTGGTAAAGGAGTTTGCCTGTTGACCCGGGGGTCGTGTTCCCAGCGGAAGCATACTTTGATTAGTTGTTTCCAGTTTGGTTAGGACATTGCAGGCTTGAATCACCTGATTGTCTGATAATAAAGATGATTCCGTGCTTCGGAAGGCACGTTAAGCCGGTGGTCCCGGCCGCCATCTGGTAGTCGTTAAAGGAACCACGTCAGAGGCCGAGAGGCGGTTCCGAAGAACTCTGACACCAGGGTGTGCAAGGTCGATTGACCGTGACACCTACTCAAAATGATGATGAGTGCGATAGCCTGTGTAAGAAGATTGCGATCAAAGATTTTGGGTATAGACGCCGCGTTTCCTCGGCGGGACATCTATCCGCAATTTAATTTATATGGAATAGGTTATGTGGGAAAGATGCCACCAAAAATAGAGGTCTGCAAAGTCGCTAGTGTTTTAGCAATATAAACGCAAACGTTTTTTAATTGTCATATATTTTTAGATAAAGAATGCTTTTTCAAAAAGTGTGGCAACATTTTACCCTAATGTACCTAAAGGAAACTATTTTATGCTGGTGTCAGGTTGCTGGCTAGTCTGCGGCAGTGAAAGGTTATGACTTGCGCAGTGACGCAATGATGACCAGTGATCCATCAGAGACATACAGAAGCGACACTCTATATCTATACAAAATCAATTTGGTTGACAGTGGCGAAACTACAATCTGAGGCCCGTGGCAAACTCGTATAATGGGGCTCATGAGAGTTGTAGCGAGCAGCTTTTTGCTGGCTTAGCTTTGCGTGCTCCTTCCCCCCGCTATTCGAATCCTGTCCGTATGGGCCGGAGGCCCGTACATTTTGTCAGCATGCATGCCACCCTATAGTTACGCCACTGTTGGTTAATTTACGTGTTGGTGTAACCAACACAAATTCAAAAGTTGTCTGTTTGAACGCAACTGACGTCCGAAATACAGAAAAACTTGAGATATTTATATTCTAAGTAAATATTATAATGTGGAGTAAAAAATTTTTTTTGTAAAAAAGGCTATTAATGATGTCCTTTAAAGATTAAGGATTAAAATTTTCTTGCATGTGAAAAGTAAGATGAATATAGTAGATACATATATATTCCCTCTAGTACATTAATCTTTGATGGCTGAGTTAATTTAAACCGAGTTAAGTCTTATGTAAGACGCGTGCGTGGTTCTCCCTCTTCTAATATGACATGTAAGATTAGATGTTTGTTTGATTTCGTGTAACCCAAAAACCTACCGTATCTACAAGCTCTTGAGAAAGGTGCCACTTTCCAGCGTTCCGTTGCTAGGCGTCCGGCTAAAGCCGGACACAGTTAGGATTTTTGGTTGCCTGTCTGGCCAAATTAATTGGACTCCGACCTGTTTGGCTTTTTAAATTTTTAGCGGCGTAGCAAATTTGGGTAGGAAGTCTCCCACAAAAAATACAATACAACTGGGTGTTTCTCCTCGCGCAAAAAATAAGGGTGCGGCCTTTTAATCAAATATCTGGCCAAACTGGCGGATCTGTCCGGCTTTTAGTAACAACCCTATTCTTTAATACTCAAGTTTAATAATCAAGTTGAATATAGGTGTTATCCATAATTAGCAAGGGCTTGTTCCATAGAATTGAAGCGACTACGATGATTTGGCCAACGACACATTCTCCATACAATAACCGTGGCTTCCTGTTCCCTCTCACACTTGATGCAATTGTCGTAAAAAGGTGTGAACTTGAGAGAAAGTCATCTTTTTGTCCCGCATTCACGCTACATTTACCTAAACATTTGTTTATGTGCTATTGCTGTACCATTTCCAACCTTAACACGTAGTGCATAGTGGAATATTTACATAAAATCTCTGATTTGTTGACATGGACTTTAGTTGCAGTTATCTAAGTGTAAAACCAATTTAGATGTTCAGTTACTTTTTAAATTTTAAGCTTTATATCGTTTGTTTAAGAGTGTATTTTGCATATTTTGCATTTTTATTGGTTTTGTAGTGCGTATGATCACGAATTCACGAGCATCTGAGTATGATGTGTGACTACGTATCACAGCTTATTAGACCTCATCATCATCATCATAAGGTCCTTTTTAGTCTTCACTAGAGGAGCATGACCCTCTCTGCACTACCAGGGCCATATTTGGCCACAGCAGCCAGAGGTCTTGGCCTACACTCTCCACGCTGGCCAGACGGGTTGGAGAGGTATATTAGACCTATGCACTTGATATAGTTCCGTCACGTTTGGGGTCATCCCGTGGCTCACGAAGAGAAAGATTTGTCAAATCGACATCAGCAATGGTTATATGATTTATTACGTGGATTTAATGCATTGTGTCCCCATCATAATTGATCAATTGAGTACAAACATGCATATTACTGCTAGGATTATAAATTCTATTATTTGATATTATTATTTGTAATAATGGTCTACAGAAACTTCATTTCGTAGAGAATAATCTGGCATCTACCCATTTATCATAGATTCAAAACCAATAATGTTAAAAATCAGAATAATCTTAGAGCATAAATCATTATATCGCAGAAAGTTCGCAGTCAGAATCATCTTTTGATATTTAATTTATACCCAACCTAATCTAAATATTCTGGTATCAACTCGTTTCTGACGGCGATTTGTTTTCTGGTGGAGTCGAAGTTCTTACCTAACCTAATATTCTGGTAGCAGTTGGTTTCTGAAATCGATTTGTTTTCTGGTGGAGAAATAAGTAATAAAGATATTATTTTATTTTGTAGTATGTTCTTTTTTTATATTTTGGACTTTATGAATGAATAAACGCATTCTTTATAACACCAAAATACAAAATAAGGACAATTTGGAGAAAACAATTGGTAACTTGGTTCAAAGGCGGACTTATCGCTAAGCGATCTCTTCCAGTCAACCTTACGGTAGATGAAAAGAAAAATGTCATTGACATGGGACAGCAAACTAAATTATTTTATTACTTCTTCTAATTTACTAGTCGAAGTAGAAGGGGTTCTATTTGATTAAATATTTTTGACCAGTCATGGTCTTGTACCGTGCAAGTAGTGGGGCAGTTAGGGTACGACCTCAGAACATAAAATAAGGACAGAAGGTGAGACATGACGTTACTAAAAAAACGATAAAAACAAATATGCAAACAAAATAAAGTTACATAAAAAAACTAAAATATAAATACCTATACTTCTTCCTTTATCACTTTTTTTTCACTTCTATTGATAACCTTACATAAACTACAATAAATTGATACAGGAAATTCCAAGAGTGAAGTGAAGAGATAATGCATTCCATAGTCGAGCTACTTACTACATCTACCCATAAAAAATATTAATAACCTTAACCTAACCTCAATTATTATTTCTAAAGAACTACGGAAAGTAATCAATTTCTTTGCACAGCCCATCAAATTAAGTAGACCAAGCGGTCGCCCAAACATTTGTCGTAACCAAAAGTAGTTCGCTGGCCGAAATATTAAACTAAAACTAATAAGAAATATCGGTTATAGATACACCGTGAAACTCAACAAATGAGATTGCGAAAAAACCACAGATCTACTGAAACATAACTAATAAACTGTCAATACACCAGAAACGGAAAATCTTTCGACACAAGTTAAACCCAAATTATGTAATTCGAATTAAATTAGTCAAGAATGTTCCATCACAATGGCTTACGTCACTGTGACCAATATCATCGTTTTTAGTCTTATAATAACTGGTCGTTCTGTTACTTTCTATAAACATACATATATGTATAAAGTAGTGTTATATAAAATAGAAGCTATGTAGAAGCTAGTATTGATAACCTTATACAGGAAATGGCATAGACATAAGCATATACAATGCCTCCTTATTATATTGCCTGCCCTTAATAATAAACCATTTGACAGTAAAGTGAGTATCTAAGGTAGATGAAAAGATAATCTGAAATGAAATGAAATGAAATTTCATTTCATTTCATTTCAGATTATTGAAATAATAATAGTAGAGGAGCCCGGGGTGCTAACTAAATGTGTATTTACTTGAGCGTCATGGGGACTCATTGGACCAAGAAACATTAGGTGGTAGAAAGAAAAAAAAACAGCCAAGTGCGAGTCGGACTCGCACAGGAAGGGTTCCGTACTTCTTTAAATACGTCAAAAAGATCATGTATCCCTCTTTAATATTATTTTATTTTTATTTCATTATTTATTTTTTAAGTGAATATATAACTAAATATTCTGTGAATATTTCAAGCGTCTACCTGTTGTCGTTATCATATCGAGCAAAAACAAGCAAAAATATCACGTTTGTTGTATGGGAGCCCCCCTAAAATATTCATGTTATTCTATTTTTTAGTATTTGTTGTTATAGCGGCAACAGAAATACATCAACTGTTAAAATTTCAACTGTCTAACTATCACGGTTCATGAGATACAGCCTGGTGGCAGACGGACAGACAGACAGACAGACGAACAACGGAGCGATATTAACAGGGTCCCGTTTTTTTGCCCTTTGGGTACCGGAACCCTAAAAAAAGTTATATGATGTTTCCATACCATTACTACCGCATGCCTGACGACTTGTGAGCCAAAGGGAATATGGATCCCACAAAATCGTAAACGAAAGCGTGGAAGGCCCAGAAAGAGATGGAAAGACGAACTGCAATCCTATCGGAAAGACTGGACTTCAGTAGCCCCCGACCGAAATAGTAGAATGATGAAAGGGAGGCCTTTGCCCTGCAGTGGAGCAGTATAGGCTAGAAATAAAAATAGAATGATGTTTTACAATTCTGTGATGGGGAGAGCAGTTAGGTTTAAAACTTTTGTCACATGAAAATACTCGAGCACGAGGCTTTCGAACGTGTCGAAGCAATAATAATGTATTATATGAAAATTAATGTTCTCCAAATATTTTTTTATACGATAAATAAAACACTACGTCATACGATGAATAAAATATTTTAAATTTGATTTATTATAATCAAAGATAATAAACAGGCAGGTTTTGAATAGGCCTTTAATTAATTAATACGATGTAAACATTTTAAGAAAGTTTTAGTTATAATATCAAATGTGAATTTAAGTCATCATCATCATCAGCTTTCTATGACCCACTGCTGGGTATAAGCCTCCTTTTGTCTACGTCTTTCTTCTCTACCTATCTCCAGCCATCGCAATCCAGTCACGGTAAAGATATCTAACTTTACCGTGATCCAGTTCTTTCCAGCAATTTGCCATATGTCGTCAACCCACCTAGCTACTGGACGGCCAACACCACGTTTCCCATTTCTGGGATGCCAGTGAATTTAAGTACATTTATCCTTACTAATATTATAAATGCGAAAGTGAGTTTGTTGGTTTATTTGTTTGTTTGTTACGCATTCACACCGTAACTACTGAACGGATCATCATGAAATTTTGTATACAAGTTCTCTGGAGTACCTTTTATCCTGGTAAATAGTACTATTCCCGAGGGATCGACATTGACGCGGGAGGAGCCGCGGCTAGTTTATACCGTGTACCTACTCAATTGCGGTCGTTGACCGATTACTTTAGCCTTCAGTCTTGGAACTAAATGGTCTTTTTATTACCTGTTGAATGCTTCTTTTGGATTATCCGATCATAGGAGTCACTTTGTATGCGATCAATGAAATTCCGGACAATTTTTATTAGCAGAGGATGTTTCTAGTCTCACACACATCCTCTGTAAATAACAATTATAAACTAGCCCAAATTCGGTGAATTAACAGATTTAAAATAAATTAACAGTTTTTACCAGTTTTCTATGGTAAAAACTGTTAATTCATATGTAGAAGAAGTGGGAACAGAGTCCCTCTAGTTCTACTACCTAATCTCATAATACTAGTGAGAAGAAAATACCATTAAAATGAAATTATTCAATACGGTTACATCGCGTTTATTACATTATTTTTACGCCTAACGTTTCGAAAACTTTGCAGTTTTCATGGTCGCAGGCTAGTCGCAGATAGCCTAAGTTGACATTTGTCTATTGTGTTATGTCAACTTAGTCTACCTGCGACCATGATAAACGTGATAAAACCTTATTAAGTGATTTAATTTAAATGTATCACAATCGCATGAAATGGAACTGTTCCATAGAACAGGTGGGAACAAACTTACCACTATGGTACATTTAATAATTACTTCTGAACCTACTAGTACTAGCGACACATATTACCTATTTAGATTTTAAGGATACTTATTTCGAAAAATCCTTATAGGTAATATAAATTAAAATGTTTTTGGATAGAACTACCTTTTTCTTCATCCTTTACTTCTTCTTCTTCCTTGCCTTATCCCTTTATTTGGAGTCGGCTCTCCTCGTCGTAAGCGCCAGGATAATCTATCCTGGGTTGTCTGTGTGTTCAGCTGAGCCCGTTCCATGTCTTTGGATACGGTTGTCAACCATGTAGCCAAATGGCGTCCTCTGCCTTTTCTCCTGTCCGGGATCGCCAAGGCCTTCTTTACCGGGTACTCTTCGTCCCTCCTCATCACATGTCCGAACCAGCGCATACGTCTTTCTGACAGCTCATCACCTATGGGCGCAACTTTGAAGGAGCCTCTGATTTACTTGTTGTTTATCTTATCTAGACTGGTCACGCTAGCCGACCATCGCAACATTTTCATTTACTTAATCCCACTTTTTCATGTGGGCACATTATGTCAGTTTTCTCCATTTTGTTCTGTCGACTACCATAGCCTTTATCGCTCCTTACTTGTTCATACTCTCCTTGATACAATCTAGTAGAGATCTAGATTGTGACCACTTGTGTAAAAAAACAATTTGTTTATTGAATAGTAAAAAGTTTCGCAACTCATAATTAATTAATTAAATTCAATATTAACAGGCAATCGAGTCAAAAGGAATGATGTTTATTAGAGAAATCCGCTAAAACTACATTTACGTAACCTAGGAATCTGCTCCCGCGCGAACACAGACCGGTATGGTGCTTAACAGATTCTGATGTGGTTGGTGGTGTAATAGTTTGTTATCTGTTCGAGATTACGTGTCGTAGCGTCGTGTCAGTTATGTGACTCATCTGCGTTTTCTACTGAGCTAACGTTTACAATTTCTTAACATCTTTTCTGTGTATAATCTTAACACTTTCATCATCTTTATCAGGTCTTTGTAGTCTCCACTGCAGGTGCATGACCCTTTCTGTACAACCGGAGCCATACTTAGCCAGAGCAGACACAGAGAATTTGGCCTACACTCTCCTCGCTGGCCAGAGGGTTGGAGAGGTCACTTTAAAGTGTACTTATTAGCATTAAATGTACGTTGTTTTGTTATATTGTATGGAGGGAAATATAGTAGACTAGCTATTGGAGTGACCCGCGTTAGTGTCGATCCCTCGGGAATAGTAGAATTTCCCGGGATGAAAGGTACCCTATGTCCTTCCTCGGGCCTCACACTACCTCCATACCAAATTTCATATAAATTGGTTTAATCGTTGAAGCGTGAAAAGAAGACAGACAGAGTTACTTTCGCATTTATAATATTAGTATGGATGGATAGTACCGGTTGTGACTTTCTAGTGAGGGCGATATTTTGAATCCAGACGAAACGAATTCTAAAGTAGACTTCTGAGTGAAGCGAGGGATGCAGAGTATGTTGCCTGAAGAAAAATGTGTTATGTTAGTCCCGAGACGACATTCTGCTCTTCATTTCCCTTTATGAGAAAAACAATATTTGTGTTTTCATAATCACGAGAATTGTAAATCAAAAAAAAATTTTAGTCCCTCGGTAATAAAAACGTATTTTGGGCTTTGTATACAGGTAACCGCTCTTTGTTTTTGAATAGATGAGATGCAAAATATATTTTAACCATTTTAATTTCTTAACAAATGAACAGATTCCACTTCAGACTCTAAGTTATATTTTCTAAGTGTTTCTTAGTATTTTCTAAGTATTGACGGATATAAATATACAGTGTTTTTAAATGCTTCAAGCTAAGCCTTCAAGTTTTGTATCACAGGTGCCCTCTGTCTTAACAATATTTTAATAGAAACTTTCTAGTAGGTCAATTTGTATTTATTTAAAATCAAATCGTTATTTTCGCGTAATAAATTATCTATTTTATTAACTTTAATATGGATACCTAAATTTAGAAAAGTAAATTACTTTTGTAATCAACTAACTGTAAATTACTAAGTTTTCAACGAATTTATATTATACGTTTAATATGCTTTGGAGTAACGTAGAGTTTAGTTAAAATCATAAATTCAAAATCTAGCTTTACCTACCTCTTTTCTGTCTACTGTTACACTTTTATCCTTTGCACCGCACCGACATCTTACGAATATTTGATTCTTAAATCAAATATTGGTCGCAGAATCTACACGTAAATTAACTGCCTCCTCTAATTCATTATCAAAACCATAATTCAAATAAAAGTGTGAATGAGCGATGACCTGCGATGTGAATGCGTTCGCACGATCGCTTGCGTAACGAGAGGTCGCACGCACATCTCAGCGCGGACGTAGACACGCCTCTTGATCCATTTCGGGTTACGTTTCCGCATACCTATGGTATAGGCTTGTTGTTAGTCAGTTTGTTTGTAGGTTGTATTTAGTGTGCATCATGGTGGCACTCACATAGCACCAAGGACGTATCTACGACACGTCTTTGGATCCATTTCGATTAAACATATTGTAATGAATGTGTTGGCATGTTGTTAGTCAGTTTGTTTGTAGGTTGTATTTACTTCGCATCGTGGTGGCTGGCACGTACATCTCAGCGCGGACGTAGACACGCTTCTTGATCCATTTCGAGTTACGTTTCCGCATAGCTACGGTATGGGCTTGTTGTTAGTCAGTTTGTTTGTAGATTCTATTTAGTTTGCATCATGGTGGCACTCACATATCACCAAGGACGTATCTACGACACGTCTTTTGATCCATTTCGATTAAACCCCTTGTAATGAATGTGTTGGCATGTTGTTAGTCAGTTTGTTTGTAGGTTGTATTTACTTCGCATCGTGGTGGCACGCACATCTCAGCGCGGACGTAGACACGCCTCTTGATCCATTTCGGTTTACGTTTCCGCATAGCTATGGTATAGGCTTGTTGTTAGTTAGTTTGTTTGTAGATTGTATTTAGTTTGCATCATGGTGGCACTCACATATCACCAAGGACGTATCTAAAACACGTCTTTTGATCCATTTCGATTAAACCCCTTGTAATGAATGTGTTGGCATGTTGTTAGTCAGTTTGTTTGTAGGTTGTATTTACTTCGCATCGTGGTCGCACGCACATCTCAGCGCGGACGTAGACACGCCTCTTGATCCATTTCGAGTTACGTTTCCGCATAGCTATGGTATAGGCTTGTTGTTAGTCAGTTTGTTTGTAGATTGTATTTAGTTTGCATCATGGTGGCACTCACATATCACCAAGGACGTATCTAAAACACGTCTTTTGATCCATTTCGATTAAACCCCTTGTAATAAATGTGTTGGCATGTTGTTAGTCAGTTTGTTTGTAGGTTGTAATTTAGTTCACATCGTGGTGGCACGCACATCTCAGCGTGGATGTAGACACGCCTCTTTATATAAACAAATTTTGCGATATCACTTTCCTACTCAAATAAAAAGTAAAAGAGTTGTCTCAACTAAAAAGTTAGTAGCAAACACTCTTAAAAAAACAATAAGTATTTGTGTTTTCAGATCCTCTGTCTGCTCTTTCCAAGTATGGCTCCGGTAGTACAGAAAGAGTCATGCTCCTGCAGTGGAGACTAAAAAGACCTGATGACGACGACGACTCTTACAAACGCGAAGTCTTCTGTCTGAACAAGACGACCTTCGATCAAATATAATGGTAGATACTCTCATACAAAATGAAGCCTAATTATCGTCCCCGAACCAAATCATCATGCATTCTTACAAACAACAAAAACGGTACGTACTGAAAGTATAACTCCATCTGTATTTTTTATTTTTGATGCGTAGTTTTTGCTTCTTTTCACTGACCTTCATCATCGCGAGACGTGTAAGTGCTAGCGCGGTTTATTGAAACTGTGGACAAAACAGCTCCGTATCTAAATTAGTGCGCTGTTTTGCCGGTGCCACTTTTCGAGCGCGAATCGTGTATCTACCATTATATTTGATCGAAGGTTACGACATCATTACCGCCATTTACCGCGATATGGTTTCACGTGGACGTTGACTCCCATTGATTGTTTGTGGGGTTTGCGGTCAAATTAACTATGGTTAGTTAGTTACATCATATATTACTTTACATTGTCACTTTCAATACCTTACGTAGGTTAACTGTATTGCATTTCACAACTCGTAAGTAGTAACTTCCAAAACAATCAAAATACCGTCGTAAATATCAGCGAAACTGACTCTAACTGAGCTGTGTGGTACACAGAAAATACCGACGAGTGCGATTAGGCTTAGGTTGGCTGGTAATTTATATTTCTATTCTAATTACAAACCGCCAGAAGTTTCTGTGCACCACACAGCTCAGTTATATTTATGAGTCAGGTTCGCTGTTATTTCCGACGGCTTGTACCTATCAAAAGACAGTAGCTAGAAAAATCTTAGTAAATCCCTCTTGAAAACCACCTTTAAAAATATATTAAAATTTTCACATTTTTTTTCTTGAGACTAATGTTGTAAGAGGTAAAAATCCATCATGGATACCTGGGAAGGGAGACTCAGGTAGTGCCGGATTCTTACCGGCTAAAAACCTCTTCCGCCACTGCGACTCAACTTTGCACTATATGTTGTTTTGTTGTTAGTGACAAAGTTACATGATATTTTGGCTCTATTTAATTATTTATTTAGTGAGTGCTATGTTTGTTTCCTGCTAATGGATACAGGCATTTTCACCATTTAATTAATCATTATTTTTATCTATATGTTGAATTCGTAATTGTTAAATTAGTATGTACACGGTTCGGCGTGTCGTTGCAGCGCGCAGTAGTACTTCTTTGTCAGGCCGGTGTCTCCGGAAGACACCGGCCCATCGAGAAGGTATTGCAAAACGCCTAGACTCATGCTGTCGGATTAGCGTTATGTTTAGGATAATTAATGAAATATTTTAAAATTATATATGACGTTAATAAACAATCTTTCTTTTTTTCTTTCTTTTCTTTACCTCTACAAATGAGAAAATAAGAAATGTTGGCAGCAAAGTCAGAAGCGAAGCCTAGTGCGAGCGAGACCCCTGAACTGTGACGCAATGACCACGCAGGTGGTTTAACGTGGCCGCCGACGCACATTGATTGTTTGTAGCCGTTAAATTAACTGTGGTTAGTTAGTTACGTCACAAATTAGTTTTTGTGGCCACTTTCTGCATGTTCTCAATAGTTAATATGTATTTTGTTAGGGAGATGGACCTGTAATGGTACCAAACAATTTTCCTCAAGCACTTCGGATATTGCGTTCGGTAGCCAGAGACTATAATCTCTACTATTAGTCAGATTGCAGAAAATCTTTTTACTTCAACTAGGTAGGTAGGGGAGAATGGGGTAATGGGAGTCAGCGGGCAATTGGGGTCAGGTGCCTCTAGGCAAAACTAAACGTTCGATACCTAGGTAGATGACATGTTTAGCTTGCTCTGTACCCGATGCCCATTGTACGAATGACTCGCGCTAGTAGCACCACGCGTTTTTGAGTGACAATTATGTTTCGTTTTCACGCCTCGCCGGTGTAAATTTTTGTCAAAACAACATTAACGGTGAGTATAGACGTTGTAGCTGTACCAAATTAATGACTATGGATAGATTTATCCTTGATATTCAAAAATTAAAAAAGCATATTAGATTGCGATTAAATTTATTTTGTGTTTTTAAATTTTACAGTTAACATGCAGTTTAGATTTTGGGTAATGGGAGCCAAAGAGCTCGCTAGTGATTACCATTACCCGCAAAAAATATTCTTGTTTTTTTTTGCTTATAGATGCCGATTTTACAAGTCAAAAAAATCAAATAGGCTAGCTGATCAACTGGTGATTGCACTGGATGGCATACTGCCGAATGTAATGTCTGCGATTGTTTGACTCTGATTTCCCACATGTCTGATTCCCATTGTACTGAGGTTAGTGCAATGGGAGTCAAACTTGTTTTTTTTTAAAACGCGGAAATATATCCAAAGTTGATTCCCAAAGTGGTGAAAAGTGATATCAACTAGTAGATAAATAAGTAAAGTCTAGTATTAAACAATTTTAATAATTATATTATTTCGAAATAAGCTTTTATTTGATAGCTCGCTTAAGCGACTCCCATTACCCCTTTCTCCCCTATACCTCATGAAAATCAGTTAAGTATTTTTTGAGATAGAGTTAAGTACGTATCAAGATGTTTTTTAAGTCGGTTCAGAGGCGGCTCTAGCCCTTGTGGGGCCCATGTGCAACCAGTACCCTCGCGCCCTCTAGTAGAAGCGGGGTTAAAATGGAATACATACAGTTCCATATTTATATTTTCCATAATACGGCGTGTTTCAAACGAATCAAAACAGGTGCGCACGCGCCTTTGGCAGCGACGCGACACTACGCCAATATTTATTTATTTAATATAATCTTTAATTATCTGTTTTAAGGCTGATTTCACGTTGACACAAAAGTTATTGTGTAGAGTAGGTAAAAGAGTAGGTAGACAACTACAGTCCCGGGACATTCAAAAGTTTAGTAAAAAAAAAACCTTTCTTGTAGGTAGTTCATGGTGGCGACAATATGTGTCTTTAGACATCGTAGACGAATGACAAAAAGTAAACCAAAACAAAATATTCAGTTTTCGAATCGTTAACTTCTTACATCATCAACCACTCAAGTTCTTGAGATACATCTTCGGCAGTAAAATTCGTAATGAAGACAGCCAATTAAGATAAAACGGACAAGTGTTGGCCAACGTCTCATTTCGTGTTATAATTACTGCCGCATCGCAAGAGATCATTGTCATCTGCAAATGTAATAGATGTCAAGAATTATACGTAATACCTTATTTCATTTATTGCCAACTTTACTTAAGACTTGAACATCGCCTTGTAAACTTATATAACAGACACGTACCTAATCCTAACTTAATATTGTATATGCAAAAGTGAGTTTGTTTGTTACGCTTTCACGTCGTAACTACTGAATCGATCATCATGAAATTTTGCAAACAAGTTAACTGGAGTACGGAGAAGGACATACACTAACTTTCACTCCGAAAGAACTACTGTACCCGAAAGAAGGACGTTGACGCGAGCGAACAAACGGAAGCTAGTGTATCATATTTTAAGCAAATAAATATTCTGATTTTGATCATAAGTACTTACTCTAAACATCTGTGCAGGAAGTGCAGGAAAGCTGGGTCGTCGGTCCTCACGGCGGCTGCGAGGGTTCGCGAGCCCGGCCTCCGCTTGCGGCCTTTCGAATTCGTTACACTGCGCGGCGAGCCTTTCGAATCTGCAGAAGAAATATCCCGTTAAACTTGAGGATGGACAAATCCCTCCGCCCTCACGACTCAAGAGTCGCAATAGTTTCTTGCGGCAACCAAATATTAGTGCCAAACAAGCTCCTAAGGCCAGAGAGTATTAAACGCGAATAGAAATTAGGTATTACAATATATTTTATGTAATTTCAATAGCTATCTATGATATTGTGTGATTGTTATACCAAATCTTAATGATCAAAACAATAATTTTTTTAAAACAATTATTACTCTTCCATGCTGGTCTGGGAGAAGAGTAAAAACGTAGAATGTACCAGCTGCTTCTCTTCCCACGCAGGCCGTAGAAACGGGCAGAGGGAATGGGCGCAAATCTAAGGAATCATGTAAATAGGCGGTGCGGCTGGCAATCTGTCAGTTTTTTGATTCCGTATTCATTCTTTAAGCCCATCAACATGCTTAACGTGGATTTTCGGTCTAATGGCCTTAGGCTCTGTCTACTCCGTAAGGGATAAGGACGTGATACTATGTATATATGTGATTATTTTTACTTTCCGTGTTAGTTAGCACTGTCTGATTGCAAACATATAATGCTTGCTCAAAACCTGACAACAGTAATTTTGGGGACACAAATAGGAGTTTCAAGTTGCGACCATTCGTTACTAACTCCTTTCATGGACAATACAATACAATTTTACTCACTAAATAAAATATACAAAATAAATAAATTTCCTTAGAGCATTTTTCTCCTGTAGACATGTAGTTTGTTGTGGCTGGTGAAATTGAAATCAGAATTGGAATACAAAGTAAGAAAGACTTTTACTCAGAACTGCTTGCGATAGACCATAGCCGCTTGTTAAATAATAAATTTATGATTATAGTAGAATTTTATAGCCAATAAAACCAGCATGGCACTGTTAATTAATTGTAATTATTTACTTCAATGCCAAAGGAGACAGCGTCATCGTTTCACTTCGAGACTTAAACTTAGAAGATAACAAAGAAATTTCATGAAATTCAAATAGACTTTTGATTGTATTGTTATTGGATTTTATGTAAAGACTCACCGAAGAATAGTCGCTTTCTCGTGGCGTGGAGAAGTAGGTCGGGGGGAGGCGGGCCGAGTAGCTCCATGATGCAAGCTAGCTGTTCTGCTTCGTTTTCACCAGGAAACAGGGGGTAGCCCGTGTGGAGTTCCGCAAGGATGCAACCTGGGACAAATACATATCCATTAATATCTACAAGAACTCTTTTATAGTCGATGAAATTAATGTTGTCTATTATGTTTTTGAATAAATAACAATTTTAAAGCTTGTTAAATTGATAATAATTCAAAAACTTTAAAGGATTGTTTGATTGGTTTGACTTGTCGAAGTCGCGTGTGTGTAATGAGGGTTTCTGAAATGCTAATACCACCACATGCCAGCACTGAATTTGATAGAACGCCGTCCTTGGATAATATTTGACAAGCAGCAACAACTGACACATTGCCCAAAGCGGCAGAAGGATAGGAATTTGTTGGATTTGGGAAGGGGAAGAAAGTATTGGGATACTTTACTCGAGTGAATGGAAAATCAAGTAGCAGCTCTGGAATCTGGGCGCGCGTACCCGATACCATACCTGCAACCATCGGCCAAGGAGTTGAGGATGACACCCTTAATATGCAGCATATTTGTTGCAAGCAGAAGAACTATTACAAAATACTACCTTTTAAAATATTATTATATATATAATTTAGCCGTGTGGTATCCGGCAGAGTAGAATAGGACCACTCCAAGTCTTCCCGTGGATGTCGTAGAAGGCGACTTAGGAAATACAAGCTAAACAAAGCATAAAAACATCTAAGACACCTCTCCAACCCGTCTGGCCAGCGTGGAGAGTGTAGGCCAAGTCCTCTGGCTGCTCTGGCCAAGTATGGCCCTAGTAGTACAGAGAGGGTCGTGCTCCTGTAGTGGAGACTAAAAAGGACCTGATGAAGATGGTGATGATGACCTTTTAAAACTGTTCCGCCTCCATAATCGATGTTGTACGAGCTGAAGCTACGTAAATAACTTTTTAACATAGCCTATAACTTTATGCAATGATTCCATCTTTTTAATAACTAGTTAACGTTTTTGCATCATTAGCTTCATGGGTATTACTACATAAATACTAGTACTTATTCTGTGGTATAACAAAGCTTGAATTGTGATTGACTAGTTGAAGATAAGAGTTAAAATCTAGAGATGAGACAATGACATTCACTGATATGCCAATATATTAAAGGTAAATACTGTCGATATAAATGCGGGTCAAACAAATATAAGGTAAGTAAGTATGTACGACAAAACCAAAAAGTATTAAAATGTGAGATATACGGACATTATTAAAATATGTTTAACAACGGGTTACTCAACGGTGAGTGCGGATCGGGACATCAGACGCGCGTCTCGAGTTCTCGACCCACATTCGCCCTGATACATCTCGGCCAGTAGCTGACTTCGTACGTGAGTAACCCGTTTCAAACAAATAAAACTTATATGCTTACAATAGGTTTTATAATTTCTATTAATTCAGAAAAATCTGAAGTGTTTATCGCAAAAAAGATAAAAATAAAAAAAAAAAGATACAGGTAAAAAATCGAGATGAGTATTTAGTTACAGAATCCTTGCCGATTGCTTAAAGTCCCAGTACTCAGGCCAATATTTAGTGTACTGACCTAATATTAAATACAAGCTGTCCCGGCAAATTTTGTTTCGCTATTATATTTTGTCGTAAAAACTTCATATATTTTAATAGTTATCCTGCTATTCGGGGTGATAACAAAACCAAAAAATCAAAGATTATTAAAATTAGTTCGCCCATTCGTAAGCTAATAAGAGTTCGAACAAACCCGTATTTTTTTATAAATTAAGATTATTAGATAGCATAAACAGTGAATCGGTTACCATTACATTGCAAGTTATACCATGCCATAAGTTATACTGATTCATCATAGTGACAGCGGTTCTTGCAGCTGGAAATACGGTACGTCAGTTATGCTAACTCCACTCATAAATATCTATACAAATTATACATCCCATTCATCATACATACATACATATTATCACGCCTGTTTCCCATGGGGGTAGGCAAATACTATGGATCTCCACTTGCTACGATCCTGACAAACATCTCTAATTCGTCTACACTCAGTACTCTCGTAATATGTACATGCTCTCATGCTCTACGGTTTCTAGTACTCATTCATCATGTGATACTGTATTACTTAACCACCTCATATAAAACTGACTATTAAAGTAAATCGATTAAAATAATTACCTTGCATAAAATAAGTACCAAATAAACTATAAGTAATAAACATAGATTTTAAAAAAAAAATTCGTCTTATAACAATCCATAATGCGATCAAAAAAGTGCCTGAAAAGGACTATTTTCTGAATAAATTTTTGAATTATTTATATCCACCAATAAACAACTTATGCAAAAAATATATACGTTTCATTCATCTACATATTAGTGCAGTGGCTAGGACGCTGTTTGTGAGCTTCTACTTGGGCTATCAATAAAGGCACTATTTTGTATTTGACTAGCTCCGTGGCGCGGCGGTCAACACGCCTGCCTGCGACACGGAGTGACCGGGTTCAATCCCCGGCCAGGTCAAAATGGAAAATGATCTTTTTCAGATTTGCCTGGGTCTTGGATGTGTATCTATATATGTATTTGTTATAAAATATAGTATCGTTGAGTTAGTATCCCATAACACAAGTCTCGAACTTACTTTGAGGCTAGCTCAATCTGTGTGATTTGTCCGTATATATTTATTTTATTATTATTCCATATGATTGTCATTTCCTTTCCTATCCCCAACCCACTCTCGTAACAATACCAATCCATTATACGAGTAGCTTGAAAACTAGAAATGTGTTACGTTAGATTAGCTACGAGTAACTTCACTAATAATACATGTAAATTAGAGATTTCATTCGTCTGGCGTTATGCGGCGTGTCTTAACATCTCATGTAAAACAGACTATTGTTGAATATACTTACAGTTTGAATAATTACCAGCATAATTTTAGTGTTATGATAATATCATTGAAGTACGGTTTGTGTTATTTTTAGACGTATTCATTGAATTAACATTTGAATCCTTATCCTTACTAATATTATAAATGCGAAAGTGAGTTTGTTTGTTACGCTTTCACGCCGTAACTACTGAACGGATCGTCATGAAATTTTGCATACAAGTTCTCTGGAGTGCGGAGAAGGACATAGGCTACCTATTTTATCTCGGGAAAAAGTACTATTCCCGAAGGATCGACATTGACGCGGACGGAGCCGCGGGCGGAGCCGCGGGCGAAAGCTGGTATTAGTCATAAAGTTAACAAGAATTCAGATACTACTCTAAGGCTTATTAAATAATCCCCCAAGGATTTCCAATACGACCGGTTAGAAGCTGCCTGCATCCAGCGTCTTCCTGTGACCTTAGTCAGGTCATCCGACCATCTGGTCGGTGGATGTCCGACGCTGCGCTTTCCGGTACGTGGTCGCCATTCGAGAACCCTTATGCCTTATCGGCCATCGGTTCTACGCGCTATGTGCCCCGCCCACTGTCACTTCAAAGAGTTAATCCGCTGACCTATGTCGGTAACCTTTGTTCTCTTACGATTCTCCTCGCTTTTGATTCGATCTCGCTGTTTTTTTTTTAAGAACTATATTGCTCCAAGTGAGCTTTCGCTACTTCACCGGGCGTTTGAGGATCTCGCAGAGAAACACCGAGCATAGCCCTTGTCATAGCTCTTTGAGCTTTCTTATCAAACTCAGCGTACTTGGCCATATACACGGCATCCTGGTTTTTCAGTCAGTTTTCATGTTTGAATTAATTCATTTAGTAAATAACCTCCATAAAACATTTGTCTGTAAACAATACTTTTTGTGAAATCTTTATTTTTACACCAATCACTTTATGTATTTTATTGTAGGTATACTTCATGTGTACCCAACGCACAAACATTTAAGGTACAAATGATACTAGGTTAAATAATAAATTTATGGTGTTGTATGTGAATTTTATAGCCAATAAAACCAGCATGGCACTGTTAATCCTAACTAATATAATAAATGCGAAAGTGAGTTTGTTTGTTTGTTACGCTTTCACGCCGTAACTACTGAACCGATCATCATGAAATTTCGCATACAAGTTTTCTGGAGTACGAGATTTCGCATAAAGGCTACCTTTTATCCCGGGAAAAAGTACTATTCTCGTGGGATCGACATTGACGCGGGCGGAGCCGCGGGCGAAAGCTAGTTTATTATAATTATTTTCATCAATGCCAAAGGAGACAGCGTCACCGTTTCGAGACTTATTATAAAATTAGAAGATAACAAAGAAATTTCGTAGTACAGAGAGGGTTGTGCTCCTGTAGTGGAGACTAAAAAGGGACCTGATGATGATGATGAAAGATCTAGTGTTTACTATAATTTTTAGGGTACCCGATGTGATAAAAACGGGACCCTTGACTATTTAGTAATCTGTGCTGTAAATAAGTCTACACTGTACCGTCGACATTAATTTTTTACAGAATGCATAAATCAAATACCGCTGCAACAAAAAAAAAAAATTAGGCGAATTTGGGCAAACTAAAATCATGTTATTTAACGTTTTTGTATTTAAATATTGTTTGGTGGTTTGAAATCATTTTAGTGTGATTTGAATTCGCAATTACCCGGTTTTATTACTCTCATTTAATTAGAGCCTGTGAATGTTCTGAATTTGTTGCGAGATCTTTACATTTGCAATATGCTTTTGAATCGACTTTAGTTATAGCTGTTCGACAAATTCGTTACATTTTCGTCTATATTCTCAGCCAAGTACAGTCCCGGGACATTCAGAAGTAGAATAAATGGGTATCTCTTGGATAGGCATGTAACACCCTCGTCTTTATCATCACTTACCATCACGCGAGATGAGAGACAAATGCCTACTTTATCATTTAATAAAAAAAAGAAGTGCTATGAATTAAAAAAGGCCGCATTTTATTAGTAGACGATTTATGGAATCAGGCATTTTCAAATTAATCAGGCAGTTTTTTGAAGCCAGCCCTATTAAAAAAAAAACGCGGGCAAAAACCGGAAGGCTACGCTGACTGTTATCCGTCAAATATTGCGTAAAAACTAGATTTTTATTATTGTCGATATTTGCGGCGGGTGTGAGCGACCGGTCACCTTTCTCCTGCGCCTGCGCTTTCTACAAACTTGGCTTATGCAATATAATGCGTCTGCCGACCCATCGCCAGATCACCGATAGTCCAGAAATAAAGCTACATATTTCTACGAGTGTATAGCTTTATTTTTGGCCCATTATATACCGGGTGTAAATTTTCGTTCGATATTTTATTCAAGTTGCTACTATGATCCCTAGGCAAAGTAGTCCATAGTGTAAGTAAGATTTGGGAAGGAAATGAACATGTATTGGGATACTATTCGCTAGGATAAATGGGAAAAGCAAGTAACAACTCGCGAAGCAGGGCGCGCGGCATCGTATACGCGCACCCGGTATCGGGTACGCGCGCCCTGTATCGGGTACGCGCGCCCTGTATCGGGTACGCGCGCCCTGTATCGGGTACGCGCGCCCTGTATCGGGTACGCGCGCCCTGTATCGGGTACGCGCGCCCTGTATCGGGTACGCGCGCCCTGTATCGGGTACGCGCGCCCGGTTTCCCGCAACCGGACAGGCAGTTTGATGACACTCCTAACCATCCATCATCATCAATACTGCATAAATGCTGTCATAATTGTGGCCCCCGGGCTCCGACATGTCGCAGCCGACCCAACCGGGATAGCGCTAAGATGAAAGAGAGAAATCTATAAAATTGTGCATGCTTACAATTTGAGATCCAACGTTAGTGTGACCACTATTTATTATTTCTCGCGACCCGTGCATTACTTTTGTACTCTTTTTGTTTAGTATCATCTCACTCGATCACTACCTGTCCTCTTCTAAACTCTTCTGTTAGGAAGGGAGTGCCATACTAAACTCTGTGGCAACATTATTTGTTTGACAAGAGATTACTAGGCGCTTAAAAATTCTTCCAGTTATTTTTGGTGTGAAAACATGAATTATTTATCCCTTTTTTACTAAGCTGTATCTTTTAAATCGGAAATGGTAAAAACTGAAGTATTAGCCGAAGTACGAAGAATTATTAGAGGTGAATTCGTATTTATACTTCTAGAAAGGGTTAAGGTAGCTTTTCTTTGTTTTTTGTTACAATTTTTTATTTAGTTTCATGTTTGTTACAATTCCGATGTTTGTCTGTAATCAAATCTTGCATCTTAAGTGTGATCCATTTCCCGGGTACCGATTGAGCTGAAATGTTGCTGTAATCGTTGCGCTGGTTTGATAATGGAGTCGGAAGGTGGCCATAGAAACTCTTAAACTAAACAAGGTACACCAATCGTGTTTGGGCTCATTTGATTTGTCTTGGGAAACACTTTACAGTGTGAATTCGTTTATAATAAAATCTTGTCACAAAAATGTAATTTTTGCAAAAAAACTTGTTCAAATTCACAGTTTTTGGCGTTGTATGAGAGCCTTGATAGTTATCAAGGCTCTCATACAACGCCAAAAACTGTGAATTTGAACAAGTTTTTTTGCAAAAATTACATTTTTGTGACAAGATTTTATTATAAATAATAATAATAATTGTAATAATTTAATACAAAAATGTAATTTTTGCAAAAAAACTTGTTCAAATTCACAGTTTTTGGCGTTGTATGAGAGCCTTGATAGTTATCAAGGCTCTCATACAACGCCAAAAACTGTGAATTTGAACAAGTTTTTTTGCAAAAATTACATTTTTGTGACAAGATTTTATTATAAACGAATTCACACTGTAAAGTGTTTCCCAAGACAAATCAAATTTTTGAATTAAAAGAGTTCTTTTAATTCAAAAACTTTGCAAAGACAAACATAGAGTGACAAAAATTACTATTTCAATTCTACTAGGTATATAAGCAACTACGGAAACCCAAAAATCATCATCATCATCGTGACATGATTAATCGACCATGCAGTGCACACCCTGGTGTCGGAGTTCTTCGGAACCACCTCTCGGCCTCTGACGTGATTCCTTTAACGACTACCAGATCACCAACAGCTTAACATGCCTTCCAAAGCACGGAATCATCTTTTTTATGAGACAATCAGGTGGTTCAAAACTGCAATGTCCTAACCAAACTGAAAATAATTTAACAAAGTATGGTTCCCGTGGGAATCGAACCCACGACCCCCGGTCTACAGGCAAATGCCTTAACCACTGGACCACGAAGGCAGTTAACCTAAAAATACTAAGATTATACAAAAAAATGTGAAAGGCAAAGATAAAGAACGCTTGTTTAGTTTTATACAGTTTTTATACATATTGCTTGTAATTTGTGGTTTTATAATGGTTATTTTATGAGTTGATGCTTATACTAAACGTTGCCATTTGTTATAATGCAATGTAAAGCTAGTTATTATCATAACAATTATAATTTAAGTGTATGCTAGTCTTTACACACAGATATTATAATAATTTAACGTTGTGTGTAATTTACTATTGACATAAAATGTAATGTTATGCATAGTAAATTATTTTTAACTTATTCGAGACATAACGAATAAGATTAAAATTCTGTTTGATGGCGGTACCTACGATGTGAGAGTGCGGTAAATTAATCTTTGATAGAAGTAAGATTTTTATACTTTATCGAAAACTTAAATGAAGAAAAAAGCTAGTAAAAAATAAAAGAAAAAAATTCATTTTTTTTAAATAATCATACAAAAAAGTCTATGGTTCAAATGGGATTTGAACTCTAGTCCTATTGATTAAAGGCTTGGACGAATAAACCACTAGACGCGAAATTATGACATTTGACTCCTTACCCCTCTAGTTAGGTACCATGAAATAGTACTTTGTTAAACAACACGCTACGTCAGTGTGTCTTCAGAGACTCAAGGCAAAACATCGCGTAAAAAAGGGTGAAGTGTGCGGTATTGCTGTGTAAAAATTACAGTAATCGCACGAACAACATTTCTTTTCACCAGTAAGCACATTTTGTCCAATATTTCTTAGTATTTTCTTGTAAATTTAATTAAATGCGTAATCATCAGACCGAATAATACGTCCATTTAAAAAATTCTTGGATCAAACTGCAAGTCAACCAGAATGTTGTCATACTCTAACGAGTCGGATTAATTCTGTCATTGTTACATTCGTTCACTAATTCTTCAGTTCATTCCTTTCATTTAGAGCTTGCATATATCGATGAATGATATCGATAGGAATGACAATCGTATTACGGCTGGCGGATAAATAGCCAATTTAAATAAATACTCAAAATGTATAAATATCCGTAAATAACCAGTTCCTATTAAGATTTATCACAAACCAGGGTTGAAAACTTTTATAATACAATTAGTATCTATTTCCCTTTTCTCGTAATTTGTAATTGTATTTGTTGGTTGTTAGTTTCAGTAAGCAAAGTGACAGAATCACTTCATCATTATTTACGGAGTAGACAAGACCTAGCTTCACGATATTAAAAAGTGGCTTTTGTATGTTTTTCTCATAAACTAAGTAATTTACCTCTACGGCTTTACTGTTTGGAAATAAATATAAATAAATATATATACGGACAAATCACATAGATTGAGCTAGCCCCAAAGTAAGTTCGAGACTTGTGACAAATACATATAAATACACATTTAAGACCTGGGTCTTGAATGTGTATTTATATGTATTTTTTCAGATTGGCATGGGCCAATCTGAAAAAAATCATTTTCCATCTTGACCTGGCCGGGGATCGAACCCGTTCACTCCGTGTCGCAGGCAGGCGTGTTGACCGCTGCGCCACGGAGCTAGTCTCCGTGTGCTAAAATGCCTTTATATCTTATACCTTTAAACAAGCAATGAGGATCAGTAAAGTTGTAGCAAATTCAATAGGACTAATATCCACATTATTCTACATGACATTACAATGATATATCTTTTTGAATTATCCAAATCGGACCATTACTTACGAAGATATTAATAATAAACATTATGCCGTTCCTGCCGCGAAAAGGCATTGCACGCCGGTGCGTGTGACGTCACTGTGACGGACCGAGTGCGGTCGGCACTCGGCACTCATAGAGCGATAATTCGACTGAGCGACGGGGCGACGCGGTTCGTCGCTATATTTAAAAATTTATTGAAATAAAGTGTTCTTACTTATTATGGGAACTAATAAAGAAAAACAAAGCAAAATAAGAATTTTTATTGTTACTCTTGATTGCTATATAGACAATCTTGTAAATTAAGTAAACCACATGATATTGTTACAATATTATCAAAAAAAAAAAGTATGAAATATGGACATATGCGTGAGGTCCGATCATTTTATAGTCTTTCAACTTCCATATGTTTCTTTCAACGAGAACTCTTATCGCTTATATCAGCGATCGTTTTTGTTTGCAAAACTTCTTCTGCTGTAGGTTTTGGGTTGGAACTGTCCGTACTTAAAATTCAACTATTCTATTTCTTATCTTTTCTTAAAATCAGGTCTATAATTTTTAGGGTTCCGTACCTCAAAAGGAAAATACGGAACCCTATAACGGGTTCCGTTTTATCACTTGGTTATCCGTCTGTCTGTCTGTCAAGACTCTTTTTCTCAGGAACTTAGGAGCGTAGAGGTATCAAGCTGAAATTCATATCAAATATTCAGGTCTACTGTCCCTTGGAGCTATGAAAAAATAAAACCGTTTATGCCGCAAATTTTCGAAGCCAACGCAATCTCAAGATACAGCTGGTTGTGCCGCAAATTCAACGTGTTTTTCGATATTCGCAGGGAATCAATACCTACCAGGGAACTTCCCATGAACTCAGAATCTTAAAATTTGGTACGAAGCAACGTCTTTTAGCACAGATAATGGAAAAATTGCGAAAAACATACATTTAAGCTACATCATATAAGAAAAATATTTTTAATAATTTTTCGATATTTGCAAGGGAATCAAAACTTCAGGGTACTTCCCGTGAAATCAGAATCTTAGATTTTGGTACGAAGCAACGCCTTATAACACAGATAATGAAAAAAATGCGAAATGCATACATTTTTAGTTACATCATATAATAAATATATTTATAATAACTTCAAACTTATACGTGCGCAAGGCCAACTCGCACTTCGCCGGTTTTTTTGAAAGCTTTTGACATTCAAACTAATGAGGCAAAACTCCCTTCTTCAGTTAAAGCTTTCCTCCAACCAACATAACGTAATTTTCCATGTCTTTTTCAACCTGAAATATATAAATATAAAATAATACCATATTTTAATCGGCCTCACATGTTTGTATGAAAATGTCGATATTGTTTTCTAGTCCAATCCTGGAATACGTTGTTCATTTAGACGGGCTGATTTAATGGTTTTAGATACAACGGTGTTCACTCTTACATCCTGTATTAACTTATTTGCTTACAACAATCAGGCATAGCTGGGGCAGATACATATTATATCATTCACTATTTTACTTTTTACACTCTAGTACGTCCCTGTGTCATTGTACTGACCTTGGAATATTACATAGAAATGGAAACGGAAGTATTGGGAGGTAAGTAGGTTTGTCCACCAAACTAGAAAGAAATAAGTAGGTATGTTTTTATTAATACATCAGGCTTATAAAAAGAGAATACATAGGTACTAACTTATTTCCATATCAACTTAATAAAAGGTAAGAATAGTTATGTAGGTACTTACATCGAAATGATATTCACAACAATGTCTACTAGCCTGGGTAGAGGGTGGAGTCTTATAATCATCCCTTTTTACAACGGAATATAATTTTAAATGGTTTTCCGTTGTAAAAAGAGATGATATAAAATTCACACAAAACTTCGTGAAAAATTATTAATTTTTCCAGGAGTTTTGTGTCTTTCGGCACGTTAAAAGATAGTTTTTCTGGTGTTTTAAAAGAAGTGTTTGTATAGTTCGGCACTATACTATATTTGTACACAGTTAAAAAGATAAATTAGACATAAATAATTTGTTTTAAAGTCGCTATTACCACACAAAACACTGCGCGCCTTGTCACTGCCAACGGGCAACTAGCGGCGTCCGTCACAGTGACGTCACAGCCACCGCGCCGGCCGACCAGTGAATTTGTCTAGTAATTTGGTCATAACTTCGTCAATTTTTATCATAGAACAATAATTTTTGCACTGTATGTTATGGATTTCTTAGCTCTATAATCCTGCATTCTCAACTAAAAACTTTACGGATCCTCATTCTTATATATTTATTTATATATTTATATAAATTTATTTCTATAACCTCGGAAACGGCTCTAACGATTTCGCTGAAATTTGGCATATGGGGATTTTCGGAGGTAAACAATCGATCTTGATTAGTCTTATGTTTGGAAAAACGCGTGTTTTCCAGTTTTCATGCGTTTTCTTTTCACGCAGAATATGGTCGCTAATTTAGTCTTACTGGCCGCTGTCAGTCTGGTCCAGCGGTTTAAGACGCGGACGGCAAGAAACGAGTTACGGGTTCGAATCCCGCGTGTGACTTACTTTTTTATATTTTATTTATAATTTTTTAATTTTATTGTTAATGTTTGAGATAACAATATATATTTATCATAAATATAGATTCACCTAAACCCCACCATATTACAACAAATTGTAATAACCGAACGAAGCACGGTCGCCCAGGTACTAGTTCTCTAAGGGCAAATAAATACACATGAAGGTTCATGTATTTATCCATAACAGTGGAGATAGAGCCTGCAAATTCATATCTGATCAAAAGGCCCCATTTATTAACTTTCTATGTTCAAATACACTTAATCACCATCCGATTGTTTTTCCTATAGTCCTAGAAGATACATAGTTAGGGACGTCGATCACACGAATCTCGAGAAAGTAATCGAAAAACACCCAAAACGTTAATATCCGTTCGTTTTATTATAGGTTCTGTTCACATAATACTATTTGCAGAAAGAGAGTTTTCTACCATAGTTTATAATAAATATTCATTTTAAAACGGTTATCAGTATGTGCTCTGTAACTTAATTTTTAGTTTTTATCTCCGTGGAAAACCTACTTCTTATTCGAGTTACATAAAAAAACTCGTAAATTTCAGATTTCCTACTGATCCATCAAGAAAAAGTAAGTGGGTTGCAGCTGCCCAAAGAGATAAAACATGGATACCTACTAAACACAATCAAATTTGTAGCGTAAATAAACAAACCTGAAATAAACAAATATTTATATTCTGAAAAACAGTTTAACCCTTTAATGTACGAATTTTTGTTTTCCAAATAAAGCTTTTATGTACACATTCTCTCTAATATTTAAGAGCTAGGCCCTTGATGGTGTCATTGTATGTAAAGAATTTGACACAGTGACTATTTTGACCAGGAAATAATTGAATGGTTTGCCTTCTTCATTTCACATGGGTACTAGCAAAAAATCCACTTGTGTTCACGATGTTTTCCTTCATCAGAAGCAGGTATCGGTCGATGAAAATGGTACTTGACTCAGATTTTATTACAAACTCAGAGATACAGTTCAGGCCGGGCGCGGTTTGAACCCGGGACCGTTCGGTTTAATTCGATATGGTTCGAATTCTAAGACACCTGAACCACTAGCGCTTCTACTAGTCCTAAATATGTAATATTATTTTCAACTTGAAACCTAGTGTTCTGTAGATTGTGTGTGTGATTCAAAAGGAGATACATTTTGAAGGCCGGAATCCTAAAAGAGTAGGTGGTTGAAATACGAAAATGACAGTGATTATTATCATTAAATGTGTCCTTGTCAAATTCGTTTTATTTTTCAAATTAAATTTTGATTTAGATTTGAAACAAGCGCCGTATTACGTAAAATGTCCGCTGTAGGGCAAGATACCTTAATAATCATAATAATAATCATAAAAAATAGTTGTTTTGTCTAAAAAACATTATTTCTTTCAATAAACAGCATCGGTAACAGAGCTGAGCATATTTATAAAAAAATTGAGCATAGCCCGTTACATATTTTTGCGATGTTTTTCCCATCATTCATTCAATTTGTCGACTGTCGACTTTGCAACAACACTGTCTATGACATCTGACATAATGCGAATAAATTAAAAATTTTAGATATAGACGCATGTCGCAAGAGGTAAGTATGTTTCATATTTGTTCGGTTCTATGCTGTCATTACCTCCCGTCCCCCCAGTATTGGTTGAACAAGTTTTCATACATTTTTCTTTGATTTCGCGTCCAGTGGTTTATTCGTCCAAGATTAAAGGATATGGATTGATTAAGGAACCCGGTAAACCTACTAAGCTCTTGGAATGCTGCCATCCCTGGATGAAATTCATTTATACTTTGCGTAATTGCTATTCGTGCTTACCACGTCTTCCATGCTGGTCTAGGAGAAAAGAAAAAACTTAGAATGTACCTACCAGCTGCTTCTCTTCCCGCGCAGACCGTAGAAGGCGGTCAACGTAATGGACGAAAATCTAAAAAATCATGACAATAGGCGATGCGGCTAGTTATCTATGACTATTTTGATTCCGTTTTCCACTTTACGCCCACCAACGCGCTAGACGTGGCCTTTCGGTCTTATGACTTTAGGCTCTGTCTCCCCTGTAAGGGATAAAGACGTGATAATATGTATATATGTGCTTACCAAACATATACATCATGACACAAAGCACACCAAGACGTGACAAGTCCCGATAACTCACTACTAGTCGCAACCTTCGTTAAAGACCTTAGTTCTAAAACCGTCATAATCTCGCTACACGTGGTCTTTGGTCTTTGAACTTTACTCCTATCTACCCAGTAATGCATAAAGACGTTATACTGAACTGTGGTAAAGATAGTCCCTAGGTAGAACACTTTCTTTGGCTTTTTGTGCTTCTAACGCTGTTGCCTGGGATGGAAAGGAATTTGTTGGATTTCGGAAGGTATTGGGATACTACTCACTGGGATGAATGGGGGTAGTAAGCAAGTAAGCAGCTCGGGAGACCAGGCGCGCGTAACCGATGCCAACACCTGCAACCACCACACAGGCAGTTGAGGATGACACCCCTGACCTTAGAAGATTATATTTCCCCCTTTGAAACCAATTTTGACAAAGTCATTCATGGAAATCATTTCATTCAGGACGGAGGGACGAGAATGAGCTTTGCTCAGCTGTGGAATAATATAGATTAATAAATAAAAAAGTAGGTACTGACCCATGCTCCACATGTCGATGGGCGTCCCGTACTGCAGCCCCAGGATGACCTCCGGGCTCCGATAGAAGCGCGACTGTATGTAGGTGTACACTCTAGCGTGGGTGTAGCAAGAACTACCGAAGTCTATCACCTTGATGGACGAGCTGCCTCGGGCTTTGAGGAGGATATTTTCCTGGAAATGAAAATTAGTTTACAGTTAGTGATTGCACGTCCAATCGTAGTAGATCGTGATGATGATGATGATGAGAAAGCGTAATACATATTTACATCCTCTATTATGAACATCTTTACCCAACAGGCGGAAGTGCAATGTCAATGTGGTCACGACGATCAGACAACTGTCACTCTTTTCGTGCCCTTTGCGCCCCACCAGATGCACCAAGGAAAATTTTTACTGTGCATCCGAGAGTGGTGGCGGAGTTGGAGAGTGGTGATAGAGGGGCAAAATTTAATCCCTTGAGCCATCGACACGAAAAGAAGATTGTAAACATTTCAGATGAACTAGTATTTTTTTTTACTACATGTTGGATTAGGCATTTGTCTCCCATCTCACCTGATTGTAAGTGACGATGAAGACGAGGATGTTACATATGTAGTATGTAGGCCTTGTATCGAGCTACTTCTACACCTCTGTTGGAGGTGGAGTAAAAGTTGTCCAGGGTACAGGTAGATGGGAAACTAGGAATGCGTCATATTCTGTGGGGAGAAGACACATTCGCTTTGGTTCTACGAGCTGTCGAACATTTCGCACTTGGTCAGATTGTCATTACAGTAACCTACTTATTTTCGCAGTCCGTTTAGAGATTTCTAAGCAAGCCACAAAAATTTAGCACAGTATGCCTGCTCTCCCACATTTTTAATATGGCGTCTTTCATTACGCCGAAAGTCACAGAAAAAAATTCATATCACTACCAACTGGCCATTTTTGAAATCCCTATTCAAAAATATTTCATAGACGAAGTAAAAGAGAAGGTCAAAGTCATGCCATAGGTCAAGAAGAAAGCGGAGGATGGAGAAAGAATGATGAAGGCGAACATAAGGGCAGGCTTTGAACCAGCGACCTAAGGTCGTTGATTTAAACTCTGGAATGAATTGTTTTCTATAAGATAGATAATAGAGATTAATAGATAAGAGTTCAGAATCGCACTATAATAATACTTCTTAAAATAGTGATGATGATTTAAGAATATTAAATATTGGGGATCTTATATTTTGGTCACTCACGTGCTATGTTGTCGGGATTGCCGACTATAGTTTCGGACTCGTGAGTGACCCGTTTTCAAAATATAATGTATTTATCTCACGTTAGTTTTAATGATATAATTGGGGAACTTCTTACTACTGCAGGGACTCACCGGTTTCAAGTCGCAATGTATGATGTTCTCAGCTTCCAGCAACCGAAGGCAACGGAGCAGAGAGCTAGCGAACCGCCTGATGAGGCTCAGGCTGAAGCCCTGGTAGTTGTTCTTCTTTATCAGTTCGTATAAGTTGATGCTGAAAATTTAAGCATTGAAAAAAATTAAATAATTTCTTTAAAAAACGAAAAAGATATGAAAGTAAGGTCCCTCTTTTGTCAAGGCTTCTTGTATTTGGCGCTTTTCTTCTGGCTCATCTTTTTCAGGTCGAATGCAGATACATCGCAGGTAAAGCTATGTACGAGTAACTGCATTCGCTGTCTCTTTTAGCAATATATCTTAAATCTAGCCCTCAAACTTGCTTCATGTTAATCTCATTAACGAGTCAAGTGTAGGTCCAGAAGCCGTGAACTATTTGTTTAAAGTTGATGTCCAATTCATGTAGAAGAGCAATTCAGAGCATAAGGATGCTCCTTATGCTCTGAATTGCTCTTCTAGATTGAAATAGAATCCTAGGGCAGAATGAAATTCACAAGTCATCCCTTCCCGTCGTCAAAGCCGTAGCTTTAACCTATTGTCACTGAGGGCCAACCTACCTTTTCAAAATAGAAGGGGCAGCTGTAGTATAGGCTATAAGGCAGAATAAAGGCGATAAAGAATAACAACTCATACAATTTAGAAATTTTTCAAGGCAAGAGAGAATAGGCATTATTTGAGTTTGCGTGTACCACCCTAGACCTCATTGTTGCTACCCATCAGGCAAGATGGAGGTCAAACGCATTCAAATTAATGATTAAAAAACAACTCACCTCATGAGCTCAAAGCTGATGCACAAATGGTTCCTGAAGTAGAAATAGTCCAGCATGTGTATCACATTGTGCGATTGGTCCTTGTCCTTCAGCCGGAGATGGTCCAGGACCCTGACTTCCACCAGCGCCTGGTGGTGGAATCTCTTCTTGTTGCGGATGATCTTGATGGCCACCTGGCTGCCTGTGCGGTGGTCCAAGGCACGGATGACCTGGCCAAAGGAGCCCTTGCCGATGACTTCAAGGATTTCGTACCGGTATGCTATGTGGTCGTGAATTTGCTGGAAAGAGAAAGATTAACATTTGAGCTGATGTTTGCTGCTAGTAGTAGTCTATAGCTTTTGAAAATTAATTAATAGTATGAATATTACTAGATTAGATTTTGGGCCGGGTACGAGGCGGGGTGGACTTTTTGATTGACATTTTTGGACGAAGCTTGTTGTGGATAAACTTATGTAATTCTTGACGAAGCATGTTGTGAATGCACTTCTGTAACTTTTTGACGAAGCATGTTGCGGATACTATACTGTAATATACCTAGTCTGTGTTAGATTTGTGGTGAGAAATTATTAAAGATCAAAGCAATGTCTACTAGATTAAATTCTTTAAATGTAATTTAACGTGAAAAAGTGCCTGTAAAGACCTATGTCTTGAACGTACGCTAAGTAGAGACTAAGTTACTTATAGCCTAAAATTGAATTGAAATTAATTCAATTTTAGGCTTGTGCAGTTACTTAGTCTTTTTATCCAATCTGTTAGCATGTCTAATTGTCTATACAGATGAATAGTCCCATGAGATTAATTGTACGGTGCAACCATACAATTACAAAATGTATAGTTAGCATTTTACGCTGCACATGGCGTGTATTTCTTTCACGGAATTTCTTTTTACCTTATAATATATATCTTCCTTTTAGAAAAAATTGCGTAATGCTGGAAATAGTATTCTCAAAGTTGTGATCTAAGATACAAAAAAGCCCGATGATGCAGTATTGAACGAAAGCACATCGGGATCTTCATAAAAATGGTGGCCCCATAGAACTATGGGGCTAGAACTATGGTAGATTCTTCTTGTACGTTAAAGTACTAAAATTTCCCTCTCCATACCCCAGAAAACGGGTATGCAATATTTCATGACGATCGGTTCAGTATAGGACGTGAAGGAGTACCAAATACCAACAATCTCACTTTCGCATTCATAATATTATTATAATAATTATAAATAAAATTATAATATTTAGTTGGGATTTAAAAGTTATGACAAATAATCAACGATTTAATTGAGACCACTTGAAGAACTTTAATCAATAAAAACGATGTACTTACCTACTTCCTAACCTATTTATTAATTAACACAAAACTTTTGTTGTTTATAAACAAGTAAAAAGGTAGCAGAGAATCATTTATCAAGGACTAAGCTGGAAAACGCCAAACACAAAGGTAAATTATAATAATTCCCGTCCTTCACAAAGTATTTAGATAAGTACTTGTAAACCATTATGTACCTTATTAAATTATCTAAGCTTTGAGCCATATTATACCTGTTAATGGGCTTTGTAGCTCCTACCCTTTCAAACTAAGTTCAAGCAACTATTTCGACGTACAAGATTTAATTACGATAAACTTGAAATTATGAGAGGAAAATTAGTTTCTTTTTAAATTACCTACCACAAATTAAACATGTAACGTTGCAGCATGCTACCTGCATGCTGCATCTCGCTCAACCTCATTTTTCTCATCCTGTCCATTTTTTATTCCTTATTTTAATTCAAATTTCATTTTTATTCAAATTTCATTCCATTCCATTCCATTTTTAGATTACTTTCTCTCTCTCTCATCACTCATTCTTCAGTCTTCTACCATCTTTCATTCTACTAACATCTTTCAGTCTACTACCATCTCTTGGAGCATAATAGTCTCTTTTATTAATTATTTATATTCATATTCATTTATTTCATAAACAATTATACATTTTGTCGAAATTATAAATTAACTTATATCTACCTTATCTTCTAATATAATCTATCTAATACTACAATATAATTTAATAATTCACATATTAATATACATCATATTAAACTTATTAAGGCAATTCAAGCCATAATAAGTTCAAATATACATAACTCTATCTGCCATTTAAGAAAATTTAAGTCAACATCTACAAGTACAAGTTGTAAAGCGAAGTTATAATAAAGTTATTCTCTGTGTTCTGTGTGTCGAGTATTGTGCTATCCCTAAGTTCCTTATATGTGGGAACTCGGCTAGAGCGTCGGGACGGTCGAACCCTCACAAACAATTGACCTTTTTTTCTAAAATATCGATGTTGTGTCCTACTGCTGGGTAAAGGCCTCCCCCAGAGTTCTCCACTCGTCACTTTCCTTCGTTAAATCTAGCCATACGCGTTAAAATCAATCTAGATCATCTCGCCATCTCCTTGGTAAGCCTTTGCCACGGCGGCAGTGCCCAGTAAGTGCCAACTTCATTCATTCATTTCGAGTAGGTGTCACGGTCAATCGACCATGCACACCCTGGTGTCAGAGTTCTTTGGAACCGCCTCTCGGCCTCTGACGTGGTTCCTTTAACGACTACCAGATGGCAGCCGGGACCACCGGCTTAACGTGCCTTCCGAAGCACGGAATCATCTTTATTATCAGACAATCAGGTGATTCAAGCCTGCAATGTCCTAACCAAACTGGAAACAACTAAACAAAGTATGCGTGGGAATCGAACCCACGACCCCCGGGACAACAGGCAAACGCCTTAACCACTGGACCACGGAGGCTGTAAGTGTCAACTTATGCCCAGCTTTCGAAAAATTATAAATTTAAATTCCTGCCCCGGCTTAACTTGGTCTCTTACTTGATCTTAAAGGTACTTAATACGTAATACTCTTATGAACCCAAAATCAATAAGAGCATTGCTGTAATCCTCACTAATATCATAAATACGAAAGTGAGTTTGTTTGTTTGTTTATTTGTTTGTTTGTTTGTTACGCTTTCACGCCGTAACTACTGAACCGATCATCATGAAATTTTGCATACAAGTTCTCTGGAGTGCGGAGAAGGACATAGGTTACCTTTTATCCCGGGAAAAAGTACTGGAGGGATCGACATTGACGCGAGCGGAGCCGCGGGCGAAAGTTAATAATAAAAAAAAAAAAAAAAACAAACAATGACATTTCATTGAATACTAATGTCATTTCACTCTTAGATACCTTCGATCCTGGCTCAAAACCTATCCCACTAAATCTAGTTTCAAATATAGAGACCTGAATTTGAATTCTGTTTAAGACAGTCACACTCAGACTAACGTATGAAACATATAACACCCTTCTTTTTGGTAACGGGATAAAAATGACGTTAAATAATATTCCTACAGGCTGATTATGAAATAAAACCGGCCAAGTGCGAGTTGGACTCGCGCACAAAGGGTTCCGTACCGTTATGTATAAAAACGGCAAAATATCATGTCTGTTGTATGGGTCCCCCTTTAATATTATTTTTATTATTTATTTTTAAAGTGAATATATAACTAAATATTCTGTGAATATTTCAAGCGTCTACCTGTTGCCGTTATCAATATCGAGCAAAAACAAGCAAAAAAATTACGTTTGTTGTATGGAAGCCCCCTTAAATATTCAATTTATTCTATTTTTTATTATTTGTTGTAGAAATACATCATCTGTGAAAATTTCAACTATCTAACTATCACGGTTCATGAGATATAGCCTGGTGACAGACGGACAGCGGAGCGATATTAATAGGGTCCCATTTTTACCCTTTGGGTTCGGAACCCTAATAAAGACTTCTCTTAAACATTATATACTTATTCACAAAAATGATATTTTGATATGTATATATGTAGGTGACTTATACATAAATAAATGTAGTATATTATAGTTAGTATCCAACGACACAAGTTCACAACTTACTATGGTGCTAGCTCAATATGTGTGATTTATCACAATCATTGATGAATGGTCGATTTTAGAATTTATCGCTCGTCAACTAGTAGTCTAAGTATCTACCCCATTTAACCTGTCCATATGTGTTCTTGCTTGGATAAGATCTGCAGACCTGTAAAGTTCTAAAAATCTTGTTGAAGTGAGGTAATCTATCTGCACCATTAAAAAAATGAGATAGTTACCTACAAACATATTAGGCGCGTGAGATGGCCTTTAATTGGATCTATGTTTACAAGATAATCTATCAAAGGGAAGTTAATAACCCGAAGGCGTTAATTAAATGTGTGTCGGCGCCGATGACCCGGAGTTCCGGTCTCAAAAGTAAGTCTCGGTAAGGCGTAATCAGTTTTGTGTGAAGCGGCGTTCAGCTAAAGACACAATCATGGATAATTGCTCGAGACCCCGGATAAAACTGAATTGTATCAAGCTTTGAAAAGGCTTTGGACCAAAAGAGATAGGATAAAAAGTCTTTTGAATCTTAACAATTTGAATAAGATCTTATGAAATGTCGCATAAGACGAAAATATTGTCGCACCGTATTCAAATGAGACATGCATGAAACAAAGCAGCTTTTTGTTGATCATCATCATCATCATCAGGTCTTTGTAGTCTCCACTGCAGGAGCATGACCCTCTCTGTAGTACCGGAGCCATACTTGGCCAGAGCAGACAGAGGATTTGGCCTACACTCCTCGCTGGCCGATGACTCCGGGTTTCTAACTCAAAATTAAGGCTTGATATGGCATAATTCATTCTACGTGAAGCGGCATTTTAAGATACAATCCAGATAATTGATCCAGATGACTCCCACCATTATTTTATTCTGAACTATCTATTGATCCATCGGGAATAGCGGAATTTCCCGGAATGAAAGGCACCTGATGTCCTTCCCCTCCATACCAATAAATACGTTCAATGGCTGAAGCGTGAAAAAGTGACAGACAAACAGACGGAGTTACTTTTGCGTTTCTAATAATAATATGGATTGTATCAGGCTCTTCAAAGGATCTTTCTCTCTATATACGGGAGAAGAGTTTATGTATAAGAATTTTTATTTGGTTTGCATGTAGGTTAGTGTTTACAAGACAATCTACGGGTAGTTCAGATGGTCTTTGTAACCCAAAGGTATATATTAAATGTGTGCTTGCGTAGATGATTCTGAGTTCCGATCTTAAAAGAATGGCATAATCCTTATTTTTACGACATAATACATTTTGTTGTTTTAAACATTTTAGCGTTTTAAACAAATAATTAGTAATTTTAACGGGATTAAGCTCGAATCTTTTACATATTTATTTCAATTATCCTTACTATATTATAAATGCGAAAGTGAGTTTGTTTGTTTGTTTGTTACGCTTTCACGCCATAACTACTGAACCGATCATCATGAAACTTTGCATACAAGTTCTCTGGAGTAAAGAGAAGGACATAGGCTACCTTTTATCCCGGGAAAAAGTACTATTCCCGAGGGATCGACATTGACGCGGGCGGAGCAGCGGGTAAAAGCTAGTTATATATAAAAGGTTCGTGCCTAAGTCGCGTTAAAATGAATACCTAATTATCAATTTTGTTTCAAGTGGCGTTCAACTTAAGACCCAATCACGTATAACTGCTCGAGTTGAGTCCCGGGACTATATTACTCTTAATTGTTTCAGGCTTTGAAAAAGTTTTCTACGAAATGAGAGGATGAAGCAGAGCATTCTTAAATCTTTGGTCATCAAATACAGTGGGTTGCAAAATTATAGGGACAGTCAATTTAAAGAAATAGTAGGAGAAGCACTTGACTGCAGATAATATTGGTGTAAGCGTTGCATAAATGCATTTTAGCACTTTTTTTACCATGTTTCATGTTTATAATTTGATAATAAAGATGATTCCGTGCTTCGGAGGGCACGTTAAGCCGTTGGTCCCGGCTGACATCTGGTAGTCGTTAAAGGAACCACGTCAGAGGCCGAAAGGCGGTTTGGAAGAACTCTGACACCAGGGTGTGCATATGTTCGATTAACCGTGACACCATTTTTCATGCAAGTATTCGATGAAAAATAAAACTAACTGCGCGACGAAAAAATAGACGTTTTACAGTATTTTTCTGATGCACGGCGCCTTAACAGCCCGCCATATGCCAGGCGGCGTGGCGGTACAAACGCGGATGGTCTAAACGCGTTGGCTACTTTGGATATTTTCGTTTTTTAGGAATATTCAAGGGTTATTCGAAAAAGAAAAACATATGATGACTGCAATATCTGTAATGCAATAATAATTAAAAGTTTCAAGGTTAATTTTAATGTATTTGGTGAATAATGCTATATACCGAGTAAATTAGACGTGATTTGAAGGCAACTTTGCAATTTTTTTCTATCGAGAAAATTTAACGCAATCGTATTTTTGAGTCATATAGTTACCAGAGTTAGTCCTGAACTTTGCTGCATTTTTATTTCAACTTGAGTATTTAATTATTATTGATATAACAGTCAATCATGCAAAGCAGTGTGAGGTAGTGCGGACCCTTAAAGGCCACGTTCAGCGTGATAGTAGGCGTAAAGGTGGAAAGGGGAATCAAAATAGAGATAGGTTTAGTCATATCGGTCAAAAATATCCTGGTTAGCGAGAGATGCCCAATTGCCCATGTCTTCTCAGCCAGGCAGCCTTGTCTTATCTATAGTGGATGAAGACATGACTTTATATGTAAAGCCTTACCGTATTTAAGCGCGACACGCGAAATCAATGTATATACTTCTGTACATGATGTATGTATACCTAATTTTTAATGAGATGGTCGGACCAGTATTTAAAAGATAATCTATCAAAAGGAAATTAGAAGTCTCCATCACGCAAAGGCGTTAATTGAATGTGTGTCAGCGCCGATGATGGGATCCGGCCTAAAAAGTAAGGCCATTTTGTGTGAAGGCTTTCCATGAAAAGAGGTTGAGATTAAGTAGACCGAACTTTATCAAAATTGTGAATAAGCAATTGACGCTGTGAATCGCCGCTTATCAACCCACCAACTAATTTGCAGTTCGTCGTTCCGTCAAAAGTATCGAATTGATAATTTAATAGAAAGACAATCAAAATTTTACTAGCTCCTTCCCCAAAGTCATTGTTGATAGAATAGAATAGAATAGATACCCTTTATTGCGCATCAATAAACACTTAAATCTGTACATTAAATATCTTATAAACTAGAAAATGCGCAAAAGGCGGCCTTAACGCGAAAGCAATTTCTTGTCTGTAAACCTTTTTTGAAAGAACCCTTTTGAAAATAACTGGTGCAATTTCGCAATTATTTAACTACCCCGAGTTAAATAAATGCTAAATTATCACACATTAATAAAACTTATATCCTTACTAATATTATAAATGCGAAAGTTAGTTTGTTTGTTTGTTACGCTTTCACGCTGTAACTACTGAACCGATCATCATGAAATTTGGCATACAAGTTCTCTGGAGTATGGAGAAGGACAAAGGCTACCTTTTATCCCGGGAATACTATTCCCGAGGGATCGACATTAACGCGGGCGGAGCCGCGGGCGAAAGCTAGTTGAACTTCTACGTTGATTATAGTAATTAAGCTAGGTCAGATGCATTAATGCTTCTCTTCCTGCGCAGATCGTAAAAAGCGATCGAGGGATTGGGCGAAAATCTGAGGAATCATATTAGTAGACGATGCGGCTAGCAACTCATTACTATTTTTATTCCGTTTCTTTCTAATTCCCATCAACATGCTAAAGTGGCTTTTAGGCCTTAAAACCCTGGGCTAGGGCTGGGCTAGGCAAGGGAAAAAGACGCGATAGATATGTGTGTATGTATTAATGCTACATAAAATCGATATTAGTACTGGCCACTTACCAAAAAAAAACAAACAGCACCTATAAACTAACGTAAAAAAGCGCCATCCGTAAATAACAGAAAAATTACGGCATGAGTATGTCTCTTTTTAAAAATAAAAATTAGAATCATTATCAATCTATCCTTAGATATTGGGGTTAACCTGCGACGTTCCGGACGGCTCACATCTGCCAAAGGTTTTATGGCGTAACGTTACGTAATGTGCAACTTTCCACGTATTGCCAAAGAAGGAAATCATAATGTCAGAACGATGTGGATTAAGAGGTAAAGATAATGATATTTTTATTACAGAGTCGAGGTCAATGACATTAAAAGCGTCATGTTTAGCATGTACTTGAGCTAACAGGTGGAAAACGGAATGAAAATATGGATGGGAAACAGAGGAAAATATAATTACGTCTTTATCCCTTACAGAGTCGAGGTTCATGACATTAAAAGTGCATGGGTGGCATGTAGTTGGGCAAACGGGTAGAAAAAGGAATGAAAATATGGATGGGATACAGCGGAAAATAATCACGTCTTTATCCCTTACAGAGTCTAGGTCTGTGACATTAAAAGCTCACGTTTAGCATGTAGATGGGCGAACAGGTGAAAAACGGAATGAAAATATGGATGGAATACAGCGGAAAATAATCACGTCTACCTTACAGAGTCTAGGTCCATGACATTAAAAGCTCACCTTTAGCATGTAGTTGGGCGAACAGGTGAAAAACGTAATGAAAATATGGATGTGATACAGAGGAAAATAATCACGTCTTTATACCTTACAGAGTCGAGGTCCATGACATTAAAAGCTTCATGTTTAGCATGTAGTTGGGCTAACAGGTGGAAAACAGAATGAAAATATGGATGGGATACAGCGGAAAATAATCACGTCTTTATCCTTACAGAGTCTAGGTCCGTGACATTAAAAGCTCACGTTTAGCATGTAGATGGGCGAACAGGTGAAAAACGGAATGAAAATATGGATGGGATACAGCGGAAAATAATCACGTCTTTATCCCTTACAGAGTCTAGGTCCGTGACAGTAAAAGCTCACGTTTAGCATGTAGATGGGCGAACAAGTGAAAAACGGAATGAAAATATGGATGGAATACAGCGGAAAATAATCACGTCTACCTTACAGAGTCTAGGTCCATGACATTAAAAGCTCACCTTTAGCATGAAGTTGGGCGAACAGGTGGAAAACGGAATGAAAATAGTAACGGGATACAGAGAAAAATATAATGACTTCTTTATTATAAATAATAAATATATACGGACAAATCACACAGATTGAGCTAGACCCAAAGTAAGTTCGAGACTTGTGTTCTGGGATACTAACTCAACGATACTATATTTATAACAAATACATAAATAGATACACATCCAAGACCCAGGCCAATCTGAAAAAGATTATTTTCTTTCTTCACCTGGCCGGGGATCGAACCCGGTCACTCCGTGTCGCAGTCTGGCGTGTTGACCGCTGCGCCACGGAGCTAGTCTATCCCTTATAGATTCCAGGTCCATGATATTAAAGGCTCATGTTCAACATGTAGATAGGCGAATAGGTGGAAACGGAATAAAAATGGCGATGGGTTACTAGCCGCATCGATGGCAGCAGCTAGTACGTTCTAAGTTTTCCTTCTGACCACTACGAAGAGCAAAATTTATATCCATTTCGGTCTATTTAAATCAAGTGTAAATATTTTAAGGGCTTGCTCTCATAGTCCAAAGAAATGCTTTAGTAGCAAATTTTAAGAAAATCAACTCGCTAGTTGTTAGTTTTTTTTTAAACAAGTTTTTTTTTAATTATCGATATATAATATCAATATATGTCGACGTCAGTAAATTAGTATCCATCCATAGTAGGAAATGGTAAAAAAGTTGAACGCCAAGAAAGTGTTTTTACGTGCACAGGAATGTTTTTGCGTTCATTTTTATAAACGTTAAAGTGATAAAACCATATAACCAATTAAATAATAAATAAATATAAAATAAATATAATAAATAATATATACGGACAAATCACACAGATTGAGCTAGCCCCAAAGTAAGTTCGAGACTTGTGTTATGGGATACTAACTCAACGATACTATATTTCATAACAAATACATATATAGATACACATCCAAGACCCAGGCCAATCTGAAAAAGATCATAAAATAATTGGTTAAATGGTTACCATTTTGACTTGAAAATAAAAAGAATGTTAAAGTTAAAAATATCTCAAAAACTAGCGTGTCGATATTTTTAATTTTGCTCCATAAACATTTCTCGCAAATATTTTAAGAGCTGGCACCGCTTTTTGCGCTTAATTATTTGCGCTTAATTAAAATACTTCGTACATTTTAGTTTTAAAATAATCTACCACGTGTAAGCATAGTATCACGTCTTTTTTCCTTTCGGGGACAGAGCCTAAGTCAATAAAACCTAAAAATCAAAATAATATTGACATAAAAATGTATATTCAGATTAAAATCTCACTAAATATACATTTTCATTTCAATATCTTTTTTTTTTGGTTTAAGAAAAAAATCAAGATATACGTAGAAGGCGGGGTCAGGTATCTCAGTGGCTGACTGTACGTAATTGCCCCTGAATAATATTCGATGTGTGTACAAACCTTTTTTGTTTGTTTTCGCTAACACCCTTAAGAATTCGACTATACAGCGTGTAAATTTACCCTCCACATTCCCTTGGGGGACCCAGCCTGTCAATCTAAGCAACTTTTCCTACGGAACCAATGCTGTAAACTTTTTTTTCTCAAACATGCTCGGAAATGTAGGCATTATTGGATTAAAATAAAGCCACGAAGTTTTTGATTCTTGGCTCGTCCATTACTTTACCGGCCTAGGCCAGGAAAGTAAGTATGAAAATTCATTCCTGGCCACTGCTCAAAACTTTTTAATTAATCTATGTAACTTGCACTATGTAACTTGTCATACAGCCAATGGCTACCACATTATAAAAAATTGCACTCATCAAGCATATAAGTATATGAATATGAAAATAATTTTATTAAAATGTTGGTATAATATCAAACAAAAATATGCCAATAATAAAAAGAAAAAACGCGGGAAAGTAGATTTTTTCGGTATTTTTAGGGATTAAATATGACTGGGCTGTATGGGCTATGTTTCCTTAGCACTAAATGACAATTGCAATTAAAAAAGAAAATAAAGCGGGAATGTACTATTATTTATTTTCGGCGGACTGCAAGGTTGTTGTTTTGGATTGTTTTGCAGATTGCTTCTAGTAGACTATATAATGTAAAATCGGTGTAATTTGGTGTTATAAATGGCTATGTTTATGAACAATGTGTGATGGTGCAGCTGTGGTGCGGATTTAGAGATTTAAATAGCGGGCTGATGGTCGCTCGCGTTACTGCGTCGTCTATGATCAAACCAGAGGATTCGTGAAAAATGACGCCAGGAGCTCCGTTGAATCAACGAAATGAATTATACCATCATTTTTTTGATAAAACGTTGAAAAATATGAAGGTCTAAAAGGCGTAGGACAACAAATGCCGTAAAACAAATATGAAAATGTAAATGTACATACTATTATCGTTTTTTTTTTATATTATACTAATTTATTCCCAGTAGTTCGTCTTTCATTATTTCCTCACATTTATTGAGAAAAGCACAATACATGCCTTTGCCGGGAATCGGCTTGCCGGAGTCGTATTTATTGCCAAGGCCTCGCTGACGCTCGGCCTTGAAAACTCTACTCGTCCGGCAATCCCTCACTTCCCGGCCTCTGCAGTAATGTACTATTTTTTTAAGACGGCCATGTAGTTTTGTATAAAAATGTAGAATTTCTTTTTGAGTTCCCAGCATTAGTCTCAAAGGAAAAGTTTTTCATATTGACGGGCTTAGTCGCCCCTTCAAGGAAATGTTAAGGATTTTGACGCTATATATTTCAGCGTTGTTCAAATTGTAAACTTCACTGTATAAAGATACTATACAAAAACACGAACAGGCTTTTAAATACAGCCAAGGTTCCTTTCGTATTTCAATGTGGACTCCTAAAAGTACAAAAAAAGCATTGTTCTGTTTTAAATTCAAGCTGATGCAGCGTTTTCGCTCGAAGCACATAATATACAGAAAAGTGACGCTTTAGAATTTTTTAACGGCACTGTAGTAATAGTCTCTATTTTTTTGCCGAACTAGGCATATATTCTAGTGAGGCAAGAATTTTTTATTAAAATGTACTGTACAAAACTGTTATTATAGATTTTAACTGGTTCAACAACATATTTAATGGGTGTAAAACTAATAAGTTTTTACACACATAAAGTGAGATGAGGAGTGGGAGAAAAAGAAAAAGTTATCTACGTTATCATATACAGAATTAAAACGATATCCGACCCCATCGCACTCGCCACATGAACAGAGTTTGTAGAGTAGTATTAGCTCCGATTACTAGTGACCGCCCGGCGGTCCCGGGTGAGTAGCACCCAGGATAGGCCCTTCTGGCAACGTAACTTTCGGCCTATAAGGTAAAAGATGAGAGTTGCTGCTCTCCATATGCTTTGACATTGTTTCTCAGATTGGCCCTCCAGGCTATGCATACTCGTAATCGCGGCCCATCAGTTTGCTGTCTCTCCAAGTCTTGCGCACACCGGCAACGCCCAAATCCGTCCCTGGGGGACATTTGGTGATGTTGTCTATAAAGGCTGAGGCACTCTGCCATCGCCTCAAACGCCCGGTGAAGCAGCGAAAGCTCACTTGGAGCTAGCTACATAATCATTTCCAAAAAAAATAATTAAACCAGGTTTGCCATTGAAAGATGAGTTAAGGGAGGCGGACGAAGCATCCTCATCATCAAGAAAAGATTTTGGAGACATTATATAAAAAATTAAACGATGTCAAGAATTATCGTTATCTCTATGTGTCAAACCTTATTATAACTGCCGTTTTCGTCGTCAAAGCCGCAGTTGTTGGGCAGGTTGGACTTGGCTTGTATCTTGTTGGATTCGAGTCCAAGGAACCACACTTCGGGGTACTTCCGGATCTCGTTCCTCTCCCACTCTGTCAGTCTGTCTCCGTACAGCTTCAGGGCTTCTGTGAAAAAAACACATCACGTTAATCGATTTCTCGGGAACAATGCATTACTATAGTTTAGAGATTGAGACGAGACGTATGAGATTAATAAAATAAATAAATACATAGGGACAAATCACACAGATTGAACCATCCCCACAGTAAGTTGTGAACTTGTCATGGGATACTAACTCAAACATACTCTATTTTACAGTAGATACATATGTATATACATAGACATCCAAGACCCAGATCAATCTAAAAAGATCGTTTTCCATCCTGACCTGACCGGGGATCGAACAGAGGACCCTGTGATTCAAAGACACTTCGGTGAGTAAGTTTATAAGTCTTATTTTAACAGAACAATACGACCGGCTGATAGCATCATACCAAACTTGGTAAAAGTTAAAAATGATTAAAAAATGTTTTTTTTTTTTTTTCATTTTAAAGAATATATATTTCGATAATATTGCTATTTTTCTCATCATATGGTCAACATATTGATGACAAATTCGCATCCCGCTGTTTATGCTTAAATCTTTAAAACTACGCAACGGATTTTGATGCGGTTTTTTAATACCTCTAGATAGAGTGATTCAAGAGGAAGGTTTATATGTATAATTTACTGCGCCATATAAGCACCCGAGTGAAGCCGGGGCGGTTCGCTAGTTGTATAATAAGAACAAATAGTACGCTCTAAGAGTTGGCAGCGCATAATATTGTCTCCAATGTCATACATAATAAACTTATAATAAATAACCGAACATCTTTTAGTTCACCATGACATACACAAGCCATAACATGACACATTTATAAACACGAACAGACGATCGTAACAAATTGCGTGTTTTGCGATGGTTCGGAACAAACGGAAGCTACAGAGAGCTTCCTGTTGCTCAAGTGATAGCAATATTACGTTTATGATATAGGATTTGCGGACAGGAGGAAAATCAATTTGAGATCTGATTGGTTTGGGACTGATGTTAACGTTTCCGAGATCATAGAAATAAATTTATATACATATATTTATTTATTTAATATAGGCACGCTAACAGCAGTTATTATTTTAAAAACACTTTGCACACAGTTTGGTTCATATGTACATGCCAATTAATAGTGTACACAACATAAATAATTATACAAGAATTGCTAGTTTATAGGTGTAAGATTACGTTTATGAAAATGTTTTCATAAAAAGAGTTACTTTAATTTTAAAGGTAGACTATTATAAATAAACTTTATGTATCGATAAAAAATGCCCTTCACAGTTTTTTATACTACAGGTATTCATGCAAGTTCCCATTGTTGACTGAACACTGCAATAGCCTGTAGCGAAGCCAGGTCTGTAGTGTGCTTGTTATGCCTATACTACCCATGAAACACTCAATGTCATTGCCTCCTATTTCTATTTCTAGCCTTTGCTGACCCAGTGCAGGGCAAAGGCCTTTCCCTTGTCATTCCAATCCAGCGGTTAAGGGCTATTGACGTCCAATGTTTTCGATATGACAGCTCCGTGGCGCAGGTTAACACGCCAGCCTGCGACACGGAGTGCCCGGGTTCGATCCCCGGTCAGGCCAAGATGGAAAATGATCTTTTTCAGATTGGCCTGGGTCTTGGATGTTTATCTATATATGTATTTGTTATATATAAATATAGTTTCGTTGAGTTAGTATCCCATAACACAAGTCTCGAACTTACCTTGGGGCTAGCTCAATCTGTGTGATTTGTCCGTATATATTTATTTATATGTATCCGTAAAGTACGCGTTATTTTTGTGTTTTATTTTGCATTCATAATGCTATTTTGATATACTCTTATAAAATTAAGAAATAAAATCTTTTATCTTATCTTATATATTGTTTCACGTTTGATCGCTTACATAACGTGTTCCACAACATTATGTAACTTTAAAATTGTATATAACATGAAATCAGAAAAAAAATATAAGATAAAAATAAAAAAAAACCTACAAAGCCCTTCAGGCAAGTAGGCGACCAATACTGTTGAAAAGAGTTTCTTTCGGGGTCTTCTTCTCTACAGTAGTCAGTTCCAAAACGCTGGTAGTTTGTAGCTTTTGAACAATAATTAATAATTTGAATATAATTTATTAAGTATTATTTTAAATGTGAATTGACGTGAAAAAGTGCCTGAAAAGGCCTATTTTCTGAGTAAATCTTCGAATCTTTGAAAAATATGGTGAATAATTACATGCAGGCAGGGTTTGAACCAGCGACCTTTGGTCTATGTACGACCTACGCTCTGCCAACTGAGCTACCGCATGTGCTAACCTCGGCGCCGAAATTCTCCACCATATCCCATTCTCCTTATACCATATTTTATTTCCTAATTTAATAAGAGTATAGTTCGAGTTCTCAGATCACTAACCTACTACCGTGTCTAAGCTCCGTAAACGCTCATAGCACCAGATTTCCGCTATGACCCGGCCTTATACCGTTCGGATCCAATTCCCACCGGATCGAGTATTTGTCTCCGTCACCTAATCTATGTGTTGAACAATTTGTTAGTGTCGTATATATTCACCATTTCAAGTTATCTTTTTAATCAAGCTTTAATAAAATCGTGCGATGTTGATAAAAAAATTGTTGACCGTTTGTTTTTAGACCAGCGTATCCTTTTTATCGAGCCTCCCCAGATTGTAAATAACTTTTTCTTACTCCCGTCTTTCATCTTAAAAAGGAACAAGTATACACAAAAAACTAACGCAACGTTGTTGACAAGAAATCGTTTCATTTAATACTTTCGCTGACACTGCCCGCCTGTAGACGTAATTCTATTGTTATTATATTATATCTTTTGTGTCTGGTTCAGTGTCCGTGAACGTGTTAAAAAAAATGCAATGTCAAGAAATCATATGAAATATTGAATTTTAAACTTCTTCCAGCAATTATAAGACATTGGCTGACAAAATGAGGAAGCAGTGTGTTGTTTGAGTAATTTTTTTTTACGAACTTTCGTAACTTTGTTTGTTCGAGTCGAATCTTGCAACTCAATTTTGTAGCAGATATCTTCCACTGATTGACCTGAAATATTGTATACTCGTTTAGTTTGGATGACAATGCATGGTAAGCTGTGTGACGTCGTTCTAAATCCAACATAGCGGAATGCCCAAGATGGCGGACTAACTATTTTTGATGCACTTGGACAAAATGGATATCAAATTAAAGGGGATTTACATAAAAGGTTGTTTTTTAAAAAGCTTTTTACTTTTAACTTATGAAATATGCAATCTTATCAGCTCTCTTTGGCTACGCCTCTTTAATATTTCACTGCGCCCTTAATCTATTAGTCTTACTATAACCACGCTACCTCTATACGTAGTGAAATTTTTGTCGTTTTGGACCCTTAAAGGGTTGACTCAGACCATCAAAATGAACAACTTTTCCTATGGGAACAATGACGGGATCCCAAAAAAAAATTCGACATTACCATACAAACTGGACGGGCGGCGGGACTCTTGTAGATATGTAATGACGAAATTTTTTTTTGAGTTTCCAGCATTGGTCCCATAAGAAAATTTGTTTATATCGACGGGCTGAATCATCCGTCATCAGAGTGTATATTGATTGTTATTACAATCCAAAATCTGTTCCCATAAAAGCCCATATGGCCAGATTTCCGACGTGACCCGGCCTTGTGCCGCGCTGATCCAATTCCCGCTGAATCGAGTATTTATGTCCCACCGTCACCGCAACATTGGGCCACGTCATTAATAATGAAGAGAGATGTATCCTATTTAGTCGGGGAACATACAGCGTATATAGTTTATTTTCCATTTATGCCGTCTGGATTCCGGCCTAGGACTAGCCCACTCCAACTTTTCTTCTTGTGCGAAGTGACTGGAGGAGATGGGCACTAATATCTTGTGCAAAAGCATAATGTAACTCAACTCACAACTCATAAAAACAGTAACAATTTGTTTCTTCTATGAGCTTTTAGTCCCAGACATAAAACTTAATTTATTAAACGGATTACCAAATAAATGAGAGACGAGAGCGCCACTACATATGAGTAATTACAATCAATTACAAGACAGGTCACCTCAAACCTAAACTGATGGGTTTCATTTTGCACACTACGACAGAACATTATAAATATAAGTTATACGGACAAATCACACAGATTGAGCTAGCCCCAAAGTAAGTTCGAGACTTGTGTTATGGGATACTAACTCAACGATTCTATCTTTTATAACAAATACATATATAGATAAACATCCAAGACCCAGGCCAATCTGAAAAAGATCAATTTCCAACTGACCTGACCGGGGATAGAACCCGGGGCCCTCGTGTCGCAGGCTGACGTGTTAACCACTGCGCCATGAAGCTCTCCTCCACTTATATATATGTTAACATGCCTACTCGTGCTTAGTGACAGAAATAGACAAGGAGACACAGTCAGGTAAATTAGAAGGGAGAGCGCAAATATACATTTCTAATCAATTACACGACAGGCAACCCCAAATTGCAGGGTTTACGTGAATTTAGCAGAACAACTTTATTGAGGCTTTAATGAGGATGTAAACCTTTTCACCTGAATAGAATAGAATAGAATAGAATCAGGACCAAAAGATTTTTTTAGTTTAGTTCGTTGACAAAAAGACTAACAACACCTACCTAATAGATGTCACAATACCGTCAGACTACAATATAGGGGCTAAGGAAGTTGAAAAACTAAGCAAATATCATCTTCTCAAGACCGAAATAGCCAGATTATGGAATACCAAAGCGACAGTGGTACCCATTGTAATAGGAACAACCGGAATAGTAGCTACAAGCCTACGACGGTATTGTGACCTATTAGACTCGCAGATAGATATAACAATAGCCCAAAAACAAGCCGCATTCCACACACCCAACATTTTGTCTAAAGTATTAGGAGATAGTGTATTTGTACACCGGGACGCGGAAACTCCTTCTCCCTGAGGGTCTCAGGGCGGGATTTCTGCTAAATACCGACTTTTTGACGGTCGAGAAGGTTTAAACCTAAGAAGAGAATAGACTTTATTTACGAATATGAGCGTACATGTAAGATGGACATTACAGTAATATGGCGTGAAGAGAGCAATCATGTGGTTATTAGCGTGTGTGAGTCCCGCATAACTGCTCTGTATCCCCGTACAGATCAGTATGCATAACGCATTTTCCACAGGTAAAAAAAAAAAAAAAGGTTAAACATATTCTGCCGAGTGTCTCAGCTTGTAAATATTTCATAGTGCAATGTTATAAAAATTAGCACACTAAGTATTTATGACATGCTTGGTTACAGATTTACATACAAAATAATAATAAAAAATACGGTAGTTTAACATGCATCTAAAAAATAATTAATTGGAAATTGACACCGGATACGTTGCTTGCTATTCGTGTGTGTGGTCAACATTGGGTCAGATTTTCATTTTCAATTTGCCTAAGGGCTGTGACATAGCTTAACGACCGCCATCTAATGATGACAGCTGGGACCAACGGCTTAACGTGCATTCCGAAACACGGAGGAGCTCGAGAATGTTTTGTGGCACTTGTGGTCACCCATCCCAGGGGAAACCTCACCCGGGGTTGCTTTACATGCGTAAGCGTTTATGATACGCACTATGATAGTACCGCTATCTATAAAAACGGCAAAAAAATCACGTTTGTTGTATGGGAGCCCCTTAAATATTTATTTTATTCTATTTTTTAGTATTTGTTGTTATAGCGGCAACAGAAATACATCATCTGTGAAAATTTCAACTGTCTAACTATTACGGTTTATGAGATACAGCCTGGTGACAGACGGACAGACAGCGGAGCTAAATTAATAGGGTTCTGTTTTTACCCTTTGGGTACGGAACCCTAAAAACTGGCCAAGTGTGAATCGCATTGGCACACACACTAAGGATTCCCTACCACCGTCACAGAATAAGTACTAGTACTTACGGAAGTCGCACTCTGCAAAGCTATTCAAAGAAATATCAACTCAATGTGGTTAGTGATACGGTGTTATTTAGCTCGCGTCAGAACGCAGCACCTTTTTCTTAAGATACCTACAGAATCTATTACAAGCCAATTTTATTTTTAAAGCTCTGAACAAACAACAAATGATTCATAATTTGTTGAAGTTGGTGAACACATACGACCAAACGATGTTTCTTGATGTGTACGAGTAAGTATGGAAGAGAAGCAGTCTCTTCCGCGCAGATCGTAAAAGCCGATCGAGGGAATTTTGGTAGGCGATGCGGCTAGCAAGCAACCCATCACTATTTTGACTAGCTCCGTGGCGCAGCGGTCAACACTGCGGCTAGCTCAATCTGTGTGATTTGTCCGTATATATTTATATTTTGATTCCCTTTTCCACCTCATGTATGCCAGTGACCCATACACGCTCACTAACATGCTAAACGATGCATTTAAGTCTTAAAAACCAGGGCTCTGCCTACCCCGCAAGGAAAAGGACGTGATAATACTATGACGTCTTTTTCCCTGATGATAGATGATAATTTGGTATAAATAGATATCGATTGATTATCATATAAATTGACACGCGCTCATCTTTTTCTTTCGCGCCTTTTATTTCAAAACCTACCATTAGATTCATTTTACACTTGATTTAAAGGTACATTTGTAACTGGCGAGAAGGTCCCGTGGGTTAAGGGTCAAGGTCAAGTGGGCGGGGTGACCTTTGTTATAGAAATAGGTAACATGCTCATTATTACTCAGTTTTGTTGGTCTGTATGCGTAAATGGTTTAGAAATATTAGCTTTTCAACAAAGGAAATTAGGAAAACTTCGCAAAAGGTTTCGCTTCTTTTATTTTTGCGATGATTTTTCCTTTTCCAGTATTTCTAAGAAGGTTTTATTAAAATTGTGATAAGTAGGCCTAAATATTCATCCTAATCCTAACTAATATTATAAATGCGAAAGTGAGTTTGTTTGTTTGTTTGTTTGTTTGTTTGTTTGTTTGTTACGCTTTCACGCCGTAACTACTGAGCCGATCATCATGAAATTTTGCATACAAGTTCTCTGGAGTGTGGAGAAGGACATAGGCTACCTTTCATCCCGGGAAAAAGTACTATTCCCGAGGGATCGACATTGACGCGGGCGGAGCCGCGGGCGAAAGCTAGTAAACAATATTTTAGAATGTACTTGGGTATAAATGGTAACTTTAATGATAAACCTTTCAAATGTATAGCAATATTTGTCATGACGCAAAAGTTCTCACTTTATGCATACAATATGCTAAATAAGTGACGTCACTACTCTGTTTTTCAAAGCGGCGCTTAAGCTGCGGGTTAGATTTTTAAGTCGTGAGTTTTGGGTTACCAAATTAGTTTTTAGGGTTCCGTATCCAAGGGGTAAAAACGAGACGCTATTAGTATGGCTCCGTCTGTCTGTGAAGCGCCATTCTATGACAATTCAAAGAATGGCATAACGGTGCGTTAAAATTTTATTTGTGCATGATCGCCACGTCCTCATATCATCAATTAAATATTATTTCCAACAATTTCAATACCTACGAGTTCCTGTTGTTACGAATATACGATTTCATGTAAAACAGAATAGCTGAAAGCTCACACTCGCACTCTCCGTAATCAGCACTAATAATCAACTGCATACATAACTAATGTTTAATCAAAACATTCATTAAACCACCCCTAAACACTTCGGTCGCTTTCGCATTAATTAATAGGATATAGCTACAAAATAAATAGAGTACAGACAAAAACTATATATGTTACGGCTAATAGGCGAAGTGCGGTGTACAGCCGGATTGCATACAAAAAGTTTTTAAACTAATGTACAATAAAAACATACTGGCCACTTACTGTAGTCTCTGGTTATTAGGGTATGTAGTATAGGCTAGTTTCCTAAAAAAATATAATTAGTCCGTCAGTTAGATATTCAAAAAATATTGGACACGTATTTTTTCTTTTGTCGATTAAACAAAAAATGATAAAGAATGATATAGCCATAGAAGTATGAAGTGTCTAGAAGCAGCGTATTACTTGATACGTCATGTTACTGATACCCTTAAAAGTAGCGTATACTATACACTAGGCCTCAGTCCTCTGACGCCTGTCGAGGGGTATGTAACAGAGTGGAATTTAATTTTTAAAATTATAAACAGGCCAATTTCTGAAGTTCTGTCCTTCTAAAATACTAAAATGAATATTATAGAAAACTATCGCGCTGGACTTTTCTCATTTAAGTAATGCAAGTTCATGTTATTTACAATATTATAAACATATTTATCCTCCATTAAAAACGTCAAATTCCATTGTCAGTGAAAGGCGGAAAGACGCATAGTGATGCACTTTGTTATTTTTTTGCCAAACATCGATAATTTACACGAATAAAGATGAGTGTAATAATATAAGTAATAAAGTTAATGCCAAGAAATAAATAATAATAAATTCACTCTCCACGACTTTCCCGAAAATTTATTATTTTTAGTGTTCCGTTCCCTAAGAGTAAAAACGGAAAGGTAATACTAAGCCTTCGACGTCCATCCGTCCATCCATCTGCCACATGACTGTATCTATTGAACCGAAATAGATAATATTTAAAAAAAAACAATGCCGGTTATTGGCGTCTTTTTGTTTTCGCGCGGCCACTAACCGTACCTTGTTTTCCCGATAGTCAATAACAAAATAAAGTTTTATGGGCATATCGCTTCTTTAGAATTAAAGTGACTTAATTCAAAATCTCTACTTTTTGGGAAATCGCAAAATAAGATTTCAGTTTTAGTCATTTTTGCATTAGTTTAAATATATCTTCCAAACTAATTAAGATAATTGCTCTCTGATTGCTGATATGTTTTAAATAACTATTAGGCTTGATATACATTGACATTTTTTTTTATTATTTTAATAAATAATATTTTGAAATAACGATTTTCAAAAACTTGTCACTATTAGGTCACTTTTTGACCGAACTTCTATATTATCGTTTGACTTAATATGTATTAAGTCAGTTTCGTTTTAATAACTTAAAATTGATGAATGGCCTTTTAAGTATTATGTCATTTTCGTATTAAACTTAGAGTAAGTCGGGTTTACTAATAAGTCACTTAGATCAAAACTGTTTTGTAATAAATGAATGAATGAATGAAATTATTTATTTCAGACTGTACATTTGTGACAATACAAGTCCATAGTGTGTTAGTAAGACACTTATCCTATGTTAGTAAAACTTTAAAACTTGGGTTTTATTACAAAACAGTTTTGATCAAAGTGTTCAAGTTATTTATTGTATTCAGAGAATAACAAACATTATTGTTTTTTAAACTTTCGCGGTTTAAACACAAAATTATGTATATAAACGGGACTTAGCACGAACCTTTTTATTAGTTATCGACGTTTCAATGAAGTTACATCCATCGCGGTCGCAACGAGACCGAAGTACTGCGGTGTCATCGTGTGGTTGTGGACGCAGTTTCCCTAATAATTTTGATAATTTCACTACCCACATAAAGTTTTGTATTTATGTGTTAGCCCCGGTACACACTACACTAACAGTGTCCGACTTTTTGTATGACTCCGGACGACGCGGTTTAATAAGAAGGTTTGTCCTAAGTCCCGTTTAAATACATCATTAATAACATACATTGTTCCAAATAAATTACTATCAGTTACTAGTATGGTTGCATAGAGACAAATAAAGATAAAATAAGCTATACTTACCAAATGCATAAACTGGAATTAGCGCGAACATACCGCTTTTCTTCAGTAGTGTGTGCTGGTAGTTGGATAAAAAGTAATATGCCGGTGGATGAAGATACCACCGCGCCGACGGAGTATTGACACCGTTGCATCAGTCATCCAGTGACCACGGCCGGGGCAATCTGGTCGAAACGTCTAGAGAAAATCGGTATGTTCGCGCTAATTCCCGCTAATGCATTTAGTAAATATGCAGCACGAAAGTTTAAGAGTATTTATACGCTATACTTATTCAAAAATTACACACTGTATACATCAGCTCCCATCGAGTCCATGTCATTAGAGGGTGCAAACCGATACGCTCAGATTAGAATTACTAGTATGGTTTCTAGGGATCCAGAGATAGGTGAAATAAGGCTATATTGAAAAAAAACACACAAGTAACATATTATTTAATTACTTTGATTTAACTAAAGATTAAGTACATTAATTAAATAAGTAAAGGTTTAACATTTGGACTCTTACATCTACTTATCCGTAACGATTAGATAGTAAAAAATAAATGTACTTATAAACAAGAACAAATTTAAATAAACAATCTCTTTGGCGCGTTATTAGTATTTTTTGAATTAACAACAATTATTTACTTTAGAAAGTAGGTATAATTGTAAGTTTAATTGAATAAAGTAAGTAAAAATATTTAGTGTGTAAAAGGTGAACTTACACAAGGATGTAATCTTATCAATCACACTATGAAATACATAATTTTTTGACAAAATCTATATTATACTCTCCATATAACATTATACACGGAGGGGCTCCCCGTGTATAATGTTATATGGAGAGTATGAACAAAGAGAGTAAAGGCTAATGTCGTTATAAATTAGCACATGATGCTTGATAAGAATTGTATTTGTCAGCCAAAATGTCACTTTGGCACAAATACTATTTTTGTATACGTAACATTGTCTTAGGCCACGCTTGGTTGCCACATTTAAATCTTAATATCTCATCAACGCTTTCTAAGAATTGAGAAAGAAATGGTTTTATTGGCTGTGTAAAAGATGCCCTAGCTCCTGGATGAGGTCTCATCACACTATCAAATTCATACATTTTGAACAAAAATCTAGGTACTATAAAAAGCGTCTTTTTGGGCAAATGCTTCCTGACCCCGTGACAGAAATTGATCTAACCTGCACAGGACAGTGCTGCCGTTCGTGCTGATAAGGATTTTTACACTATCAAGTACATACTACGTACTATATTGTTTTGACAAAATTTGCATTTTTCAAACTGTCTAGCTCCTAAACGCTTCCTATCCGGATGTAAGAAACTGGTTATTTATGTTCAACAATAAAGTGCGCATCTTTGTATTATAGTCTCTAAACACTATCTTATCCATCAGAAATTGGCGTTGGGACGACGGTCTAATGAATATTTTACTTACAGCCTCAATCAGATTCAAATGGTTAGTTTCTTGATTTTCACGATCTTGTTGTTTCAATAAACGACGCATTCGGGGAAAAATTTTCACTATTAAATTGTGTTTCCTGAAAAAGCAAAAAATAAAAGCTCATTGCACCAAAAGCAGCAAACCAAATCTTAAAATATGCGTTACTAAATTCGTGCTTTTATGCTTATAAATATCTATATTTTAATGATAAATTTGTCAAAACAGAGTATTTTTACAACTTAAGAGTATAAATGAAATATGCTTACCTGCTGCTCATTCTCGTCTTCGTCCTCTTTCTTTTTGTAGTATTTTCCAAAGTCTTAAGCGTTCTCCTTTTCCTCTTTCACGAATTAAAAAAACAATGACCTAAAATAAAAAAACTTATGGTAGCATTGGAATTAAATCGACTGAAAACTCATAAGAACTGTATTATCAATAACCGTTTTAATATAAAAGAGACTTAATCCATAATAGGACAAAGAACATGACGAAGAATTTTATAAAAAAGTGACTTATTTGTTGTTAAGTCATGACGTGTAAAACAGATTTTAGTAATAAAGTGGCGTAAGCACGAATAAGTCGTAAATATAATGACAATATTCGGAAGAGTATCGACTTAAAGCCTATTAGGTCACTTTAATAACAAAAATTAAAATGTAATTCTTACCGTTTTTCGGGATGAAAAAGCCTCAAGCACTAATTGGTCACTTTATTTGCATTCCGTCAACGTGTTGCGCTTGCCTCTGCGGGAATAACCCTAAAAGGGGCATTGACGTTCCGACCCGGGACCTCTTCGCGTCCAGTAATAAAGAAACGAAAATTGTGCGTTCGTACTCTTCTAACACAGTTGGGCCATTTTCCGATTAACTAAGCGATAGAATACGATGTGTAGAGTCGTTCGAAAACATTAACTCAAATTTAAGATTTTTTGAGTTAAGTCGGTTTCATTCTAAAGACGCGATATATACCTCTAAACTCAGTCCGAACTGAGTTATAAGGATTAGATATTATATTCATAGGTTTTTGCACTATTTTTTCACTAAGTTCATTGAAGCCTTTTTTATCAACGATACAGCAGCAGGCTCTCCTCCGCTACCTCCTTGAGGTTAAGAGTATATAGTAACTGTTTATTGGGGCAGTCGGAAGTAGCTTTGATAGATACTTGATACATTAGGTAGGTCTTTTTGTTCTTTGCTTGGCTGTCGTCTTCACTGTTTCGCTTCACTCTTGAAGTATTGGTGCAGCCGATAGCATAGTGACGTCAGCTTTGACGTTCCCAGGCGAGGGCTTGGTGCGTCACGAGGCAACACAACAAGTACCGAAAACTGTACTTGTTGTTGCTGTCCATGTTCACTTCCATATACTAACAGCGCAACTGCCACTTCATCAGTTGCCATCATTAGTAGTTGATCTGCTTCATGAACACCTGTGAGAGTTTCGTGGCACCCCGCTCAGCGCTTGGGCAGCATGATGACCCAACAGTGACCCACGGGGTCACTTCAGCAGATGGCGAACCACCTTATTCAGCAGGCAGATCATACGTTGCACTTGGAACATAATGGCTTTCGCCAATCATCTTGGATTTGGTTATGACAAAAGTGTTTAACTTAGATGGTGCCCTCTCTTGCGGTCTGCGCAACACCATAAGAGATGTACCTGAATACATACAGGACTTAAGAGAGCCCAACCCAAGACGGGTTGGGCTCTCTTAAGTCCTGTATGTATTCACTTTTTATACAAAGGCTCGTACGTCTCTAGAAGCAGCGCATGTCTTGTTACTCATACTCTTAAAACAGCGTATGCTTTTCGCGGCCTCAGTCCTCTGACGTCTGTCGTATTATTTATAGCGGAACCTTATGAGCCGAACGAAAATTTATTGTTATAATTATAAACATGCCTAGTTATGTAGTGAAATCCTGCAAAAATACTGTAAAAAATGCTAAAGGGAAACCACAACCTGTGACTTTTCACATGTAAGTGATAGTCTTTGACTAGCTCCTTGGCGCAACGGTCAACGCGCCAGCTTGCGACACGGAGTGACCTGGTTCGATCCCCGGCCAGGTCAAGATGGAAAATGATCTTTTTCAGATTGGCTTGGGTCTTGGATGTGTATCTATATATGTATTTGTTATAAAATATAGTATCATTGAGTTAGTATCCCATAACACAAGTCTCGAACTTACTTTGGGGCTAGCTCAATCTGTGTGATTTGTCCGTATATATTTATTTATTTACGTAATGCAAAGGACATTTAATTACAATATCATAAACGATAATGACAATCTTCATGGTACAGTGGTTAACGAGCCAGGTACCGGGTTAAATTTCCGGCGCAGGCAAAAACTTGTACTTCAGTTTCATATTTATGTATGTCCGCGTTACTGGAGTTACATAAGGAGAATTGGCGTTTGGCCGTAAAACATACATACATTCATATTATTACGATCTTCACCCTTACGGTATAGGCCTCTGCCTGAAACCAAAAGCCACGTTCAGCGTGTTTGTGGGCGTATGTAGGTGGAAATCTGAATCAAAGGTGTAATAGGTGGCTAGTCGCATTCCCTATCAGAGAAGCAACTGGTACATTCTCAATTTTTCCTTTTCATCTACACCAGCATGGAATATATACTTCTTATTACAGCATGTCATAATAGCCGACCCCGGGCTTGGACGCAGCACAACTGAAGATGCCAGGAGTATAAGGAACCAGGGAATCTCTTAGATGATTATGACTATATAATTATTACTACTTCATATATTGTTTACTTAAATGAAGTCAAACTGAAACAAAATCTTGTTATGGGTTTTTCTCGATATCGATATTACACGGTGTTGTTACATCTCTTATGACAGCGGCGTCAAACGTCATGAGTGCTATTTTCGAATCGACGTGTTTACTAAACGACCGATGATGTATGGAAAATTTGTACTTCTTCATCGAGTCACTCATTTACAAATAGCACCCCTGAAACCACGACTCCCTTTCGTCTGCCTCACACCCCCGCTAATGACACACTAGGTTCCCATACAAAAATGGCAAAATGTGACATCTATTCAGAGAGACGAAAATTTTTTTTTTTAAATCTATGGATATAGCCCTTTTAAGTTCCGTGTGACGTCATAGTTTGCTACAATTTTTAGCAAAGTTTGACGTCATGAGCCCCCACTCCTGAACTTTGACGCGCTTTATCTTTATTATTTATTTGAAAAAAGAAAAAATACGTGTCCTTTATTTTTTGATTATCTTACTGACGGACTAATTGTTATGTTATTATTACGACCCAGGAAACTAGCCTATTATACTTACCCTAATAACCAATAACGTTGGTAGAACTGGTTAGAATCAAATTAACAACGGTCGTAGTTTTCTTCTCTGTTAACGGTCGTAGTAAACATAGGCGTTTACTTAACAGCTATCCTTTCGTACACTCTTTATTCGCGACAGGATACATGCTGAAGATTAATCGGCCATTGTGAGTCTGAAGCGTAATGTTCACAAATTTACTGTTTTGCTTCGGTACTGCTCTGTAAAGGCCACTTTGTACTTATTAAAGTGAATAAAACCCTAATGAATGATATGCATTCTGTTTACCTATTTTTTACGACAGTTGTATGTAACCCCCTATTTTTCTTGCTGTTTAGCAGATACTGATAAAACTGCTATTGAGATAATGAGATACTAACGTCAGAAAATCATGTCGATAAAGTAAAAAACAAAAAATCCTTTTCGTCCAAGCCTTAAGCGCCTATTATACCATCCTGAATTTAGGATCCGGAATTCAGCATCCGATAAGGACAAGAAATTCAGTCGACGGAGCTCCTGATTACACCGTCCGGAACGTGTCCTGAACGGAGACTGCGCGTCCTGAGAGAGCCATCCGTTGGCCATCCTGAATGCGTGAGAGGGACGCCGCTATACGTGCGATGCGGTTGGACATATTCTCGTATCGATTCTAACGTATAGCGGCGTCCCTCTCATGCGGCGATCCTAAATTCCGGATGGTTTCACCTATGCTTCCGATAAGGACGTCGGAAGCCATTCTGTCCTGAAAACGGATCGACCGTCCTGAATGCGATTAAACTGTCCGTTGACTTTCCGTTGACTGAATTCCGGATCCTAAATTCTGGATGGTCTAATTGGCGCTTTAGATACGGTACATATAGATTTATAATACTTAGTACCTACAAAAAAAAATGAATTAAATACCTAAGAGGAACGGTAAATGAGGTCGCCTATTTCAGACTTTTTTCTCAGCTAGGTATTTCTAATAGATATTTTTTTTTATAAAAGCCTAGTTACTTATTAGCAAGACTAAATAAAGTTGGTTAAAAAGATATCGCCTTTCCTCTCTTAGATAAAGATAGCTACACACAGAACAAAGGTTCCTATCCACATTCAAATAGATTGATTGTGTCCCATTACACGCACTAGTGCGTAATGAGAAGTCATCAAGTTCACTTACCCACGCCTAAGTACTTAGAAACAATAAAGATACCCATCTATCAGCGAATACATCAATGTCACCGTTCATAGCAGATTATATAAGACTTGATCTGTCCCTATTTACTCCCAAAACTTTCGCTTAATCCAATCAGAATCTATTTGAATATGACGCACGCAACGCCTGATCAAAAGGAATAGCAAAATCTTTTGCGCGCAACTTAATATTGACCTTTGCATAGGCATTGTTTCACTTCTTCTTTTCGTGTCGATTAGCTCAAATAACTTAGATTAAAATAAAATTTTGTCCCTCCAGCATGTGGCGACTCTTATACCACACTCCGTCGCTGAGTATAGGTCGTGTAATGTGCAGCTGGTCGGTTCGTTGAATGTTACCCCGTCGGTTTGATGAATGTTACCCCACCGCGCTAAGTTATGCCTACAGCGGCCCACCCCTGTTCGAAAGCGGTTGAGACACTTCCACGGTTAAAGATACTCATCTATCTACGGCGGTTGAGAGACTTTGTTTCACTATGTGCCTTAAATTTGTATGAAGTGTTCAGAAAAATAAAACCAACTTCTACAGCGGAAAAACCCGTAGAAAGACATTCGGAAATCTTGCTTTCAGGTTTAGAAAAAGCCAAGAGCGTTTTCCCACGAAATATTTCACGCTGCTAGACAGCCAGTGTGAATTATTTCGCTGCTACAAACTAGACGGTTTGGTCGAAAATAGAAAAGTGGCAGGGTTTGTAAAAAGCTGCCAATTCACCTTCTGTTGAGACTGACGGCTAAAATAACAATTCACTCGAGGTTCGGATTCAATTCGCACAAATGGCGCCGTGACTATGCTCTTTTGTTGGCGCGAAGTTGGATTATTATCACCTGCAGGCGAAGGCATTCAATTCATTTGAATGGAATTATGGTGCCGCCAGTTTGCAGGTGATAAACAATGCTAAAGTTTTTGCTAACTAGCTACATACTTGAGTTATCAACAACGTGGTATTGATAACGTACCTTAATTATGTAGGTACTAAATATTTAATTGGTCAAAATAACGTATAAGTTGGTAGGTAACTAAGTCTTTCCGTATAAGTAGGTATAAGCTATATATATTAATTAACGTTAATTTAGGAAAATAAACGGAGGTACCCAAGTACGAGTCATCATCATCATCATCAGGTCTTTTTAGTCTTCACTGCAGGAGCATGACCCTCTTTGTACACCGGAGCCATACTTGACCTAAGCACACAGAGGATTTGGCCTACACTCTCCTCGCTGGCCAGACGGGTTGGAGAGGTCTCATTGATATTTATGAGCTTTGTTTAGCTTGTATTTCCTAAGTAGTTTTACGAAATCCACGGGAAGACTTGGAGTGGTCCTATTCTGCCGGAAACTACACGGCTTAAGTACGAGTATGATGCGATAAAGGATCCTTTTGGGGTTTATCCTGCTCCTAGAGCTACCTGTGCCACGCTTTGTAAGATGATATGAGTGACTTATTCAAAAAATAAAAAACTCGACTGCCTCTTTGACAGTTTACGTCCGCCATATAGATTTTTTGCTACCGTCACATAGCCTATGACACTTCGGGGAAGAATACGAATCTAATTATAACTCGCACTTAAAAAACGGGCAAGCCGTATAGGGTACAGGAGACGACATTCGAACAGACATACTTACATACATACATACGCGCGAAAAACATTACCCTCCTTGATAGGTCAGTCGGGTACCTAAATATAAAAAGAAGAAGAATTAAACATTTGTCAGGATGTCTTATTAGAAAAGTGTACTCACTTATAATAATAATATAACCGACTTATTTTTTTCAGCTTTCTTTTTTTTTATTACAGAGCATAGGTACCTAGTTAAAAACTTCGAAACCATAAGTTATAAAAAAAACATGAGCATTTTGCGTAGTAGGTATTTATACTCAGAGCAGAGCAGCCGTAAAAAACCTAATTGCTATTCAACACAGCTTCCCTAAAATTTACATAGTTATATGCGAATATACAGGTATTCGAATAAGTACTTATATCATTTCGCTGAAGTCTCGAGCCTACAGTGGGATGCAAGGGCGTAGCGAGTATCAAGTAACGGGGGGACGAGATATCCCCCCTATAGAAATTTGTATGGGAGCTGTCGGCTGAAATGCACTGCACCAGATTATTAATATTATTTACGTACGTAATATACGTAGGTAAATAAGATTAATAATTCGGTATCATCATCAATACTTGGCCTCTGCCAAGGATTCTTCGTTCCGTGGGAGGATATTGTCACGATATATTTATGGCAGGCGTGGTGGCGAGGGCAGTTTATTTAGTTTCCGACGTTGCTGCCCATCGGAAGCATTTTAAGCTGACCAAGGATAGTAATTTGTTGGATTTCGGAAGGGAATGAAGGTATTGGGATACTACTCACTCGAATGAAAGGGGGAAACGCAATAGCAGCTTGGGAGGCCGAGCGCACGTACCCAATGCCATACCACCGGCCAAGCAGTTGAGAATATCTCCCAAAAAGTGACTGTAATAGGCGGACGAAGTTTCAGGTCACCATCATCATCATCAGGTTTTTTTAGTCTCCACTGCAGGAGCATGACCCTGTCTGTACTACTGGAGCCTTACTTGACAGTCAGAGCAGACAGAGGATTTGGCCTACACTCTCCTCGCTGGCCGGGTTGGAGAGGTCTCATTAATGTTTATGAGCTTTGTTTAGCTTGTATTTCCTAAACATGACAAACTAGGAGTGGTCCTATTCTACTCTACCGGAAACCACACGGCAAGTTTCAGGTAAAGGTTGTTAATTTGCAAAACTAATGTAGGTACGACAAATTATTTGTTTTTGTTTGCCAGCCGCTCCTCCTTCCCCTTAAAAGAATCCTGGCTACACCCACAGGCACATATCGTGTTATGTAAATAGGGTTACTTGCAAAGCCTTCATTTAATACTTATGTTAACCTTCCAAGAGGGAAGTTTCATTATCAAAGGCCTAGGACTCACTTAATGAAGGATGTAGACAGTGAAATGCTCACACATGAAATAAAACATTAACCGCATTTGCTGCGAACTTTAAGTGCTTCGCGTAAATTATGAAATACATTTGCTTGGCGGCTCCGCCCGCGTTAGTATCGATTCCTCGGGAACAGTAGAATTTCCCTGAATGAAAAGTACCTTATGTCTTTCCCGGGGCCTTAAACTACCTTTATTCCAATTTCATCCAAATTGATTCAATGGTTGATGCGGGAAAAGCTGACAGACAGACAGAGTTACTTTTGCATTTATAATAAGCAATTTTTTTAGGATATTCCTAAAAAAATTGCTTGCATATTTTTGTGTTTTATTTAATTGAGGATAAATTGTAGAATGAAGATAGCCCGCGACTTTGTACGTACGAAACACCAATAATCAAAGAATCACGGAACTTCGTTGCAGTTGTGATTAGTACAGGTAAATAGAAAGTAGCTAAAGTATATGTAGGTTTTATTGACTAAGTAGCTAGCTCCAAGCGAGCTTTTGCTACTTCACCGGGCATTTGAGGCGTTTGTGTATACGCAGCAACATCTTGGATGTATATTTAAATAAACATTGATATTATAATTCTACAGATATTAAGATCGTTTATAAAATTAAGTATCGTTGAGTTAGTATCCTTCGACATAAGTTCACAACTGACTGTGAATATTTGTCGATATAAATAATGGCCGCGATTATAGGTAATATGTCTGAAAGGACTATCGATTTTTACAATGACAAAAGGATTCGGAGAGCAGCAACTCTCATGTTATGCCTAAAGGGCCGAAAGCTATGTTGCCAGAAGGGCCTATCCTGGGTGTAACTCACTCGTGTCCCCGGAGTGGTCCCCAGTAGCTGGAGACAAACCTACTTACTCTAATCCAGTAGCGAGTGCGAATGGCCAGAGACTGGGAATCCTATGGCTATTCGGAGCCGGAGAGGAATCAGATTGGGAGAGTTATGTGAGCGCTCGTGGTAATAGGAAATTCCTTAATTCTAGCTCACATATTGTTGCGGCGAGATTCAAATTACCAACAAATTACTTTGTTTAAATATAAATAAACCTATATAAGTGCCATAAAACCTCAGCATAAAATAATAAACCGTATATAAGTGCCATAAAACCTCAGCATAAAATTGTACACTTAAAGGCTTGCTGTGTATGCCAAATTTCATAACAATTGAATTATTGGTTGAATCGTTAAACTGAAGTGACTACGAGAAGAACGGTCAGGCTTATAATTCGCTGACCTATACCTACGAACTCTTTTTCATAGTATCATAAATTTTTCCCTTGCGGGGTAGACAGAGCCTAGGTCTATAAGACCTTATGGCCACATTTAGCATATTGGAGGGTGTGTACATGGAATACAAAACGGAATCAAATAGTGATGGATTGCTGGACACATCACCTATTGACGTGATTCAGCAGATTTTAGCCCAATCGGCTTTTACGATCTGCACGGGAAGAGAAGCAGCTGGCACATTCTACGTTTTTTCCTTTGACCCTATGACTTTTGTTTTTTTTTTAAATTGACCCTCGACGCTGTCATGTTGGAGGGTGTGTAGATGGAAAACGGATTCAAATAGTCGGACTTTTACGATCTGCGCGGGAAGAGAAGCAGCTGGCACATTCTACGTTTTTTCTTTTCAACCAGACCAGCATGAAAGAGTCTTTTTCAGATATATGTTTATAAATAGTTGCGATCAGCTTCTGTTTGTCGACCGACTCTTTCGTCTATAGGTTTAACCTACAGGTTTTTAATAAACCTCAGCGCACCTATGACTGTGCCACATCCTTACTAATATTATAAATGCGAAAGTGAGTTTGTTTGTTTATTTGTTTTTTTGTTTGTTTGTTTGCTTGTTTGCTTGTTTGCTTGTTTGCTTGTTTGCTTGTTTGTTTGTTTGTTTGTTTGTTTGTTTGTTTGTTTGTTTGTTTGTTTGTTTGTTTGTTTGTTTGTTTGTTACGCTTTCACGCCGTAACTACTGAACCGATCATCATGAAATGTTGCATACAAGATCTCTGGAGTGCGGAGAAGGATATAGGCTACCCTTTTATCCTGGGAAAAAGTACTATTCCCGAGGGATCGACATTGACTCGGGCGGAGCCGCGGGCGAAAGCTAGTTATGTATAATTTGTTGTCATTTATCTTGTCCCGGAAGTAGGTTATGGGGTCGCTTGCTCACATTACTCAAGAAAGGTCGCAGTTTCAGCGGAGTTTGTAGACTGTATTAATCAAGTATTGTTATAACTCATTGAGAAAACTGAATAAACAAAATGAATTAAAAAATACCGGCCAAGTGCGAGTCAGACTCGCGCACGAGGGTTCCGTACCAATATCTATAATAAGTTTAAAATTATTAAAAATATTTTTATTATATGATTGTTCTCCTCTGGCTGCTCTGGCCAAGTATGGCCCTAGTAGTACAGAGAGGGTCGTGCTCCTGAAGTGGAGACTAAAAAGGATCTGATGATTATGATGATGATGTATTTAACAATTAAATGTTTTTTGCATTTTTCCTTTATCTGTGCTATAATTCGTTGCTTTGTACCAAATTTCAAGATTCTTAGTTCACGGAAAGTATCTTTGTTGTTCTGTTGGAAATATCCTGTAGGTTTTAGTTCCCTTGCGAATGTCGAAAATTTGCAGCATAAACGGCTGTATCTTTTGATTGTGTTGGCTTAGAAATTTGATTTTTTCACAGCTCCAAGAAACAGTAGACCTGAGTATTAGATTTGAATTTCATCTTGATACCTCCTCGCGTTCCTGAGCAAAAGTCTACGGAATTGGTAGGACCTTTAGATTTTTTTAACGCACGAACTAAAATGTAATGTAAATTGAGTTTGTTTATTTTGCTTTCGAATTCGTGAAATTTTGTGTCATATCGTGGAGCGGTACAGAAAAGAACATAGCCGTGGACTAAATTTAACTCTAAAAGTATCCTAAAATAGGAATAGTTGTAAGTCACGTACAATCATAGCACAAACAATCAGAAAATAATCTAAAGTAATGAAATCGATAGCTATTGATTACTACCAGTACTATAAACTCCAAACACAAGAGTGAATAACTTCAATACATATAAATTAAAAAATTAAAATATCACACAATTTCTCAAATAATTTTACAAATATTTAATCAAAAATGCCACCCGGAATCGTACCCGGCTCAAACGTTCCCATTACTGCACCGGCATTTTCTCTTTGAATAGCTATGAAAAGCCTTTGAACCAGATACCTACGGCCCAGCAGTTTCGACGGCGAAAGAAAACAGATAAATAAAATATTTGTGAAATGAAATGAAATGAAATAGAATTTTATTCAAATTTGGATATCATGTATCTCTTTCTGAACGTCATATTATTATTTTTAATATTTGCAAAATCGATAAGCTACTAGCGTTTCGAAACGACCACTGCTGAGAAGAATACACCGAAAGAAACTCAGTCCATTATTGGTCCCTACGTGCCTGAAGGGCTACACTTTCACATATTTATAACAAATTGAATTATTTTACATTAAGTAATCACCGATGTACAATTTATTGAATATATTACTTCCATGGAGTTTTATCTGATAAATAGTCATTAATACAATAATAGGCATTTTTAAGCAATTGATTTTTAACAGCAGTCTTAAACTTACCTAATGACAGAGCCAATATTTCTTCAGGAATTCTATTATAGAAGCGTATACTAAGTCCCAAAAATGAATTCATTGTTTTCTGTAATCGCAAAGTTGGTGTCGCTAATTTATTTTTATTTCTCGTATTCCTGTTGTGGATATCACTATTTTTCGCGTAAAGATGAAGATTATTACGAACAAACATAATATTTGCAAATATGTATTGCGCGGGGAATGTCAAAATATTTATATTTTTAAACAATTCTCTAAGAGATTCTCTAGCACCTAGTTTATATATAGATCTGATAGCGCGTTTTTGAAGGACGAATATGGTATTAACTTCTGCTGCGTTACCCCATAGTAATATCCCATACGACATGACACTATGAAAGTAGCTGAAGTATATCAAACGCGCAGTATCAACGTCAGTCAACTGTCTTATTCTTCTAACAGCGTAAGCAGCAGAACTAAGTTTACCCGCTAAGGATGTGATATGGGCACCCCATTGAAGTCCCGAGTCAACTGTCATCCTAAGAAATACTGTTTTATCTACCAAATCTATCGTTTCGTTTTCGACCACTATGCGTGTTGGTACTTTTGTAACATTCGGTAAACAAAATTTAATACACTTCGTCTTTTTAGCGTTCAACAGCAAATTGTTTGCTGTAAACCACTCTAATACTTGAGCTAATGTACTATTGACCTCGTCAAAATTGTCTGTTGTCCTATCAACAGGGAAAATAAGAGAAGTATCATCGCATAATAGTACAGCTTTACATGTGTGAACATAGTATGGCAGATCATTAATATATATAAGAAACAACAAGGGGCCTAGTATAGAGCCCTGGGGTACGCCCATCTTAACAGATGATCCCGAGGATTGAACCCTATCAACGCTAACTTTTAGAATTCGGCTACGCAAATAAGATTTGATTAATGCAATAGATTTACCTTTAATCCCATAGTGTTCCAATTTGGACAGCAGGGTATCGTGGTCTATACAATCAAATGCTTTGGAGAGATCACAAAAAACACCAATAGCATTTTGTTTTCTCTCCCAAGCACAATATATATGTTTTAAAAGCGCAACACCCGCATCCGTAGTTGATCGACCCTTCGTAAATCCGTATTGTTCACTATGAAATAGACCATTTAGATTAAAAAAAAGAAAGTAACTGATTAAAAATTAACTTTTCAAATATTTTACTTAACGCTGGCAGAATAGAAATTGGACGGTAATTTGTTGGATCATTTTTATCACCCGATTTGTACAACGGTATAACTTTACTTAATTTCATTAGATCAGGAAAAGTCCCTGTATCTACACATTTATTAAAAATAGACGCTAAATAAGGAGCAATTATTTCTATAATATTACTTATGACTGATACTGAGATGTCCCACAGGTCTCCAGTTTTTTTATTATTCAAAGTCTTGAACGTATCAATGATTTTTTGAGGGGTTACATGTTCAAATATTAGAAGACTGTTACATTCCGGTATACAACTAGTTAATAACTTTTTAGATTCCACAGATGATGAAAGTAAGGAGGCAGTAGTATTCACGGGAATATTTGTAAAGAAGTCTTCAAAATATTGAGTAATCTCCTCGCTAGTACTGAGGACCTTATTATCTATTTTTAATTCAATTGGAATGGCGCGTTTTTTCGTTTTTCCTGTTTCTGTATTAATAATTTTCCACGTTGTTTTTACTTTGTCACTAGAATTTAAAATAGTCTGTCTGGTATATAAAGATTTTGCACACGCACATACCCTTTTAAAAATTTTTGAATAATTTCTAACAAATTTAACAAAATCAGGATTCTGATTATAGGCTTTCATGGCTAGTAATTCATATAATCTATTTCTACTGACGTAAATACCTGGAGTAGCCCATTCACTAAACCTTTTACGATTACGTTTAATGTTTGTTTTAATTTTAAACGTATTGTTAAATTCCGATTCAATAACATTAAACATTTTGTTATACAGTATATCTGGATCATCCCTAGTTTCCTCAATAAGGGGCATTATTTTTGATAAATTATCTTTAAAAACTTTGATTTTGTCTTTTGTAATAGATCTAAAGGTGATCTGTTGTAAATCTACTTCGACGTGGTTTGCGAATTGTACGAACTGACCAAAGTGATCAGAGGTAAGGTTTTTAATAATAACTTTGTCAACAGGAGTGCAATTACAGAAAACATTATCTATGCACGTTGCAGAATTACCTTGAACTCTGGTTGGCTCCAAAAATAAATTAAATAAATCAAAAGACTTAAATGAATTTAAAAATCTTACACTTTCAGTAGTAGTTACTAGTAAGTCTACATTAAAGTCGCCACAAACTATGACGTTTTTACGACTACAGCATAATTTCCTTAAAACATCTTCAATCACAAGTTCTAATGTATTATAATCTGAATCAGGTGGACTGTATACACATACTATAATAGAATTCTCTAACTCGATACATGCTAATTCAACACTACACTCTATAGAAAGACTTACAACATCCTTACGTTCTTTGTATTTCAAGTCATTTTGCGTTAGAATTAAACTGCCTCCTTTCTCTTTTGTCCTTCTGGTATATGAGCTAGCCCTAGAGTAGTTTTCAATATTAAATTGTAGTTGATGTGACTGCATAAAATGTTCGGTTAGACAAACTACATGTAAATCTTTACTATTTATAAATAACTCTAATTCTAATAATTTGCTAGTCAGGCCTTGGATATTCTGGTGAATAATATTTAATTCTTTGGCTTTGACTGTTGTCTTATTTCTTAGTTTAAATTACACTTACTATTATTAACTACTACATTTTTAGAAATACAGTTTTCTATGTCACAGTTGGAGATTGCAGTTGTACTCGTACAATTTGCAACACAATGTTGTATATTATAAGCTACAACTGTAGCAATTTGTCGCCTAAAACTAAATGGAAGATACATAGTATCCTGTGTCAACTTAAATTTATATATAAATTTATTAATATCTAAATAAAAAATAAAGTCGCTATGACGACAAGTCATATTGTACAAATGTACATTCAAGTCATGTATATGTCTATTTTTAAAGTTGTCTAACGATTCCGAATACGGAAAGGTACTTATCATAAATTTACAACGAGTTTTTAAATTTAAACTAATCAATTTGTCAACATTTTGCTTTAAGTTCCTTTTTGTAACAGAGGAACTGTCACCACATAAAATTAGTATTGTTGTGTCCTCATTTATAGTATCAGTATTGATACTGCTAATTAGGTGTGAAAAAGAGGCACCGGGTGTACAAGAGTTTAAAACCGTACAGTCATTGTTTAAATGATTAGAGATTATGCTACTAAAGCCTTGACCCAGTTCATCAGAATAAACTAACAATTTATTACAAATTACTTTTTTATTTAAATTACTATTGACAGTACTTATTTTTGTGAGCATATTTCTATCACACTCTCTTGTGGGGGCCTGGTGAGAGATTTTACCCATGGGGGTCACACAACCTAACTGATGTTTGTGTGCGAGAGTGTCATGCTGATCATTGTCATGGTGGACTAACTCGACTACTGTTTTACCTGACAAAGTATATTCACTTAGTTGTTTCTGAGATGTTTTATAATTTTTAGACAAAGTTTTTAAGGACTGATGTAATTCAGATATTTGTGATTGTAATTCATGTATCTCAGTGTCATAAATGCGGCTAGCCATGTGAAGATCATCTTCACATGATTTAAATTGCTTAAAAAGACATAATTTTTCTTTACGTAACTGAGTCAGGCTTTTACATTTTTTTTGCTTAGAAATAATTTTTTGTGTACGCTTGATCATTTTGTTAATTTTGACATATTTTTTTATTTTAATATGAGAGTTTAATATAAAATATTGTGACTGTGGAGTAGTCTCATCACTAGTCTTCAAATCGTGAAGTGAAGATGCGACCGTCACATGTCTTGTTGACCTACATTGTGCAACATCTCTGAGGGCCCTAGAGATAAATACAGCGGTCGCTTGCACCCTTTCTCAATCGATACCATGTGTTAGCTAGTGAGGGCACTGAAAAATGCTACCAAGGTCGACTGAACAGTTCTCATTTCTATATTTATGCCGTAGGGTTTGCGAGCTCTGCCATATTTTACAAAACATGGGACTACCATAGGTCATTTTGACCCTACATCGTGCACATTTCAGAGAGCCATAGAGATAAATATGGGAGTCGCTTGCACCCTTTCTCAATCGATACCATGTGTTGGCTTGTGAGGACACTGAAATTGCTACGAAGGTCGACTGAACAGTTCTCATTTCTATATTTATACCGTTGGGATTGCTAACTTTGCCATATTTTTGAAAATATGGGACCACCATAGGTTATTTTGACCCTACATCGTGCGTATCTCAGAGAGCCCTAGAGATAAATATGGTGTTTACTCGCACCCTTTCTCAATCGATACCATGTGTTGGCTTGTGAGGACACTGAAATTGCTACCAAGGTCGACTGAACAGCTCTCATTTCTATATTTATGCCAGTGGGTTTGCGAGATCTGCCATATTCAGCATAAATTTGGCGCTTTTAGAGATAAATTTGGCGGTCGCTTGCACCCTTTCCTCGATCTATAGCATATGTTGGCTTGTGAAGACACTGAAATGATTACCAAATTCGATTGAACAGCTCTCATTTTTATTGGGTTTGCGAGCTTTATAATATTTTTAAAACATGGGACCACCAAAATTCATTTTGTACCTACATCATACACTTTTAGAGAGCCCTAGAGATAAATATGGCAGTCGCTCGCACCGTTTCTTCAATCAATGCCATGTGTTGGCTTGTAAAGACACTGAAACTGCTACCAAGGTTGACGGGTCAGCTCTCTTTACTATACCAATTTAAGCTAACAGATTTGCGAACTCTGCCATATTGTTCACAACATGAAGTTAAGATGCGACCACCACCTGTCTTGTTGACCTACATACATAGTGCGCATCTAAGAGAGCCCTAGAGATAAATGCGGCGGTCGCTTGTACACTTTCTCAATCGATACCATGTGTAGTCGTCTGAAACTGCTGCCAAGGTCATTCTGCTCTGTTGTATTTTTTCTATCTTTTTAAACGCATCTCCTGATCTTTGCTTTACCTATCCCGAAACACTACACGTAGTCTGTACCTATATTGATATTATTATTTTTTTATTATTCTATATTGATAATTTTACGTCATAATAGTGGAAGAGAGATAAATGCGTCACAACTCACAAGCCGAATGCTTGGGCCGATCGTGCGTCTCTATCGCTTGTTCCGCGCTCTTGCTTGCACACAGAACGTGACACTTTTTCGTGCGTGCAGCCGGCGTTAAAAAGTTATCTCGTCAAAAACATTGGAACGGTACCCTTAGGTATATTTTACGATGTCTGAAAAATATCGAAGATGAGTAAACTTGCTTATTAATATACTTTTACTTAAAAACAAAGGAATTAAATACCTTATATCGAAGAAATATATAGGTAGACTAGCTCCGTGGCGCAGCGGTCAACACGCCAGCCTGCGACACGGAGTGACCGGGTTCGATCCCCGGCCAGGTCAAGATGGAAAATGATCTTTTTCAGATTGGCCTGGGTCTTGGATGTTTATCTATATATGTATTTGTTATAAAATATAGTATCGTTGAGTTAATATCCCATAACATAAGTCTCGAACTTACTTTGGGGCTAGCTCAATCTGTGTGATTTGTCCGTATATATTTATTTATTTATTTAAATCATCAAATCCTTGTCGAGTACCAGTTACTAAGGGTGCAAATGAATGCTAGAATTTTAAGAACTGAGCCCTTCGTCTAGTACTATTTTGAAATTTACGCTGATCGAAGTATGGAAAGCTATTTTCTCCTCAATTACGGTTTCTATGTTACGGTATTATATTCTTATTTCTATTCATTTTATTAAATTAATTCACCACATTCGTTATAAATATAAATAAGTACCTAAGTACAGCAAAGTTCCATAACATTAATTTCATTAAAACATCAATTGGTCTTTCAATAAAATTAATCTCATTTATATTGATTCAAAGATAATACACGTAAAAGTAATCCCAACAACAAAACTAATTAAATAAATGGCCAGGTAAGGCACTTGCGGCTAATTCGTCAAATTTTACTAAAAGCAATTTGGCCTGAAAATGGTTAGGCCTCGAATTAAACTGGACACTAAATTGCTGTATTGACATTTATAGACGTGTAGGCCAAGTCCTCTGACTGCCCTGGCCAAGTATGGCTCTAGTAGTACAGAGAGGGTCGTGCTAATGTAGTGGAGACTAAAAAAAGACCTGGTGATGATGATGGACAAAGCGACTGAAATTTTTTATAACCTATTAAAATCAATGCTTTTCTTCAATGCTGGTCTCGGAGATAAGAAATAAACGTATAATGAACCAGCTGCTTTTTTTTCTGCGCCTATCATAAAAACCGATCGATGGGCGAAAATCTGAGGAATCTGTTTAATAGGCAATGCGGCTAGCAATCGATTACTATAAATACATTTTCCACTTACACGAACAAGTCTATACTGAATCCTTGAATACCAGGCTAGCGTTAGATTTTTTTCATAAACTAGGTCAAAAACTAATTATCAAGACGTAGTTCATTATTTTTTGAATAAACAAGTGAAAGCTCACAAATTATGAACAAAAAGATATATAAAAACTTTTGATTTCCCCAGAGTTCCCGGAGCGCGCCTCTATTTTCATCATGGCGAATTTGCGCCCAAGTAAATTAATGAAACCTCCAAATGGAGAGTGAACTCCGATGGTACAGTCAGATACTTAGGTACTTGACCAGGCCCTCCACCTATATCTTGAATTTTCTCCTAAATTATAGATAATATTAACATGAAAATGTTCTTCATTAAAATATTTCTGAATATATATTTTTATTTTAATATTATTTTTAGTTTAAAAGAAAATTTAAGATTAGAGGGCGGGGTCAGACATCTTGGTATCTAAATTTACATGGCAGTTAAGAAAATACTTAGAAAAATTCATCAATATCTATCAATATAATATACTTGTACGCAAAACTTGCAGAATTACGTTTCCATCAAAGTAATCTTTGTGATGAAAAAATACTGATAGGTACAATGTAACTAATGATGCAGAATTGCAGAATCTTATGATCGAATGAATTAAACTTACAAGACTTCTTAATAGACAGACACGGTGACAGTTGAAACTTAACAAAAGCTTCTATTTGCATCCTTTTTGAGTACATTTAAAAATGTATACTTTCATAATTTTTTCAACCATAATACCACTTTTATTAATCTATTTACAAGTTATATAGAATTTAAAACTTAAGCAAACCCCGAATCGAAAATAGCTCTATCTTGTTAACGGCTGGACACATTGTGATAACACAAAACTAAAAACCAATAAACCGCATCCATATCGGTTCTTGCTACGGTGCCTCGGAACGGTGTACAGCCAGACACACACGACAGACATATACGCGTCTTCTTCTCTGCTGTGGTCAGTTCCGAAATGCTAGTAGTTTGTAGCTTTTGAACAATAATTAATAATTGAATAATGCCTGGAAAGCCCTATTTTCTGAATAAATCTTTCAATCTTTGACATACATATAAGGGTCAAACATCTAACATCCCTCTTTTAGCGTTGGGGGTGAAAAAAACCTTATCTAAAACATGTTGAGGTTGAGACTGTTATTAAAAACTACCCAAATGAGCTTTAAAATTAAATATGTCAGTCCACTTGCTCAGCACTATGAATAATAAAATTAAAATGAGAATAAAGTGTAAAAAGAATAATACCGTCGCCAGCACTCCCGGTGGTCAGTCCGGCAGACGTTCACACTTTATTTTTAGTGAGGATTAATTTTCAATTAATTTTGCGAGATTTTAATTGACAGCTGAGGTCTGACGTGTTCAGTGAATTTTGTCTAAAAAATTAATTTCTTGAGGACTTTCTCAACAAAGTGAGATTACATTTTTAAATTTGCTTGATGCTCTTTGACGAGATTAAATTTGGATCAATCGTTTTGGTAAGTTTTGATATTTTTTATGGCATTGGGCGGCAAACGAGCAAGCGGGTCACCTGATGGTAAGCGATCACCGGTGCCCATGGACAACTGCAACACCAGGGTGTGACAAGAGATTGTAAAGTTTAAAGATATACAAAAGACTGAGACTTTTCATCATCAATATCATCTAAGACGTAGGAAATCAACTGTTGGACATACTTTTGATCTTAGATTATACCTTGATTTTTTTACCATACTCACCACACTTGGCAGACGGGTGAGTTTTGTCTGGCTTATCTACGGTCCGAAGCAGTTACCCATCAACCGAGTTTCGAGCGTGTTTGTTGGACTGGGGGAACTAGATAAGGTATTTGGGATGCAACTTGTTTGGATGGACTGGGGGATAATTAGGCGCGCGAACGAAAAACGTCGCGACTGAGCAAAACCATTAGGCGATTACGAAAAAAGATGAAAAGTCTTAATATTCTCATATTTATATTTTTATAAATAAAATTAGGAAGGGGACTTTCCGATCTGAGATATAATATTCTTTTTTTTTATTGCATTTCAGTGAATTTTATTAGTTAGAACTGATGTACATTAGTACATGAGTTATAACTACTAAAATTAACTGTCTTACCTGTCGGGTATGTATCCCAAAAAAGAGAAATGGAACGGCTAGCTATTTTTATGATATGCAATGCAGCTAATTAATATATATTTTTTTTTAATAGACCAGTGTCCTACTGCTGGGCAAAGGCCTCCCCTTTTTGTTTGCAGTCATCCCTATCGCGGACAATATTTTTTATTAAATGGTTATCAAAGTATAAATAAATAGCAGATTCGTATTTATTACTAGCTGTTGCCCGCGGCTCCGCCCGCGTTAATGTCGTTCCCTTGGGAACAGTAGAAATGATAAAAATTCCATACAAACCCCTGCCCCTTTGCTTTTTCCCCTTAAGGGGGAATTTAATACATTTCACCTGCATAGATCTTTAGCCCTTAAGGAGGGGATTTTGCCCATTTCACCTACACAGATATTTTTTTATTGTAATGTAGAACTTCTTATTGTCATATTTCTAAGTAAATAAAAAAATCCATACAAACTTTACCCCACCTATTCTACCCCTTTAAGGGAAAATTCGACCGTTTTAACTACACAGATCTTTTTAATTGTAATGTAAACATATATACTTATTTTTATACTTCTATGTCCAGAAATGAGAAAATTTCCATACAATCCCCCCCCCCCCCCTTTATCCCTTAAGGGGGAAATTTTGTACATTTCACCTACACAAATCTTTTTTAATTGTAACCTAGAACGTATATACTTATTTTTATACCTCTAAGTCTAGAAATGGAAAAATTCCATACAAACTTTACCCCCTATTTACCCCTTCAAGGGAGAATGTTGTCTGGTTCACCTAAACAGATCTTTTTTAATTTTAATTGAGATCTTGCGTACCTACTTTCAAACTTCTAAGTCCAGAAATGAGAAAATTCCATAAAACTTCAACCCCTTTGATTTTCTAAAAATCCTTTCTTAGTGCTCATTTACATCATAAAAAGAATCCCTGTGCCAAATTTCAAGTTTCTGCGCACAGTAGTTTCGGCTGTGCGTTGATATATAAGTCAGGTTTGCCTTTGGCCCACGGCTCCGCCCGCGTAAGTGTCGATTTCTCAGGAACAGTAGAATTATCGGAATACATTAGTTTATGACTTTCAATGAAACACCTTAATATTGAATTTCAATTGAATAACTTCAAAAACGGAAGGTTTCATACTAACTTTGCATCCCCGTTATATCCCCTTAAGGGATGATTTTTGAGAAAAATATTTTACTCGTGTTTTATGCCTTTTAGTAAGGAACCTTCATGCTGAATTTCATTCGACTAACTTCAAAAATGAAAAGTTTCATGCTTACTCTGCACCCCTATTTTACCCCCTTAAGGGATGATTTTTGTGTAAAATATTTTACTTGTGTTTCATACCTTTCAGTAAAGAACCTTCATGCTGAATTTCATTCGAATAACTTCAAAAACAACAAAGTTTCATACTAACTTTGCAACCCGTTTTTCCCCCTAAGGAGATGAATTTCCAAAAATCCGTTCTTAGTGATCCCTTACGTTATAAAAGGAACCCCTGTGCAAAATTTCAAGTTCCTAACCCTTGTAGTTTAGGCCCTGCGTTGATATGTCAGTCAGTCAGTCAGCTTCTCCTTTTTTTTAGTATGGATTACTATGGATAGTATGGATAGTAAAATGCTGTCGTATAATGATGATGAATTGACTTTGGATTTTAATTTTCTTATGTCACTTATTATTTTATTTTATATTTGCTTTATGTTTGCAGGCAAACTCATGCCTTGAGTTCATTCAAATGACGATAACTTTTTTTTTAATAAACCTATTTTGATGAAACAAACTTTAAATGTTAAACTGAGTTAAAACAAAGTAATTGGTGAAAGTTTGAAGTAAATCGGTTCAGTATTTTCGGAGATAATCGTGATCATACATACAGACAGACAGACAGACAGACAGACAGACAGACAAGAAATTCCAAAAAATTTTTTTTGCCATCTATTATTCTTTTTAAGTGTCCCTCTATCCATTTCAGTCAAAAATTCGAAATGTACAGACAAAATAATTTTACTGTTTTATTATATGTATAGATCAGCGATCGTTATTATTAGTAATGTCAATATTTATTAGTGTAGTGTACGTACAGTGTCAATTTAAATTAAAGATTTTGTCCGTAAAATACTCATTCAGTTTATAATACATTTTATTTAATTAAATTAATTTAAATTTTATTATAAATAGTGATCTATTTTCCTTATTTCTTAGGCTGTTGAGACTACTAAACATGCAGTCGAGGAAAACACCCCCCTGATCTGTGGAGAACATTAAACAACCCGACGTTTAAATTAACTATGTATGTATGTCCACTTGCTGAGCAGTTTATTAATACGAAAATTTGAATTTTAAGTTTGAATCACACATTTTTTTATTATCAGTTAGAGTTAACTTTCCAGAGTTTTTAAATGTCAGTTAAAGCTTAACGTGCTAAGAGAATAAGACAAAAAGTTTAATTTAATATTGGAGGACTTTTTAGCCAAGTTTGATTACATTTTAATTTTTCGCCGAAAAGCTCATTGGTTTGATGAAATTTGGGTTAGTAGTAAGTTCGTGTAAAAATAATTATCTTTCAAACTCAGTTTAATTCTTTAGATTTATTTGTACGAAGTTTCAGCTACGCAGTTGATGAAACTTTCAGTAGAAATCAGACTTTATCAAATGGCATAGAATTAAATAAGTCATCTTATATTCTTCATGTCTAATGTCTGAAGTCGAGTTCCGTAGTATCTAATGGTTGAAGGATCAACTGACTTTCGTGCCCTGCCCGCCATTGCGTTACATTTTGCTCTACACTAAATTAAATGTATAAATTTGATGGTGATGGCCGTGGCCGTGTGTCTTCCCATGGAGGTCGTAAGAGGCGACTTAGGAAATACAAGAAGAACAAAGCTCATAAACATCAATGAGACCGATAGCCGTGTGGTATCCGGCAGAGTAGAATAGGACCACTCCAAGTCTTCCCGTGGATGTCGTAGAAGGCGACTTAGGATATACAAGCTAAACAAAGCTTATAAACATCTAAGAGACCTCTCCAACCCGTCTGGCCAGCGTGGAGAGTGTAGGCCATGTCCTCTGGCTGCTCTGGCCAAATATGGCCCTAGTAGTACAGAGAGGGTCGTGCTCCTGTAGTGGAGACTAAAGGGGACCTGATGATGATGATGATGATGATGATGATGATGATCAATGAGACCTCTCCAACCCGTCTGGCCAGCGAGAAGAGTGTAGGCCAAATCCTCTGTCTGCTCTGGCCAAGTATGGCTCCGGTAGTACAGAGAGGGTCATAATCCTGCAGTGGAGACTAAAAAGACCTGATGATAAAATTTGATGGTGATAGATGATAAGGAAATTAAATGTATTTAAGTTATTTTTTGTCTTATATATAGAAAAAAAAAAAACTATTCTAAATACGTTTTATTCCCTAAAAAATATATTTACAATTTATTTATTTTCTAGTTTTATGGGAATATAAACATAAATATTGTTTCGAATATTTTCAGGTCCAAAAAGGGTGAATCATATTTTTATTCAGTTTAACTGGCCAGTTACATTAGTTAAAAAAAATATCAAAGTTTTGAGAGTGATTTATGATGCATGCTTATTTTAATTAGCGCGTTGAAGGTGCTATTTCAGAACCAATTTTTTATGAAAGAGTAAAATCTGAAAATATAATACTTCTTAGTTTCTTGTCTTTTTACCTAAATTTCAATTAACCAATCAACTTATTAATTTAGTCTGTCTAGTAATGAGATTACAAGCCTTAGCACCTGTAACACTCACTACATGCATGACAATGTCAGCCAATTTATTTTCGCAATTGTAGCATTGTAAGGATTCCGATACGGGTCAAGGCGAGGCCAGCTGTGCAGTCCAGTTATGAATAAACTACGTGTGACATACATTGCATTTTCAATTGAAATGCATATTGGTACCTGTATTGGTTTTGCGGTACTACAGGCATCGGAATATAGCCCGGAAATACGGCCTACATTCTTGCCACCATGCCTCGCGGGAATTGGCATTAAAGGTATTTTATTATTATTTTCCTCTGACGTGTACCTTATATTTATATCTTTTATATATAATAGGCAAACCATATTGCTTTTGTTCTGTTTGTGATATCTATACATCTATACTAATATTATAAAGCTGAAGAGTTTGTTTGTTTGTTTGAACGCGCTAATCTCAGGAACTACTGGTTCAATTTGAAAAAATATGTTTATGTTAAATAGTCCATTTATAGAGAAACTAGCTTTCGCCCGCGGCTCCGCCTGCGTCAATGTCGATCCCTCGGGAATAGTACTTTTTCCCGGAATAAAAGGTAGCCTATGTCCTTCTCCGTACTCCAGAGAACTTGTATGCAAAATTTCATGATGATCGGTTCAGTAGTTACGGCGTGAAAGCGTAACAAACAAATAAATAAACAAACAAACAAACTCACTTTCGAATTTATAATATTAGTAAGGATAAGGATTAAAAGAGGAAGGCTTTAGGCTATAAAACATCTCGCTGCGACCAATAGGAGCGAAGCTACAATAAAAAATGTTTTGAAAACGGGGGAAATTTATTCATCTATACGAATGAAAAAACTAATTAATCATAATAACAGAAATTGCTAGTATCAAATAAACATGTTTTCTTTCTATCTTTTTTAAACCAGACTTATACAGCGTAGTACCTAACCAACGATGTTCCCGTGAAGGGGTGACTCATCCCGTCAAAATGAATAACTTTTCCCATAGGATCTATGCTGGGACCTACTAAATCAAAACATATAATTTCAGTATGTATTGTTGTTATGAGCGCATTCGCATGTAAATCAACCCTGGTGGCCCCTGGGATAGGTGACCACAACTCCTCAAGCTCCTTCGTGCTTCGGAAGACGGCTGTCATCACTAGATGGCAGTCGGCAAGCTATATCAGATGCCTTTAGGCAGATTGAAATTCTGACACCAGTGTTGGACACACACACGAAAAGCAAGCAAAGCATGATAATTTTGCTATCCTGGCTGGCTTCGGCCTCGGCGACTGTTCCGTCATTTGTTGAAGTTCTTCCTTTGATGTGCTCTGTAGTGAAGTGACTTATTTTATTATTGTATTTTAAAGGCAATAATTTGCATACCTATAAGAAAGTAGACGATAGAATACCTTCTTAAAATCACCAAATATCTTACCTTCGTAAAATTACCAATTGAAATGTATTTAATTTGGTCGTCATCATCATCATTTCGAGTAGGTGCCACAGTCAATCGACCATGCACAACGTGGTGTCAGAGTTCTTCGAAACCGCCTCTCGGCCTCTGACGTGGTTCCTTTAAACACTACCAGATGGCAACCGGGACCAACGACTTAATGTGTCAGGTGATTCAAGCCTGTAATGTCCTAACCAAACTTTAAACAAAGTATACTTCTGGGAATCGAACCACGGAGGCAGTTCAAAAGACAATGAAATTTCGCATTTGTGTACCTTAAATTTCTATCCTTTTTTCTTAATGTTTCCCGTCTACACCTGAGTTCTGATTGCTACCACTGTTTTTCCTCATTAGATCGTTTAATTCAATAAAAGTTATGTATTTATAAAAGTCTATATACCGTTTATCATAGCTACATACTGGCCAGACTTTTTTATCTTTTCTGCAGAATACCTAGTTAACATGTATATTTATTTTATTCAGGAGCTAGCTATTTGCTAAAACATCAACTATACTCAATACCTATGAATAAAAAATAGCAATCGCCATGCTATCTCCATTCAGCGAGGTAACGCAGCCAGCGTTCTTAGAAACATACCACATCGTCAGTTTTATTATTAAGTTAGTTAAGGTATTGCTTTTATTTTATTTTTTAATAAACTTATGATGATTAAATAAATAAAATAAATAAATATATAAGGACAAATCACACAAATTGAGCTAGCCCCAAAGTAAGTTCGAGACTTGTGTTGTGGGATACTAACTCAACGACACTATATTTTATAACAAATACATATTTAAATACACATCCAAGACCCAGGCCAATCTGAAAAAGATCATTTTCCATCTTGACCTGGCCGGGGATCGAACCCGGGCACTCTCGTGTCGCAGGCTGGCGTGTTGACAACTGCGCCACGGAGCTAGCCAATTTCTATAGATTATCTATAGTTTCTGTAACTCCACTCAATTAATGTTTATCAAATAAATTTTAAGTAGAAGTAAATAAACTTAGCCTTTTAAGATATTTGGAAAGTGTCCTTCAAGTTGTAGGCGTTGACACGGTGGCATTTGCCGTTAGCAGTCTAAAGCTCTACAATAACAGTTGAAAGGAAAGCTTATCATTTTATTAAAATTAAATATTATTTCCCAGATCTTAGTTGGAAATTAATTTAGATTGAGAAAGGCTAAGGGCATACATTTAAAAAAAAAAATTTCGTCTCTCATACTTCTATGGCTAAGGGTCTAATAAATTTGTGTTTATAACCGGAACAATAGAAAATCAAAGTTTATTTATGATCACTGTTCGTACTTAGTTGTCCTAAGTCAATTTCAAGATATAATATATTTAGATTACAGTGTTTGGTATTAGGAATAAGTAATTGGTATCATGACTCAGCTTTATTTATCTCGTCCATGGAAACGTTAGATGCTTATAATAAATAATCGTCAAAATCAAGTGTTTATTCAAGAATAGGCTTTCACAGGATTTTTTCCTTTCATCTTTTTATTAAACAAATAAAAGAGAATATTCAGTGATAAGAATAGCTTACAAATGTAAATTTTTAACCTCACTCTAAAAGTCTGTGCGACATGGTGCCAATAACGCTGGCTGTGTTTTCTCGCTGGATAGGTAGCAGCATCATCATCATAATTTCGAGTAGGTGACACGGTCAATCGACCATGCACACCCTGGTGTCAGAGTTCTCACGTAGCAATAATTATGCATTGCGCAAAAAACTAGCCCTGGGTAGATCTATCGCAAGGTACCTCTTGAGAAATGACCAGGACTTTTTAAATAAAATGACATATTGCTAGAATTTTGAAAATCGCGATGAACTTCATAGATAAAAAATCGAAATATCTACCTCGTTTTAACGATTATTTCCGAATATCAAATAATTCCGTCAGAACATGGTTCATTTTCAAACATACAATATCACGCCTCATTCCCATGGGGATAGACAATGACAATGGATCTTCACTTGCTATGGTTAGGAGGTTTGTATCATGATGATTCATCTACATCCTTCACTTTTTTTATCCATGATCACCTCTTACGGGTATTTCTTACTTCTCTTTACGCAAGAACGTTTACAATTTGGGCGTTCGTCAGGGTCGGCCCTGACCGACTGTCAATTTTTATTTTTACTTATTATGGCCACATCTGCTGTATATACATGGCGAAATTTTGATAGTTTTGGACCCTTAAAGGGGTGATTCAGCCCGTTAATATGAATAACTTTTCCTATGGGAACAATGCTGGGAATTAAAAAAAAAACATTCGACATCCCCATACAAACTGGCCGGGCGGCGAAACTCTTTTGTATGGAAATGACGAAATTTTTTTTGAGTATCCTGCATTGGTCCCATAGAAAAAGTTGTTCATATTGATGGTCTGAGTCAACCCTTTAAGAGTCCAAAACGATCAAAATTTCACCATGTAAAGCTGTCGTAAATCTTCATCCACGCTCTCAATATCTCCAAATATCTCTAAATTACTATCTCAATATTTGATTATTTCGTAACAAGTGGCACCATGGGTAAAAATGTGTCAATTTTCTTAAAAGAAACAAATTTTACCTTGGAAAGTTCTTCCATGCTGGTCTGGGAGAAAAGAAAAAACGTAGAATGTGCCAGCTGCTTCTTATAAAAGCCGATTGAGGGATTGGGCTCAAATCTGTGGATTCCTGTCAATAAGCGATGCGGCTAGCAATTCATCACTATTTTGATTCCGTTTTCCATCTACACGCCCTCCAACATGCTAAATGTGGCCATAATGTATGTATGTATGTATTGTATGTTTAAAACTTCTGAGGCCGAGAGGCGGTTCCGAAGAACTGTGACACCAGAGTGTTTATGGTCGATTGAACTCGAAATAATGATGATGACTTCTTTGGGCTTTGGAATGCAAGTAAAGCCTTAGTCCCGACTGTCATCTTGTTCATCAGTTCCTAAGTATGTTGTGGTAAGAGTTCTAATCTCATATACCGGGTGTAACATAATAGCGAAATAACCCTTACGGAGCATGTAGGATAGCCCAAATGCAAAGGACTAAAAGTGTTCCTTACCCTGTAAAATTATTTTAAATAAGTAAAAAAGTTAATTTAATATTTTCTATTATCTTGGTCAGTGCCAACCCTAAAATCAGCTGTTCCTTCAAGTTCAAGGTTAAATGATAGCAAAAGCTTTTATACCTGCTCCCTCTTCATTTTTATTGGATTAAAATTGACACACTGATACTTCATAATAAAGGCAGAAACTACTTACCTTTCATTCATATGACAAGGACATGAAATGTCTCTTTCATGCTCTTGAATATAATCAAAAGGTCCTGTGAAAGTTATTTTGTTTCCTAATTTAAAAAAGGCCTAGAAATTAGACTTATTTACCAGGACATCATAAGTTATAAATAGTATTCAAGTGGGGTTTTATGCAAATCAACTTTGAACCCTAAATTTGTGGGAAAATTTCTTTAATTTCTACCAGAATAGCATCATTATTAAAAATTATCTAAGTAATCAATCGCAAATAAAGTTTTTCAAGGTTTATACGTCAAAAAGTTTGGTAAATACAGAATAATGTTACTAGGAGATAATGACACATAAGAACAGTTTTAAAAACTTGATCTATCAAAAAGGTTTCATGTAATTCAATTCTTCTTTAGTGTGATAAGATGAAGAAGTTTTTATCACCAGTGCTTTGTACTAGGGTGTAATAAAACAAAGAAGTAATTTCTTCACATTTTAATTTGTAGTAAAACCTTTTTGAATGAAGTAAAAAATAAATTATTAAGACTGGACAATCCACGTATGTCAATCGTGACTCGTGACACTTAATCTGAACTCAAGTTTATTATATAAGTAAAATATTTAATTATTTAAAGAATATTGCCTACAAGCTATTAAATTGTAATGATAATGAATACTTTAATGTGAAAAAGTGTGTTTCCCGATTAGTTTTGCGTTGCTGTGTTCATGTAGGCAAACTTTGATACTTGCGTTTTAAATAATTATGAAAGGAAAATTTACCTACATGGATGGTGCAGTGATCTAGTGATATTTTTTTCGGACAATTTTAACGTGAATAATTGTTAAGACGAGCCTGTAATACTTCTTGCTTTGTTACGACAACCAAGGCTATGACAGGATGCGCGAGCATTGATGCGCACAAAAGTTTAGAACCAGGCCTCCAGGAGCCCATATTGTAAGTGCGAAATATCCAACTTTTAGCAGTATTGCGCAAGTGTTTACTTATCGAGGGTTGTCACCAGTGCACTCTCAAAATGTAAATGTATGAAAAAAAATATTTTCGTCCTGTGGTGTGAGATAGTCAGCAAGCTTTTTGATATGGGATATCCGATACGCTCACGGAGTATTATCTCGTTATTATGTAACACCCTGTATTTTATAATTTATAAAGTTCTTGAAGTTGTCTATCCTCGAAGTTGGCTGCGGGTAATCCAGTGTGTAGTTCAGTTTCCGATACAGCCGCACAACTATCCGCCCCGAACTACAACTATCGACAAATTGCTTGGAAACTAAATAACCAATATAAATAAATATATAGGCATATATCACACAAATTAAGCTAGCCCCACAGTAAGTTGTGAACTCGTGTGATACTAACTCAACGATACTATATTTAATAATATATACTTTATAGATAAACATCCAAGGCCCAGATCAATCTGAAAAAGATCATTTTCCATCATTAGGTACCTAACCGGGAATCGAACCCGGGAACCCTCGTGTGCAGTTGGCGTGTTAACTACGGTGCTCGCCTATATACAATCATGTTGATTTATAACGTTTACAAATAATTATCCAGCTTATTTATCAACTAGCTTTTGCCTGCGGCTTCGCTCGCGTTAAGAAGTATAGAAGTTTCATACAAACTTTTATCCCCTTGGGGGTAGAATTGATCAAAATCCTTTCTTAACGGATGCCTACGTCATAACATCTACCTGCATGCCAAATTTCAGCCCGAATTGTCCATTGGTTTGGGCTGTGCGTTGATAGATCACTGTGTCAGTCAGTCACCCTTGAGTTATATATAGCGTGATTTTGAACCCCCTAGCTATATTGAAATCTTGGAATGAGAATCCCTAATGGAATACAGAATTCCAAGAAAAAAAGGTAAAAACCGAAAAAAAAAAATTTACTTTCCATTGAAATTCGTCCAGCTGATCGGCGACTTTGTATGGGAAACCCTAATTTTTTTTTTTGATTTTCAGCTTTTTTTCTTGCAGTTCTATATTTCATTAGGGATTCTGATGCTGAGATTTCAATAAAGCTAGGGGGTTCAAAATCACGTTGTATATTTAGATTAAAATCATCCGGATATAATTATCCAATCTTCAAAACTATACAAGTGTAAAATGTTTTCACATTAGCTAATTAAGATGAAATCCCTGTTAAACAATAGCCCGATTGTTCAGCTGCTTGAAAAATTTCGTAATTAACAATATTCCAAGAATTAAAGACAAAGCGTTTATTCAGAAAATGGGCCTTTTCAGGCACATTTTCACGTTAAATTACAGGGCTCTAATTTAGTAATATTTATATTAGGAATTAATCAAAAGCTATAGACTACTAGGCTTTGGAGGTCTACTGTATTTCTCTTCGTTTCCATCAATTTGTATACACTGGAACACTTACATCCACATATAGATATGATTTTGGGGTTATAAAAAACTTAACAAGTAGTATTATTTTAAAATTAAAAACTCTATCGTCGTCATTATCCTATGACACTCCGAGGAACGATATGAATCCAATGACACGTTAATTTTAATCAGTCAATCCGTTTAGGCTATAGGACGTACAATGGAACAGAATATACCTACATTATTAAATACATACGCGCAAAAACATTACCATTCTTTCGAGTGGATACTTTAAATTCTCTGAGTGAAACATATACTTATACATACATAGCATTACGTCTTGCGCGGTAAACAGAGCCCTGCCGGTCTATTTGCTAACTCAGTGTACAACGTTTTGATAGTCACTTCAGTCATACATTACGTTTTATGTATCTTAGATAAAAATTGTCAATCATACGAAACCCGCAATGTAATTTTGAAATGACTATCAAAACGTTGTACACTGAGTTAGCAAATAGGCCGGCAGGTCATTAAAACCTAAAAGCCGTTAAGCATGTTGGTGGGATTTAGATGGAAAACGGAATCAAAATACAGATGGGTTTCTAGCTGCATCGCCTACTAATATGATTCCTTAGATTTTCGCCCATCCCCTTAATCGGAGAATTTGATCTGCGCGGGAAGAGAAGCTGCCGGTACAATTTATGTGTTTTCTTTTCTCCCAGACAAGTATGAAATATTGAAGGAGTGAAACACTTAGAAGGAAATCTGATAACCAGAGATATAGTCTTTGCACAGCACAAACAATATAACCTAATAATATCTGTGTTGCACAGATACCGAATATAGTCACAATCAAACTCAGTGCTCACTAACCTCGTATAACTACCGTTCAGTTCGTACAGCCGCAATGCAACACTGATTGTCGTGCCGAGCCTGTCGGATTTGCATGTCGTTTGCATAAGCCTTCGTGACCAATCGGAACTGGGTCTGGACTGGAACTTGACGCTCATGAAAGCTTCTATTTTCATATTATAGGTTTTGATAATTGTGACATCATAATAAGCCAAGCAAATTAGCTTCTTATCGTGTCGGTGGATCGAAACATCTAAAATTCTTCTTCTTCCTTTACCTTATCCCACTTTTTATGTGGGGTCGGCACAGTATGTCAGTTCCCTCCATTTTGATCTGTCACCTATCATATCCTTTGTCGCTCCTTTCTTGTTCATACTGTCCTTGACACAATCCATCCATCTTTTCTTAGGTCGTCCTCTGTTTCGGGTTCCATTCACCTTCAGTTCCAAAGCCTTCCTTTGCGATATGACCTTCTTCTCTCCTCATCACATGCCCATACCAGCTCAGTCTATGACTATGGAGCTTTTCTATTACTGGCGCGACTTTCATACTTCCCCTTATATACTCATTCCGTATTTTATCGATTCTTGTCACTCCATATCGAAACATCTAAAAATATGTATATTATATTTTGTGCCTCCAGTACGTTTCGACAGCCACAACACTTGCTGAGGCAGAGTTGCAGTCGTACTTTGCGCAGGTAGTGCAATAATGGACAGAACAAAATGTAAATAACTTCGTCCGGACGATGACGGAAAGACAAGATTGTCGTCTGGAAGTACGGTCTCATCCGCACGGAGTGCCTCATAGATATCATTAATAGTAACATAACTTTTTTATTTTTACCTCTTTAAATAAAATTGTTTTAGTGTCATATATGTAATACATTATAATGGATCTAGTTGTCCGACAATATAAAAAAAAATAAAAAAAAGGTGTGACATGGTCTAATCTCTATGACTACATTCACACTGTACGTTTTCCTGGTCGAAATATCCCTACTAGGCTAGGTTGTGCTTGCATCGGCCTACTCCAGTTCGGAAGCGGTTGAGGCTTATCAGTGTAGCCCATAAGAGTTGAGATCCCGGAGGCTCTTCAGATAGGAGAATACAGTCGGTGGGAAGTGGTCTATAGCAAAGCAGCTATTCTTTACAGATGAGAATAACTAGGCAGTAATGGCCAAAATTCAAACATAAAACCTTTGGACAAAGCTCGTTAGAACCCTGTAATACACTGTAAGTTAGAACCTCTTTTGTATTGCCAAGAGAATTAAACCAGTGTATTGCTGACGATAACAGTTACTCTCAGAGGTTTCTGCCCTTCCCCTTACTATCAGTGCTGATAAGGGGTTATTGCTCGTGGGCATATATACCGGGTGAAATTGAATTCATTAGCTCAGACCAGCTGCAGCTGTACTTCATTTCTAGACCATAAATGCAGAAAAATATATTACCTTACTTTAGGCGTTTTTTTTATTAGTATTGAAGTAGGCATTTGTCTCCCATCTTACCTGATGGTAAGTAACGATGAAAACGAGGATGTAACATGCCTATTCAAGAGATACCCATTTATTCTACTTTTGAATGTCCCGGGACTGTGCTTGTCTGGGAATATAGACGCAGGCAATTCATTCCACACCTTAGCTATTCGAACCAAAAAGGAACTGTTAAAGCGTTTAATTTGGTACCTATTCAGACGATAAAAAGGTGAAATTTCTGTCTGCATCTCGTAGTCCGATGGAGGAATGGTGAGGGTTCTACTAGCTCAAAGAGCGCTTTCGCGCACACTCCAAAATGGATCCTTTTGATGCCTCAAGTTATTTCGGGACGGAAATTATCTTTTATTTACACTCTTATTCCGCATTTCATACAACGCTAATATCGTCAGTGCGATTACAACGCGGCGCGTGTTATATGGCGGGAGGCAGGGCTGCCACTTGCTTCAAGAATTTTTGCATGATGTCCTTATCCTTTATTTGTATACCACAGAGGTAGTTAATGTCTTTATCTGGCTCAAGATATTTCGGGACGGACATTTTCTTTTATTTACAGTCTTATCTCGTATTTCATACAACGTTAATGTTGTCAGTGTGATTACAACGCGGCTCGTGTTATATGGCGAAAGGCAGGGCTGGCACTTGCTTCAAGAATTTTTGTATGATGTCCCTAGCTATGCTATTTGTATACCACAGTTAGTTAATGTCTTTATCTGGCTAAGATATTTCGGAACGGAAATTTTCTATTATTTAAAGTTTTATTCCTGCACTTCAGATAACGCTATTAATATCGTCAGTATGATTTGAAAGCGAAACGCGAGGGAGAGGCAAAGCTGGCGCTTGCTTCAAGAATTTTTTTTTGAATGATGTTCTATAAACTATACTATATTGTTTATCACAGAGTAAGTTTGGGTTGGAAATCATATTTTATTTACAGTCCTACTCTCACTACAGACAACGCGATATATAACAGCTATAACAGGCCGCCTCGCAAGCCGCTGTATAATACTCAGATTCAGATTCAGATTTTTATTGAAAGTCACAATTTGATGCTGGTGTTATAATATTATAATAATAAATGATTTAAATGTACTCTTCTCGCATTAGGTAATGTTTTGATACGTTTAATCAGATTTTAACACGCAGCATTGGATGAGCTAGTGATGGGTCTATCCCCGGCTGCACTGGTAAATGAAGTGTATATATTCCCAGTATTTAACCACCGGAATGCAACATTGCCAGGAATACAATTTTGGAAATACTAAGTTGAATTAAAATCCAACTAATCGTTCGACGAATGGTTTTGTTCTCATAAGGAGAGAATTTAAGTTTATTATTATTGTCTTCAAAAATAAGTAACTATGTTACTTATAAGCTTGTCCATATTCGTGAATAAAATAATGTTCATTATATATGTTTCTTGTACATGATGATACAATAAAGAAAGCTTTTAAATAACAGAGAGCGATTTTTTAAGTGTAGAAAAGGCAACCCTGCAGATACGAGTAAGTAATAATCGCGCGCACTTTATTTGGCGCATACCCATTCAATCATCATGAAGCGAGTGCTTGCCTTCTGTACTCTGTGGAGGAGCTTTATTTTGGTCTACTTATGAGAATTTTATCTAGCAAGCACGTCATAATCTCCGACACTTTTTTACACGTATTCCTATTAACGGCCCGCCATAGGCCAGGCGGCGTGGCGGTACCAACGCGGATGGTCTAAACGCGTTGGCTACTTTGGTTATTTTCGTTTTTTAAGAATATTCAAGGGTTATTCGAAAAAGAAAAATACATGATGACTGCCTTATCTATAATGCAATAAGTTTCAAGGTTAAATATAATCATAAGTTTCAAGGTTAATTTTAATATATTTGGTGAATAATGCTGTATACCGAGTAAATTAGACGTGATTTGGAGGCAACTTTGCAATTTTTTTCTATCGAGAAAATTTAACGCAATCGTGTTTTTGAGTCAGATAGTTACCAGACTTAGTCCTGAACTTTGCTGCATTTTTATTTCAACTTGAGTATTTCATTATTATTGATATTACAGACAATCATGCAAAGTAGTGTGAGGTGGTACGTGCCCTTAAATCATCATGAAGCGAATGCTTAGCATTTGTTCTCTGTGAAGTAGATTTATTTAAGTGTATAAGAGACAACCCTGTATCGCAGGGCCATGATAATCGCCCGCACTTTATTCGACTCACTCCTATTCAATCATCATGAAGTGAATGCTTGCCTTTTGTAGTCTTCGAAATGAGATGTCTTGTTTTACTCGACTGCCTAAAAAGTTGTATTATGTGAGTTTCTTTATTCCACCATAACTTATAAATGCCTCAACGGATTTGGACATTTGTAGTATCGTTAGAATCTTAACACCCACCGTAGTGACATAAACTAGGTAAGCATCACAATAACATTTTTAATTTTCCTAAAAGAACATGTAGTTCCTTATGAGAAACTATTTTTAATCAAGATTTTGATATAAAAAGTAAGACGTGTGGTTTCCGGCAGAGTAGAATAGGACCACTCCAAGTCTTCTCATGGATGTCGTAAGAGTCGATTTAGGAAATACGCTAAGCTAAAGAAAGCTCATAAACATCAATGAGACCTCTCCAACCCTGCTGGCCAGCGAGGAAAGTGTAGGCCAAATCCTGTGTCTGCTCTGGCCAAGTATGGTTCCGGTAGTATAGAAATACACACAAAACACAAAATACATTGTGTTTTTAGTATGATTGACTATTTTTATATAAGATATACTTTATTATTTTTTATTTATTTAATCAATCCAAGTAATAAATTTGATCCAGTTGCTGTCGAAACAGCTGATCCTTGGTGTCCCGAGGCAAAATGTTTCATCAGCAAGATAGGACGTCGTTTAAGGGACAAAGGATACAACCACCGGATGGCATCTAATTCAAAGGATATCAATTGTCATTCAAAGAGGTACCGCCGCTAGTGTAATAGTACAGTCGGGGGTAAATAAATATGACCCCCTAAAATTTCAAATCTGTTGTTAGAGGAGCCATGGCTATTGGCTAAAGAGCTAATAATAACAAGAAACATATCTTTCACTCAAAAATGAGTCAGTGTCTAACGAAACGCCTCATAAAGGGGTAAGTAATATAACATATAAACACAAAATATATATCATTTAAGATAAATATCAACGAAACATATAATTTTGGTTAGTATAATTATCAAGTAAGATAAAAATCGAAAGAAATAACTTTAAAATAACTAAAATCTTTAATTATAACAATCATTCAACATATCAAACCTTTATTATACCGTTTTATTATTATAAACTTTAAAACATCGATTAGTTGTTATGTATAATAAACTTTATATATACATATTAGTACGGATAATAATCATTGGTTATACGAATTAATTGGTAGAAGATTCTCAATAAACCTAATAATTAAATTTTAAAAAAACCTAGCATCTCAAACAATTTTATTTTACGAGTTTCTTCCATATCTCCAAAGTTCTCCATTATATCTTCAACAAATTAAAATGGGAACAATATGGTAGTAAAGGCTTTTAAATAAAAAAGAAATATCAAAATCGGTTTACAATTGGCGACGATATCGTGTAACAAAAATACATAAAAAAGAAACATACAGTCAAATTGATAACCTCCTCCTTTTTTGAAGCCGTTTAATAAATTATCTTATTTATTTTTATAGAACGCCTAGGCGAAAATTAATAGGAACCTGACGAATAAAACAAAAAAAGATAACATTATATTAAAAGGAAAATCTGAATATTACGAGTGTGAATTTCTTCTATTATTTAAGTATAAAAAAAAAATTGGTATACTAAAAAAATTCTTAAAATAATTGTGATACATACAAATTGCGCGCGCATTTTGTATGTATCACAATTTTTTTAAGATTTTTTTTTATTTATTTCTAACTTTGTCCTAATATTTATATACAATAAAATATTGTAAAAGTTATATTTCTACTTTAAAAAAATTGTGATCACAATTTTTTTATTTATATTATACTTTGCTAATATTTACATACAATAAAATATTGTAAAAGTTATTTTTCTACTTTAAAAAAAATTGTGATACATACAAAATGCGCGCGCATTTTGTATGTATCACAATTTTTTTATTTATATTATACTTTGTCCTAATATTTACATACAATAAAATATTGTAAAAATTATCTTTCTACTATTAAAAAAATTGTGATACATACAAAATGCGTTTGTATGTATCACAATTTTTTTAAGTATTTCATACTTTGTCTTAATATTTACATGCAATAAAATATTGTAATAAGTTCTTTTGTTTGTTATAGTTTTTTGTAATCCTATGAAGTTAATGACTTCTTGTATTACTTTCCGTTTACTTTACTGATGAAATCGATTACCTATTATTAGTTATTCGATAGTCTGTTTGAATGATGCACCTTTTGCTGGCTACTCCGATTTTTTTACAAGAAAATGAAGTTTATGAGCTTGCGCAAATATGACTTATTTCGTAGGTATTACTGAAATAATTCAAATTCGCAAAATAGACATGGGTCTATACTAATTAGCTGATATATTTTCTCTGCTATTTATTTTTAATACGTATGCATTTTATAGATTTTGATTCATATTTATTTCAAATACTATACTTTTTGAATGGTATACATTTTGGCAGGTATACTGCACAAGTTGTATAACAGGTGATATTTAGTATTCATAAACGTTATAAAAAATGAGTTTATGCTTTTCGTATTGAAAATATTATGAATGTTATAGCTTTTAAGAATATAATCAGTAATGATTATGTCAAGTTAACATTATATCTTTTGAACTTTATTGAAATGAAAATATATAATTTGTTATTATATCAATCAATACGCACCCCTCATAAAGACATACATCTGGAGTATCGCACTATACGGAGAAACGTGGACATTATCCGTGGCGCAGTGGTTAACACGCCAGCCTGCGACTTGGAGTGCCCGGGTTCGATCCCCGGCCAGGTCAAGATGGAAAATGATATTTTTCAGATTGGCCTGGGTCTTGGATGTTTATCTATATAATTATATATTTGTAATAAAATATAGTATCGTTGAGTTAGTATCCCATAACACAAGTCTCGAACTTACCTTGGGGCTAGCTCAATCTGTGTGATTTGTCCGTATATATTTATATTTATTTATTTATTTTATATTTACGCTTATACAGATATACAATAAAACATCTAGAAACATCCACCTTAGCAGGGCGAAAGGTTTGCATTAGTATTCATTTCTCGCATTTTCTATAAAACCTGATTATAAACTGGGAACAAGGGAGAGGGTCGGGTTGAAGGACGGCTCTACACGTGCCTGCTTCTCCGTTTATAGTGATTGGATATCTACAGCTTATTTCTGACTTAATCAATATATTATTCATAACGGCCACAACTTTACTAATTTATACGTCTCCCCTCGTGTAGGTACGGATTAAAGTTTGCATAAAAAATGCATACTCACTTTATGGTTTTAAGTGTCTTGACTTGCCCGAATGGATTCAAAATTGTCACAATAGAGACGCCTTTTTTTAAATCTATGATTGCCGCAATATAACTATAAAGTGACCTGTGACACAGGACTAAAGTCCACAAAGAGGCGCATAAATAAAATAACAATATTGACGATAAAAACAAAGATTTTGCCCTAAATTGTCACATATATTTTATATCGCATGATTTGACCTTAGGTAATAATGGCCACAATCTAACTGGGCATTATAATTATGTGACGCACCTACTATAAATGGCTTCAAAGATATTAAAATAATAAATATATGTAAAGATTACTTGTTAACTTTAATTTTAACTAGTTATATGAGTTGTCGGGATTCGTGATTAACACATTGTCATCAATGAACATGACAACGGCAATATCAGTCTGTAAACATGGCAGCTGCAATGTCGCCGAAATATCAAATGAAACTCAAAACCAAATGCGGTAAAATAATTGAGATTTAACGTGATGCCGTTTAATCTATATAAAAATGGCGCCTCTCTATATATGAAAGCTTAAAATAAATATAGTTAATAGAGTCAGGTGTTACTTTGCGGAAGTCAAAGCTACATTTACTTTGAGACAATTTACTTTGCGTGCTTCCGCCACCAGTTAGTTCATGCAAACTATTGCTGGCCAGCGCCCACCCACTACTGTTAGTCCTTTCATACCCGCCACCAGTAGTTGATGCATGCAACCCTGGTCGATACTGCTGCATCCGTAAAATAAATATATCTATAACTTACCTGAGGTATACAGTGGTCTCCGCGGGGAAGGCGGTGGTTGAGGGGCGTTGTGGTTGTCATCTCTTGGAGGGCTGGCGACCGCGCCCTCGGAGTTATTGTTCACTGGGGGCCCGGGGCCCTCGCCGGCACCCGCCTCTAACTGCAGCTGGAAGAGAATTTCAGATTGAGAGAAAACGGCAGCAATTTTTTTAAATGTATATTTAATGGCAAACGAGCCACCTGATGGAAAGTGGTCACCGCCACCCATGGACATCTGCAACACCAAAGGAGGTGCTGATGCGTTGCTGACTCTTATACCTGAGTCATAAACATACTAATTATAACGTCATTTTCCCTACCCGGAGTGTAGGCATTGATTTTAACTATGTATTGATTTTAACATTTTATTGAATAGTTAATTTATTTTTATTTATTTATTTAAAAACTTATCGAGCCTATAGAGCTACAGTAGGTGGACTTAATGCTAAAAGCATTCTCTCCCAGTCAACCTCGAGAAGGGTAAACAGAAAAAGAAATAGGTAGTAAAGTGGGAAAAAAAAAATGAGAGATAGAAATAATATAAGGAAGGAATAATAGATAGATAGTAAAATACTTAAATATATATTTAGTTACATAAATATTTATAGATACAAAAAATAACATACATAAATACATATACAAAACAGTGAGAAATGATGAAGTAATCTGCTGACTAGAGTTCAGAAAGAAAAATATGCAGCTTTTTCTTGAAAATAAATCTATTAGATACCTGTCGGATGTCTTCGGGTAAGGCGTTCCAGAGTCGTATAGAATGCAAAGTAAAGGATTTGGACATAAATCCAGAATGAAATAGAGGAGTAAAAAGCATAAGAGAATTGCTGGAGCGAAGTTGCCGATCGTGAGTATCCGCAAGATACTGAAACTTACATTTCAAGTACCCGGGAGAATGTGGATTTTTAAGAATAGAAAGCACAGAGTCTCTGCTGTCTGCGTAAACGGATAGGAAGCCAAGACAATTTGGATCGGAACTGAGAAACGTGGTCAAATTTACGCAGGCAGAAAATGAACCCAATGCAATTATTAAGGAGACGATCGAGTTTATTGAGAAGATCTTCATTTAGATCTGGATAACACACATCAGCATAGTCAATAATGGGGAGGATTAAAGTTTGAATTAGCATGACTTTAGTTTTAATAGGAAGAAAATTTGTGTAAGTTAAGTTGACTGATGACACATATATCGCAGGCGAAATGATTTTTGGGCAAAGGTCACCTTCGACTGGATCTCTACCAATACTAGAAGACGTGAAGTGCGACTTCGTGCGGCACATTTTGCAATGCTTAGCTGAGGTCTTTCTCTTTGCTTCTATTAAACGTATCTAATAAAAGCTCAAGTGCCATAGTACGTAGAATCAAAAAAAGATTTACTAAGACGGATGAGAAGTGACCATCGGTCAGGGGTGTCATCCTCACCAGCGTGGGTGGCCGGTATGGCATCAGATACGCGCGCTCGGACTGTCGAGCTGCGTTCTCATCCTATCCATCTCATCTATCCGAGCAAGTATCATCCTAAATACTTTTATCCCGTTCCCCCAGTCCAACAAACTCCTACCCTTCCCTCGCTCAAAATACAGTTTCGATGTAAAGCAGCGTCAGAACTGATATAAGCCAAGGGGGGGCCTATGTCCAGCCGTGGACATCTTGCGGCTGGAATGATGATTATAGGAATATCTCATAATATTTCTTTCTAAAACTAAACTGCTTATATAACAGTCATTTAATATATGTAAACATGAAAAAATTGTTTCGATTTAGACGTAGACATCAAAACCACCCGTCAAACCTCGTCAAACGGTATCCCAGGGTAACAAGTCTCGTCACGGATGTACTCTTTCTACCATTGGTCGAAATCCATCGTTTCCAAGGTGACTCAATTATTTCGCATGCGCCTAGCCTTAGAAAGTTATTGTTCTGAGCCTTAGAACAATTATTAGTTATTGTTCTGAGAGCTCAACGGTGTCAAGTCGTCAAGAAGTGACTGCTGTACCGGGAAATTGTCCTGACATCAGAATTCGGCTGTCAGCAGGGTGACCCTCTTGGTCCAGCAATTTTTAGCCTAGCCATAAATTTATGGCATAAAAACAACCATCTAAAATTTTAAATCTATATTCAATGTTTGGTATCTGGACGATGGTAATAGGAGGTAATGTTGAAACCTAGTTGTAACCGTTCTCTCCCATCTTGAAACAATTCAAACTAAATTCAAGAATATAAGGCTTGAACTAAATTTTAGTAAATGCGAACTTTACGTTCATCACTATGCAAGCAAAAATTTGAAGCCCTGACACCCAACATCAAAATAGTGGACAATAGTTCTCTTTGAGGTAAAGTTCTCTCTGGGTCCCTATTTTCGAAATTGTTTCCCGGACTATGTAGGCAATCACAACACCATTTTATAATTTCAAAATTTCTCTAGTTTCTAGGAAATAAGCCCACGCTTCGCGATTACTATACTAAAATTTGCGTGACTTTCGTGCTTCGCTGCCCTTAAGGGAATTGCAAAGCCTGCTATCACCACTAGATGATTTCATAAGGTCCAATTTGGAGTCCATTTTGAATATCCGCTCAGCGAGCAGTCCTGGAATCAGGCTTCCCTACCCATCCGCCAGTTTAGGGACCGCAAAATTTCCGATGACTCTTTGCTTTTTTCTTCCATTCTTAGCTCAACCAGTCTCATCGGCAAAATCTTAGGGCCTGTCCCACAAACTATGAGATTGCTAGCCTGGAGGAAGCAAAAACGCATGGTTTATTGCTTGTCCGAGTACAGACTTCCCTATTCTTTCAAAATCCCAGAGGAGCTGAGACAACATTATCTGCAAACTAAAATACGAATCTCTCCTAAGTGGCAATTCAGATGCAGAACGGGCGAGATTGTGCAAGCGGGGGCGACGGCGGAAGCGGCCGAAAACTAAAAAAAAAAAACACAAATACAGGGGTCTTGGCTCTGAATATATTTTCATGCCGTTCGGAGTCCTCGCCCATTCACTGGTAAAAGAGTTGGGTAAGAGGCTCGCTGAAACGACAGGGGACCGAAGAGCTGGCATTTTCCTCACACAGCGCATTAGCGTTGCGATCCAGCGAAGAAATGCTGCAAGCTTCCTCAGGACAACGTCGGATTCCCCAAATTTTTGAGCTATTTTGATTTAGTTTAGTATTATTTATCTATACATATAATAAAACAGTCAAAATATTTTGTCTGTACATTTCGAATTTTTGACTGAAATGGAATAATAGAAAGCAAAGAAAAATTTTTTTTGCTTTCTATTATTCTTTTTAAGTGTCTCTCTACACTTAAAAAGAAAAATAGAAAGCAAAAAAAAATTTTTCGAATTTTTTGTCTGTCTGTCGGTCTGTCTGTCTGTCTGTATGTATGATCACGATTATCTCCGAAAACACTGAACCGATTTACTTCAAACTTTCACCAATTGCTTTGTTTTAACTCAGCAAAACATCTAAAGTTTGTTTCATTAAAATCGGTTCATTAAAAAAAAGTTATCGTCATTTGAATGAACTCAAATCGACTGGCGACCTTCTAGTGTATGTCACGCACTGTTGGGGTGAGGCCATTGAGAAACACGGCGAAGCTCTCGTAGTGTCACTCGACATCTCGAAGGCCTATGATAGGGTTTGGCATGCAAGTCTGCTAAGCAAGCTTCCTGCATACGGTATCCCTGCAGGCTTTTGTAGCTGGATATCTGACTTCTTGAGTGAACGGTTGATCCGAGTAGTCATTGACGGCTGCTCCTCAGACCTCATGGCTATTGATGCCGGTGTTCCTCAAGGGTCTGTTCTCTCCGCGACTCTTTTCCTGCTACACATCAACGACATGCTGTCACCTGGCGTAGTCGCTTACGCAGATGATAGTACAGTCATGGAGAGATATTTGACCAGCGCTGGGGCTAGCGGAGCAGAAGTTTGTTCAGAGAGAGAGGCCATGGTAGAGCGTGTAAACTCGACCTTAAGCTCAGTGTCCCAATGGGGTGACAGAAATTTGGTTAGTTTCAATGCTACCAAAACACAGGCGTGTTTGTTTTCCGCAAAAAGGAGTCCTTTTAACTTGTCTCCTACTTTCCGTGGTATTTCTCTACCTTTGGCAAATGAGCTTGAACTCCTCGGCATGAAGTTGTCTTCTGACCTTAACTTCGGCACTTCCATCGAAACCAAAGCTCAAACAGCGGCCAAAAAGCTAGCCATCCTGAACAAGGTTAGGCGATACTTCACTCCAGGACAGCTCCTTACACTTTATACGGCGCAAGTCCGGTCATGCATGGAGTATTGCAGCCACCTTTGGGATGGCTCAGCCAAATATCAACTTGCCGCATTGGATTCGGTGGACCGCAGGGCCAGGAAATTAATAGGCGACCAAAGACTCATAAAAAATAAACTGCAAAGTCTTAGCCATAGACGCAAAGTCGCCAGCTTATGTGTCTTTTACAGAATATTCTTCGGAGAGTGTGCTCAAGAACTGCACGAACTCATACCACCTTCTCTTTTCTTCTATCGGACGGTCAGACGCACTGCTGGGTACCATCCTTACCTGGTTAAAATTCCTAACATTCGTACCAAGCGCTTTTCATCTTCTTTTATTATGCGCACAGCTAAGGATTGGAATTCATTGCCTGCGTCTGTGTTTCCGAGCGCATATAACCTGAATCTTTTTAAAGTTAGAGTGAATAGGCTTCTTCTGGGTGAACTCGCTCGATCCTAGACCATATCTTTGCCTTTGGCCTAGATTATGGTCAAGAGTAAACTCATTTAATATAAAAAAAAAAAAAAAACTCAAAGCATTAGTTTGCCTGCAAATATACACGGTGATTTTTTTATCGTTACCCTTAAAGGGGTGACTTAGACCATCAAAATAAACAACTTTTCCTACGGGAACAATACTGGGAACTCAAAAAAATTCGACATTCCCATACAAACTGGCAGGGCGGCGGGACTCTTTTTTATGGAAATGACGAATTTCTTTTTGAGTTCCCAGCATTCGTCCCATAGAAAAAGTTGTTCATATTGATGACCTGAGTCACCCCTTTTAGAAACCGAAACCGAAACTACTGCGCCTAGAAACTTGAAATTTGGTACAGGGGTTCTTTTAATGATGTGAGTGAGGGCTAAGAAAGGATTTTTAAGAAATTTAACTTCTAAAGGGGTAAAATTTATATGGAATTTTCTCATTTTTGGACTAAGAAGTATGAAAGTAGGTATATAAGTTCTCGATTAAAATTAAAAAAAATGTGTGTGGGTAGATGAAATTTGCAAAATTCACCCCCTTAAGGGGTAAAATGGGGGTGGGTGGGTGGTATAAACTTTATATCTCAATTTTCTCATTTCTGGACTTAGACGTATGAATTTAAGTATATAAGTTCTAGGTTACTATTAAAAATATCTGTGTAGGTAAAATAGACGATATTTTCCCCTGAAGGGGTAAAATAGCGGGGTAAAGATTGTATAGGAATTTACTTATTTCTAGACTTAGAAGTATGAAAATAGGTAAATAAATTCACGATTACAATTAAAAAAGATCTGTGTAGGTCAACTGGAAGAAAATCCCCCAGAAGGGGGGTAAAGTTTGTTTGGAAATTGGAAATTTTCTCATTTCTGGATATTAAGTATGAAAATAAATAGGTATGTTCTCGATTACAATTAAAAAAGACATTCAAAGCATATTTTAGCACCAGTATTAAAAAAGATATATGTGGGTGCAATGGACAAAATTCACCCCTTAAGGGGTAAAATGGGAGGGTAAAGGTTTTATGGAAGTTTTCTCATTTCTGGACTTAGAAGTATAAATAATATCCATACTTCCATACTAACACTAATATTATAAATGCGAAAGTAACTCTGTCTGTCGTTTTTTTACGCTTCAACCATTGAACTGATTTGGATGAAATTTGGTATGGAGGTGTGAGGCCCGAGGAAGGACATAGGGTATGTTTGATTCCGGGAAATTCTCCTTCCCGAGGAATTAATTGTTCACGAGGGATCGACACTAACGCGGGCGGAGCCGCGGGCAACAGCTAGTTCTTTAATATAAGTAAAATCTTGATGAAATTAAGCACATTTCCGGTAAGCAAAGATTTTCGTAAATTCTAAGCGTTTGAAACGGAATGCTCTCTTCCTACACAGATATTTGTGCTAAAGCATTACGCTGCCTTCGACGAAATGTCATACATAAGCACATCGGAAGGCGAGTGCCACTTAACCTAGTAGCGGGACCTTTATGGTTCTCTCATTGCTGCCAGCGCTCGGCACCAGGAATTCGATTTATTAGTTGAGAACTTCACCATATATATGTACTGTGATCATTGATTAAATGTGGCCCAGGTATTTCTGCAAGCCGTAAATAAGAGTGTAAATTAAATTGTATATGAAAAAACAAAGAAAAGATAAAAGTATAAAATATCATACAAAGCCCTTCAGGCAAGTAGGCGACCAATACTGTTGAAAAGAGCTTCTTTCGGCGTCTTCTTCTATGCAGTGGTCGATTCCGAAACGCTAGAAGTTTGTAGCTTTTGAACAATAATTTGAATATAATATAATGAGTATTATTTAAAATGTGAATTGACGTGAAAAAGTGCCTGAAAAGGCCTATTTTCTGAATAAATCTTTGAATGTTTAAATACGGTCCAATATTGTAATGGTATGGGAATTTTATTTATTGGAAGAGAGCTTCACCTAAAGTTGTACATACTTTAGGCATTGACTGTAATGGTTTTCATTAAGTGACTAAATTTCCAGTATTGACTGAATAGATATAACGGAACGATGGACAAGCCAAGCCATTAAAATTCCAACAACAACAACGTACCTACTTCCTCGCAGTAAAGGGAGGGAGTCGCAAGGGAAGGCGAGGAGGCAGCTCCCCCTAAAGGATCGGTATATTTAAAGATTTTTGACGTGATGACATCTTTTAATTTTATTATATTATAATACATCTATTAATTACCTCAGATCAGAAATAGGACAATAATTGCTAAATAAATGTCTCTTTTCAACCCTTTTCATTCCAGCTTTATAATTACAACTTCCACTAACTTTATGTACCCCCCCCCCCCCCCCCCACCGAGTTTCTGCTCCCCCTCTCCTCCTCTCTCCCTGACCCATAGGCTACTACTAGATACTAAACTTCTAGACTTTTGTCGAAAGTACCTATCCATTATTTAATTAAATCGATTTCATAATCAATTTCGTTATTTCATTACGAGTATTGTCAATTCCCATATACGTCAGCTTCAAATAATACATACTCATCGAATAATACAGTTGGTAATAATATTCAAAATAAAAGCTCAACAAAGACGAGACGGAGTCAACAAACCTAGGTGCTGAAGGACATTATAACGTTTCTTCAAGGTTTCGTGGTACCTACTTATCTCTACAGGTACTATTTTTTTATGATTTACTACGGCAAACGAACAAGCTAGTCACCTGATGGTAAGCGATCAGCGCTGCCCACGGACAACGGCAACACCAAGGTGTAATAGAAGCTTTGCCGGTCTTTCAAGGAATTGGGGGAAGGATGGGCCACCGGCTCTCTCAATCACCGAACGAAGCATAAAAGCGGTAAAGCTTCTATTCAAACGTCGATTTTCTGTGAGAGTGTGGTACTTCCCCGGACGAGCCGGCTCATTCATGCTACTAACAAAAATGTTTTTTTTCCGGTAGCGTGGCTCTACCAAACTATAGGTGTACTAACTAATCACATTATAAATAAAAATTGAGCTGTTATCCTATTTACTTAGTTAACAAAAAAGGTATGGTGAAAAAATTTTACGCGGGCAGTGTTCGAACCAACGATTTTAGATCTAGGTACGACCAATACCTACGGTCGCTGGTCTGTAATTTGAGCTATCGCGCTTCAATTCTGGACGTCAAAAATCTCTTATACGCATTAAGGCTTGCGCCACCTAACACAACTACCCGACTCTTACAAGTGAGGCATTTATTTCAACTCATTTTACAATTAATTTGAAAATCAACTTATACGTAAGAAGGCATACATATCTTGCATTCACAATGGTATTATGATATAATCTTATTATGTGAAGTTCATGAAGTATACTTTGAACTGAAAGTATTTAAATTTAATTTTTGTTATGACCAACCTAATATCATCTCCTAATATCATATCATCATCACAAAAGAAATATGTAACAATAGAATTTACTTCTGCAAGTGGGATATGCCGGAAAGTATTGATGCGTATAGAAGAATGCATTCCTAACGAAATGTTGCCCAGAGAATGCTGAGACGTCGAATTAACCGATCAACTACCGAACGCCCCAATCGGGAAACATAACAATAGATAATCAATTGTGTCTGCGTTTCTTGCGATTGATGAGTTAAAATCTTACGATATCTCACCATGGGGGAGGGGAGGTTAAAAAATTGCCGAAATTGCCTCACGTTACTAATGTACTACCAGTCATAGCTATAAACCTAATCCGCTTGTCCTAGTTTCAAATAAATTAAATCGCATTCATATCCCTCTACTGTTTCAAAAAATTACTCCTGCCTCCGTTGCTATCATGTTTTCCGTAATATTAAAGAGCGGGATGTGAATAGTTTATGGCGCGATATAAACGGCGTCGCGGGCGGGTGCCATGACCCACAAAAGGCAAAAAGCATAAAATGAGAGTTGCTGCTTTGGAGAGCAGGAACTCTCATTGCCTTATGGGCTGAAAGCTGCGTTGCAAGTCGGCTTTTGCCATAGTTTCTCAGAAAGGCCCGTCAGGCGATGCATGCATGTAATCGCGGCCCATCGGGCAATATGAGAGTTAGCTGTCTCTCAAAGCCTTGCGCACACAGGCAACGCCCAACGCCGAGGTCCGTCTCTCCTGGGGGCCTTTTGGTGATTTTGTCTATAAAGGCTGAGAGCACTCTGCCCTCGCCTCAAACAATCGGTGAAGTAGCAAAAGCTCACTTGATGCTAGCTACATAGTCAATTCAAAAACAAAGCCATGCTACGGGTGCTACGGAAATAAATAAATTTGGTTGTAGTTGTACAGAGCAAGGAATAGTCATGCGATGTGGTAATTATCATTAAAGACATGTCAATTTGTACAAAAGAAGAACGAATAATGGATGTGGCATATCCCTAGAGGACATGATGATGTGATGATGAATCGGAAAATGGCTGGGCATTTTCCGATACGTCACCATATCAGCCGCAAGACCTCCACGGCTGGATAGACCCCAAAGATTTCCCTATTGACCGGTTTTTCGATTAATCTACCTGATTAACATAAATTCATTCCATTCTCTCTACGTGCGGGTACATATAGAGATGTACGTAATAATTTTCTCTTAAATTACCTACTTTCAGCAAAACGTGGAGGGCTGACTGGTCACGTGGCGTGCCACGTGACCACTCAGCACTCCAGGATACTTCAGCAAACAATACGCTATAGAACTCGTGCGCCTTCCATTTATTCCTACACCTTTGTAATCCAAACTACTTAATATAATAAAGAGAAAAGATATAATTGTGTGTATAAAGAGTAGAATAGGACCACTCCAAGTCTTCCCGTGGATGTCGTAGAAGGCGTCTTAGGAAATACAAGTTAAACAAAGCTTATAAACATCTGTGAGACCTCTCCAACCCGTCTGGCCAGCGTAGAGAGTGTAGGCCAAGTCCTCTGACTGCTCTGGCCAAGTATGGCTCTTGTAGGACAGAGAGGGTCGTGCTCCTGCAGTGTAGACTAAAAAGACCTGATGATGATGATGATTATTGTGTTTTTATATTAAACAAAACGTGAAACCGTTTTATTTAATAAAAAAATACGTCACGTATTTTAGTCGGAAAATGCCGACAGTGACTAATGATATTTCGCGTAAGTTTTAATGATATTATTGTGTGTTTCTTTGTAAGCAATGAACTCAATATTGTAACTATTTTACCTAAAGAAAGCTTTATTATCATATAATTAATGCGAACGAAGACTGTGGACTACGTCTAACTCGTACCTCAACTTCAATTCAGTTTCAATAACAAACAAAATTATATGAAACGAAAAACCGACTTCTACTCTATACATAAGTGTACAAACTGCAACGTATTCCTCCACCATCAGGTTACCACGACGCCACAACTAGACTTTCTTCTCCTCATATAGTGCTAGCGTAGGGCGTAGGGCGAGATTGAAACTTTGGAAAAAATAATATCCCCCTCCTTCTGATTACATTAGCCCATCTAAGGAACTGCCTCCTGGCCATTATTCATCTTGGCTGGTTTGGAGGTCTTTTAATAGGCTGAGGATCCAGGCTGTCGCTGCAAAAGCAATATGGTTAGATGGGGTTTCGGCAATGATACCAAGTGCCCGTGTGGCTACGATTCGCAGACAATGTCACACCTACTTGAATGCCCATCCTGTCCCACATCTTGTACAACGGCAGATTATTGGTCACAATTAATTTGACGTAAAAAGCATATATTCAGTACTCGACACGACGCAGAAGAAGATTACCACGATCCTCGACTTTTCTATTGCTTTTTCTATCATAAAGCTTGTTTTTGACTTGTCCGAACGTGCCTCATTAAGATGTCCACAATTGAACTTTCAGGCCAACTCACATGTCGCAGTCGGAACGCGACATAATCACAAAAAAGTACTAGTACTTACATAATCTTGAATTAGCGGACGAAGGTCAAGAGTAAGAATAAACGGAAGCCGTTCAAGTCTACCTACACGTAGCGACAGGAAGCCTATACGAGTAGCTAAGTTAGTTGCGTGATGCGTCACGTGACTAACGTCCACAATTTCCTGGTACGCCCACTGTTTGAGCTTCACATGTTGTTAAGACACATTCAGATTTCTTCGATATCAAAGTCGTAAATCAGACACTCAGACAAAGAGATCCTACGCTACTTTTGCACCCTCTCTGTAAAGACACTATATCTGATATGTTCAATGTTACGTTATGTCGATAAAAAATTATAATAAAATGCCAGTCGACCTAATGATACTTAGTTTCAAACAATTTAAACATAAATTGCATAAATGGTTAATTGATAAATGCTTTTTTATGTATATTTGACGGCAAACGAGCAGACGAGCCACCTGATGGAGAGTGGTCACCATCGCCCATGGGCATCTGCAACACCAGAGGAGGTGCTGATGCGTTGCCGACTCTTAAGATACCTCTTATGCTATTATGACATACACGAATATTTGACATGAATTGTATTTAGATAGTGATTTTTTGTATGCTAATTAAATAATAAATAAATATGTACGGACAAATCACACAGATTGAGCTAGCCCCAAAGTAAGTTCGAGACTTGTGTTATGGGATACTAACTCAACGATACTATATTTTATAACAAATACATATATAGATTCACATCCAAGACCCAGGCCAATCTGAAAAAGATCATTTTCCATCTTGACCTGGCCGGGGATCGAACCCGGTCACTCCGTGTCGCAGGCTGGCGTGTTGACCGCTGCGCCACGGAGCTAGTCAAATCTTTATTGACTAATAATATTTAACTTCCTTATAATATAATTTTTGCATGCCTACTGTAAAAGGCGGGAATTTACGAGTATATGTATGATGACCCTTGCAAATATTCATTACATTTCATTCATTTCTTGTGAACTGTATTTTAACTAAGACTTCTTTGCAACTACTACAATAAATATATTTTCTCAACTCAAGCCAATTTATAAGAGTTCCGTACCCAAAAGGTGAAAACGGGAACTTGTTAATAAGCCTTCGCTGTCCGTGGTGAAGTCGACAATAAAACAGTTTCTGAAAGGGCCTTATTTATCTCTTATCCACACATTCGTATCTCCGAAACTCGAAGCATACGACAGTCAGAAGTCAGGTCACGCGACCAAAACTCCACTGAACTATAATGAATTTAACTACGACCAATTTTCTGCAGCACTACGAGTATCTTCGTCGACAGTTCTGTGGTTCGAATGTACGGAACTACGCTGAGTTTTGCAAACTTTTCGGCAACTAAATTTGCATTCCTGTCAGCTTTGATCGCTGACTTGCTGGCTTCCATGCAATTTGTCGAAAGCTCTACTTTCTTTCGTTAGTCTGAGTCATATTCAAACTTTATCCTTTTTTAAACTTTCGCGTTTTAAACACATAATTATGTGTAAACGGGTCTCAGACCGAACCTTTTTATTATTTGTGCCCGTTGACGTTTCAATGACCACGATGGATGTAACTCCTTGTAACGTCAACGGAAACAAATAATAAAAAGTTTGGGCTATGTCCCGTTTATATACATAATTATGTGTAATTCAAACTTTGGTTGGAAATAGGTTAATGTACACATTAATACCTACAAACAACTTTAACCACGATACCAATTCTGAAAAGAAAAATGTCTAAATATACAACTTGTTTTGTATAGCACATATCCAGTTTAACTTTTTTCATAATTAAAAGGCAGTAAATCCTCGTCAAACAACTTGAAGTATTATTTCATTACACCATTTACAAGATAATAGCCACAGATACTAATTCAATCCCGGAACACGGCATCGGCAAACACTGTAAACCGTAGCAGCCATAATCGTGCCGCTGCGCCCTGATTGGGACCCCGGAAATAAGTCCACGTAATTCGTGCTCTGCCCTCGTAAATCCATTTTATGACTATCATAGAGCTACGATCCCGCAGGGACATCGTGTAAATCAACTATAATTGTGTACTGTATTGACTTTTGCTTTGTTACATCTTTTAAACAGGTGAGTTTTCATTACAGATTCACTTGATAGTTTTAGCCACAAACACTACTCCTTACACAGTGTTAAGTCCACGTTTGAGTCACTTGTAGTTCTATTTATTAACTTCATAATAAATAGAACTACAAGTGACTCAAACGTGCATTTTTATACAATTTAAATAATTAATTCACACAGAAGTTTAATGGTTACAGTGCAGCGCCTTCTGGCGACCTCTGATCCAATTTTCTCCCTTTTTTATAACTATTATGGAGCTACGATCCCGCAGGGACATCGTGTTAATCCTTACTAATATTATAAATGCGAAAGTGAGTTTGTTTGTTTATTTGTTTGTTTGTTTGTTGCGCTTTCACGCCGTAACTACTGAATCGATCATCATGAAATTTTGCATACAAGTTCTATGGAGTATGCAGAAGGCTACCTTTTATCCCGGGAAAAACTACTATTCCCGAGGGATCAACATTGACGCGGACGGAGCCGCGGGCGAAAGCTAGTCAACTATAATTGTGCACTGTATTGACTTTTGCTTTGTTACTTATTTTTTAAACAGGTAAGTTTGGTGTTTGGTGACGCCTGTGTATTTGCGTGTTTTTACAAACATTGTAGCCTCATCTTGCAGATTATCGGTAAAGCGTCTGAAGAATCCCTGCTTTTACAAAAGGTGTAGTTTATATCTGATCCTATTTTCTCCCTTTTTGTAACCATCATGGAGTTACGATCCCGTAGGGATATCATGTACATCAACTATAATTGTGTACTGTAGTGACTTTTGCTCTGTTACTTAGAATTTTTAAACAAATAAGTTTGGTGAGGCTTGTAATTAAGCGAAAATCGAAAACAGTAAAAAAGTCAATGGCGAAAATAACTAAACTCTCATCATTAATTTAGGATTTCGAGTGCCTACTGCAGCCTGACTGCACCTGTTTTTATTCACATCTATATATCATGTAACTTTTTGTTAATTCTTAAATCTTCTTCTACTTATATAATGCATGAACCTCATACCTTGATGCCAGCGTGTGGACCCAGTGGCAAACAGGGACCTGAACTATACAGCTACGGTGAAGAATGGTCGACAAAAGCAACATCGATAAACATTTTTAATATTGTTTACAACATTGTGGAACGGACTCCCGAGGTTCTCCCTGTGTGCTATAACTCGGGGTCCTTCAAAAGGTGTATTTACAGGTATCTTAAGAGTCGGCAACGCATCAGCACCTCCTCTGGTGTTGCAGATGTCCATGGGTGACGGTGACCACTTCCTATAAGGTGGCTCGTCTGCTCGTTAAAAAAACATTGACAACGTCGACAAAGATTAAAAAATTTTAAGTAAACTTTTGCAGTAATTATACTCATAGACTAGGACATAAGCAAACGTAATGAGCTTTTAATAAATATTAAATTTCAAGCAATAAATAGGCTGTAAAATGTCACAATGCATGATGTTGATGACTTGTTATTAAATTTCGTCAGTAATTTAATTAATTGAAATTTCACAGACTATTAGTAACATATTGAATTATCAGTTGATATAGACAAATAAATAGAGAATAAGAGAACTTAATTATATTAACTTTACAATGCTCGGTTTAATATTAACTCAACTTTAATCTACTATCAATTTGTCTGATATGAATAAAGTTTGTTATCACAATAGTTGGTAGTAATGGAAATTACGCATGCTTCGAATGCGTATACCTATAATTATGTGATGAACATTCGCCGCGGTGATTCGAAACTACGGCAGCTCAGTTGTCGAGAGTATCGACGGGCCAGATGTCGAATGTTTGTGGTTCAAATCCTACCAGTGGCGAAATTTTTTCATCGCATATTTTCTATTTTAAAATTAGAGAATTTCATGCGTTATATTACAACTATGAACTTGTTGATGATAATGTGTCGCTGGCTCGGGGTCTGATAGCGAGGTTACTGTAAGTATAGAATCAGTAATACACAGTAACATCGTATATATTTATTTAAGCGTTATTGTACAGACATACAAAATATAAAAGTACAACATGTGGACTTAATGCTAAACAGCATTCTCTAATGTCGAACCTTTGAGTTGTTTAGAAAGTTTGAGGTGGGTGAAACACTAAGTATCGTAGCACTTACTACGCCGTAGTTGTCTACACATCGACATCGTAGCTTTCTATGACGTAGCACGCGTAGACAAGACGATCAAAAGTTGATTGATTTATGCTTGTTAGGATGGCTCGTCAGTGTCATTACACTGACGAGCCATCCTAACAAGATATTTAATAAGATATCACTAAAAATAATTCGGAGTTCGATATTTTTGATTTGAAATTTACTTTTTTTATAAGGATATCCTTTGTCACAGACCAGCAGACTAAATCACTTATATCAGGATCTTGTTTGGTCTGTTGGTTTGTAAACTTCATTGCACATATTTGGCAAACATTTTATATAATTAGTATTAAGTATTTTTTAATTCCTTTTTTTTGTTTTCTTATTCTTTGTTGTTTAATTTTATTTTATTATTCCGTTTTATATTTGTTTTCCTCTCTTTTTGTTGATTTTGTATATTGTTGTTTATATTCCTTTCACTTTTTTTTGACCACGAAGTTTGTTGTTTACCCTCTGTTGTTTAATTCATATGACACATTACGTGGACTGCAACTTAGTATTAAAATGTAAATTTTGTATTATTCTTAGTTATAGTTTTGTTCTGTTTGTGTGGTAATAAATAAATAAATTTAATTTCTTCCTATTTTTACAAAATTATTATTTAAAAAAAAACAACAAAAAAGAATTTCGTTCAAAGGTTCGTGTCCGTAAAAGTAATTCTTTTTCCGCTACCCTAATTTGTAGTACTCGATACCCAACAGTTATTGTGTAGCTATAAATTGCTTAGTAGGGATTTATTTCGTACAATATCTTTCAGTATTTTAAACAATTAATCTAAAACCTTGTAGACTTTTGCAATACAAAAAACCGGCCAAGAGCAAGTCCGAATCGCGCACGAAGGGTTCAGTATCATTCTCATCTATAAAAATCAAGTCTGTTGTTTGGGAGCCCCCTTAAATTATTAAGTTTATTTTAATTTAATTATTTATTTTTATAGTGAATATATAACTCAATATTCTGTGAATATTTCGGCTAGCAACCCATCACTATTTCGATTCCGTTTTCCACCTAACGCCCATCAACATGCTAAACGTGGCCTTTAGGTCTTATAGACCTAGGCTCAGACTACCCCGCAAGGGAAAAAGACGTGATACTGTGATGTATATGTATGTATGTTAACCAGGTAAGGATGCTATACAGCAGTGCGCCTGAACATGCGATAATAAGCATTACAAGCACTACAATAACACTGCTGCCTTAAATGATATACAGGGTAAGTGGTATCTAACGCATAACCTCCTAAAGACGACTTAGGTACATCAAGATTAACTACGTTTGCTATATGACTTTGTGTAATCCGATGTTTGCTTTTTTCATATAAATGACAAGCAACGAATGACATCATTCGTTGCTTGTCATTTGAACGATCAAGGTTCCACTGCCGGAAAATGCCTCATGTAGAGGCGAAACACGTGTCGCGAGCACGACGGCCGACATTGCTGCAGCCTCAACGGATGCAGCAGTATCGACCAGGGTTGCATGCATTCATCTATTGGTGGCGGGTATAAAGGAATTAACAGTAGCGGGTGGGCGCTGGCCAGCAATAGTTTGCATGAGCTAACTGGTGGCGGAAGCACGCAAAGTAAATTGTCTCAAAGTAAATGTAGCTTTGACTTCCGCAAAGTAACACCTGAATCTATTAACTACAAAAAAAGGAATTCTACTTGTCTTAACTCTATGGCAATCAGCGCTACGAGGTAATAATAGTAAGTACCTACGCTCACAGCTAATATAGACTTAACGTTTGATAGAAATCCACATAAAAACGAATGTATGTAAAATCTTTGTATGTATTGCGTTTAGGTAAAAGTCATAGAACAAACGTTGTTAGTCATGATGTACCTAAGTCATCTTTAGCAGGTTTTGCGTTAGTTAACTATATCCCTGTATATGTGATTAATACGAAAGACTTCATTTAAAATAAAGGCATTTTGAGTAGCCTTTGTGATATCGCGCTAATCCAGCACAATAGGGTACAGAGCTGGATTTTAAGCATTAAACTCTCTTGATTTAAACGGCTAACATTTAATTTAAAACGGCCATCTTATTTAAATTAACTGCGCCAGTTAATGAAACTCTGCATAGTAATATCAAACAATTTATGTTTGATATTTCTATGCAGAGACTAATAATTCGCCTACGATTAGCAAAGAATATGTATAAGTGCCTATCGATTATAACTTTGCGATCAATATACTAATGCTCAATAATAATCAATAACTTACTTAAAGCTAAGTTTACGCCGCTTCCAAGGCGGAGTGCAGAAGAAGCGGCAACAAACTTTCTGTATGTCATTGAATCAAATCAAGTTTTGATTATTTTCTGTATGTCAATCCATAACTGTTAAACGAATTAATTACTTTTCTGAAATACCTTAAAGACTAACATACATATAATATGAAAACGTATTTCACTACGTCGTACGTATTGCCTGTGACGCACTACACGGTGATGGGGTGTCGGGTAGCCTCCCGCGAAAACGCCGAAAGACGACACCCTTCGGCCAGAAATCTTTTTCAGTGAAGATCGCCATCTGAGCAGCTGGTACTCGCACCGCATATGAGTTGAAATTCACGTTGTGACGCGATTTCAACTTTACGACCCTCAAGGTTAACTTCGTCTTTACTTTATGTACTCCACCAGATCTCCACTCTTTGTAGAGTAATGGAGGCGGGACACGTAGAGCAAAGTCGTCGGTACGGCTGTACGCAACAACACGTGTTGGGACCGCTGAGTTCAGTACCGCACTTATTTCTGCTCTGGGGCTTCTTCCGCTTCCGTATTACTTTAGTGAAGCCCTCGTTGTCGACAACTTTCACAAGAACAGCATTATTTGTGTTGTCTTTCAATTATAATAATATTAATTAGGGTATTTATTTATCGTATTGGTGGTTAACTGTTAAGATAGACTAAGTTATGAAATAAATAAATAAAAAAACTTCCTTAGGAACTGGTACAAATTGAGATGACCGCTGAATTTTAGGAGGTTGGCTCGCAGCAGTTGCGTAAGCACCAGGCGTTGGTGTGCTCACGGTCGTTAGTTCGTTTATCAAAATAGACAAATGTCAACTTAAGCCTCGTTTAGGGAGAGGCGGCGCATCGTGCGGCGCGTTGAATGGCGCTTAGACAAAATCTCAAACTTATGGCGTTAGCGTTTGCTTGAGATATTACGTATTTGATTATGTGATATATGCCACGTGAAACGTGGTGTTTGACGGGGCATGCACGCTGCGACGGTGGCAGGGAAAGTGCGAGGCGAGGAGACCTTACCGTGTGAGAAATTACCTAGATACCTACGCATTTAGTCCATTGAAATGTCATTTTCACAGAAAATCGACGTTGTAGAAGCTTTACCACTTCTATACTTCGTTTGGTGAGTAAGAGAGTCCATCCCATGTCCTCCTCACGTCACACCCTAGTGTTGCAGTTGTCCATGGGCAGCGTTGATCGCTTTCCATCAGGTGACTAGCTTGCTCAATTGCCGGCCTATATCATAAAAAATGTCAATGGCCGTGCGAAGTGGACCCGGGTTCTGAAGCTTAGGATGCAACCACAAGAACTCTTCAATGAGAAAGTATACTATTAAAATATATCATCATCATATCATAATCAGGTCCTTTTTAGTCTCCACTACAGGAGCACGACCCTCTCTGTACTACTAGGGCCATACTTGGCCAGAGCAGCCAGAGGACTTGGCCTACACTCTCCACGCTGGCCAGACGGGTTGGAGAGGTGTCTTAGATGTTTATAAGCTTTGTTTAGCTTGTATTTCCTAAGTCGCCTTCTACGACATCCACGGGAAGACTTGGAGTGGTCCTATTCTACTCTGCCGGATACCACACGGCTGTTTATTAAAATATATGTCACATCTATATAGTTGAGGATGCAGCTGCGGCTGCCGCGGCGATGTAGCGCGTCGGGTATGTTCGCAGAAGCACGAATAGACAATTTTTATGCCATAATGCGTAAGCGGGCTGCCTCGGCGCTGCAGAGACTCCGTGGGAGTTCTTACAGCATCTTTAATACCCTAGCAGCCAAAATTGATGGGCCTTTTGTGAGGCACTGGGCGGATCTGCTCGTGCATAGAGGTGTCCACCTTATAAATTAAATGTTTTCCTGGCTCGCAATTTACTAACATTAGGATAAGTAGGGAGGTATTTTGTTTATACTAATAATCTATGGATCATGGTCTGAAATAAAGAACTTATCCTTATCCTTAACTTCTCCGACTTAAAAAATTGCATTGAGCGTCTCTGAGCGTCCCGGTTGCATCTTTATCTGTGATGCGTCGGAGGTCGGGGTTTACTATTACGACAACATTCATGCCTGACTTGGCCTAATTTTACGACCAGCGGCCAGCCCAACATAACCCTATCCTTGGGTAATGTGAAAATGACGTATTTTCTTTGTGTCTCATAAGACACAAAGAAAATACGACCATAGTCGTAGGCTCTGCCTACCCCGTTAGGGATAAAGACGTGATTGATTTGTTGCAAACCGCCGGACCGCTACCGTTAATGGTTCATTTCAACGCCAAGCGTTCCACTTAGACCTAAAGACACCGCACGCAACAGGTATCCATTATCAGAATTGGATAATCATTGACGAGTATAAATTCCACGGCCGCATTCAGCGAAAATGGCCGCCAAATCTGTTAAACTGGCAGGCTTATCATTACGGTATATTGGAAGTATTTTGCAATCTATGATTTCGGTACGCGAGTTCATATCAGGATTAATTTTAAACCTCTATTGTCATCCCCTATTTTTATTTTTGGGAATATATAATAACTATCTTTCGCCCGCGGCTCCGCCCGCGTCAATGTCGATCCCTCGGGAATAGTACTTTTTCCCGGGATAAAAGGCAGCCTATGTCCTTCTCCGTACTCCAGAGAATTTGTATGCAAAATTTTATGATGATTGGTTCAGTAGTTACGGCATGAAAGCGTAACAAACAAACAAACAAACAAATAAACAAACAAACAAATAAAAAAAACAAACAAACAAACAAACTCACTTTCGCATTTATAATATTAGTAAGGATATATGTATACATTCTACGTTTTTTCTTTTCTCCCAGATCAGCATTGAAGATTTACGCTCACCAACACGCTAAATGTGTCTTTCGGCCTTAAGTCTTATGACCTTAGACCCTGTCTACCCAGTAAGGGATAAAGACGAGATAATATGATATATAGAGGCCTTTTGGGTAAGTTGTATGTTATAAACTCATTAGTTTCCTGCCAGAACCTTCTTGGCGCCGTGAACAGTTCTATGCCTGAGGAAGGACTGCTCCATTTAAAGACACAGGCTGTGGTAGTTGGTGCCACTAACTGCCACTATGGACGGCGGAGCGGGCGCTGCCGGTGCATTTACAGACTTTTCCGCCCATCACTAGAATATGGCGTTAGCCTAAAGTAAGTAAAAACTGAAAAATATTGTTATAATATTTTTTTAATTAACCTATGTTGTCCCACTGCTGGGCAAAAGTCTCTCCCATCTTCTTCCACCTATCTCTGTCAGATGTTACTCCCGACCAGTTTCTCATAAAAGCATCTAGGTCGTCTTTCCAGCGCTTTCTCGGCCTACCGCGGCAACGACGACCATCTACAGGCAACCACTCTGTTTTTATCTTAGCCCATCTATCGTGATGCATTCTTCTGACATGCCCCGCCCAGTTCCATATTAGTCCTGCCCAGTTGCATTTTAGTATTTGTTATAATAAAAGCAATGCAATTTTTTTTTCTTCTTAAATAAGGTACTTTTCGTAAACGGTGGATATAATATATAGGGTGGTACATTATTGTGAATAAACTAAGGTGCCACCTATGTGTGTAGAACCTGACAAAAAAGACGTTGGGGCCACATGAGCAAACTTATCAGATATTCAACACTTGAACAAATACAGCCACCTAAAATCATTCCATTTGTTTGTTTTTAGATTATCATGTAA